>CM052099.1:10391951-10426042 GCA_028453745.1 Agapostemon virescens
TAGCTAACAATATTTATAGACAAACTCTCTGTATTATATTGGGAGTATAAATAAATCTGCGCCGTTCTTCATCTTAAACTGGGCCTTCACAGTAAAAGAACGGTAACTTATGTTTTATTCAAAGTATTGTCCATCGCTGGCCACTACTTTTTCCCATCTTTCTGGCAGCAACCAGTTGAAATCACTTCTGACCTAAACTTTTAAAACCACTCACAACTTTTCTCCCTTAATGCAACCTTACCGTATGCTTCTAAGAGCAATCGATGCGCCTCGGCTGCTGACTTCTTCTTCATTAAAGAAGTAAATCAGACATAAATCAGTCATTTCTGCAAATTACCTGTATTCGGCTCAAAAATCGATATTTTCGCACGAAAAAGATATACGACGCTGATACACAATTGTTAATACTTTGAAGACATGTTGACAGTCATCCAACTAATAAGTTGCTGACTGCGCTGATTTCAAACGGCGGAGACTTATTTGTACTCCCCATAAAAAGAATGGCTAAAAGTTTAAAAAGAGATATCTCGTTTTTAGCAAGCCGAACGTTGTAGCCGAGTCACGAGACATCTCGTTTTCATGTTTCTTCGACTGAATCGATGACTTAAGCAACTAGAGACAAAATGTGTTTGTTACGTTACCAGGGTGGTGAAGCCTTGCGCATTCATGTGACAAATGATAAGCAAAATAACTGAATTTTGACATTCCAGACATGTAAAAACAATCAGTCAGTATGTTTCAATGCATCAGTTGATCTGTGCCGATCGTCTACCGTGCCATATAAAGTGTTTTAATATTGTACATTTTGTTATTTTAAAGTTTGTGTTTTAACACTTTGACTGCTACGTCACCCATATATGGGTAACAGAATTATTAGTCTATGTTTAAAAATAAATTTGTACGTTAATATATTCGTTGTATTCAATTTAGTTGATATCTAACGAATACAAGAAGGTTGATAGATAACTATATACCATACATTTAAAGTTTTCAATGGCTGCTTCATTAAATAAATTAATTTGATTTTATGGAATTTTTGAGGTCATCAGTTGGGCAGTGAATGTGTTAATTTGTAAGGAAACAGCTTTTTAAAAATCATTTACACTTTCAATCTGTTACTGATACTTTTTTTTACCAGATATCACGCTCTAAAGCATTATTCAAATTTGTGAAATAAATAATTGTTAAAATGTAAAAAATCTTATATAATAAATAGATGTATAAAATGTATATAGTAATATTTAAGAATACTTTATGTGAATGTAATACCAAATGCAAATTAAATATGTGCATATATACATCGTATTGCTTGCCAAACATGCTTCTGGGGCGTTCAAAAATGTGCGGGGGGTCTGGGAGCGCGTTGAGCGCGCCGAACGCCGTACGCAATGTGTTAAATTATTTTAGCAGCAGAGGCAGATTTCTAATTGCTTCCTGTTTATTGCGATTCACGCGTAAACGTTAGATTATGTATATTCGCGGTGTACGCATCGCCAATCAGGTAACACGGTGTATCATGCGCGCGGTGGCCGCTCACGGTGATCGATATCGTGCAAGAGAATCGCGCCGCAAGAATGAATTTAGCACAAAGGGCTGGTCTCTTGAATGGCGTCGAAACAATCGCGGATTATCACGGTTCGGCAGGCGGTCGAGCATGTCGGTGTCGTTCGCTTCTTTTTTCCGTCCCGTTCCCCGGCTTAATGCCGCAGTCTGGCAGCAGGCGAGGAGCATTTTGCGCGACGTCGACGAGGACGCCCGGCGTCGCTGGGGCTGTATGGCTATTTGAACACTTTCGCCATAAATTCGCGCGAGAGGGTACTAGAGGCTCGTTCGCGCCGATCCTTCTCCTCCCTTTTTCGCATTCTCATTTTTCCGCCCTTCTCTTTCCACGGGGTACGCGCGACAGCGGCCTGGTTTCCGCGGACGACGAGTCGCGCCTTTCGATTCGAGACTCGTTAACGCGACTCGAGTGCCCACGGCTTTAGCCCGGTCCTGTGTATCGGGGCATTACATTTGCGTTGGAGCCGTGATAAACAATCGCGGTGGCGACAAGAAGCGCAAAAATGCATTTTATTGTCGCGTAATGGGAGCGTTTACGTCGATGCAACGCGAAGAGTAATCTGCATTTACATTTTCTCCGGTATTTATGCATTTACAACAGGCTTCGAAGAAGTTTCGCAACCTCTTAACCAGTTAACTGTGGCGATCTCTTTTCAAAGCGCGCATCTATGTGATGAAAATGTTTTTAGAACTTCAGTTACTGCAAACGAAAAAATTAGTAACCAGTCAAAATGACTGGTTCGGTAGTTCTATTGTTAATGGTTCAAATGGAACATGAATTTAAAATTCATCATGCGTAATAATTTTGACTAATTGACACGAAGTACTCGTTCTACTATAAATATATTGTCGCTTCACAAGTTCATGTAGTTTGCTGTTCTACTATTTAAATTAATATTTGAAACGTATCTTTAAAATTTAGAAAAACAGTATAATCAGCTTCTCGTTCTGCAACCTCTTCCAACTTTTTTTAGAAGAACATTATGCCATCGCTATATAATTTCTGTGATTTTCCATGGAAAACCGCAAGGAGAATAAATACATACGCAGCACAAACATATAGAACTACCTAATACTTAAGAAACAGATGTTTAGAAACTTCTATCACAGTCGGAAGTTTTCATAGCTGCTATTCGTTCGGAAAAAGGAACTTCAGGAAATCTCTAAATAATTTTATTGTTAAAACAAGGGATGACTATCAACTAATAGATCTTTAAAAAAAGCTGTTGTGATTGAGCGAGCAGCTACGTCTACAGCTAACAATAAAACAGAACCAGTTCATTGGAAAACGAGGTTTCTCACTTATCCGGACATTGGAAACATTCTTCGAAAGGTCGGATAAGCTGGATAAGTTACATCATCACCTTTTAATCGGTTTATTCGACCAAGGTACTTGAATGTTCGCTTGACTTATCGGATCGCAAGGATTTACAACGATTTATTACACGAAGGAGTAGCATCGTCTAAAAGAAGTACAGGTACACATACATTTATCCGACATTGTGTTTCACACTTAATTTTAAAAGATCAAACTTCAGTTTCCAATCAAAGCTTTGCCAATTGTTTAAATTTAATATTAAACCTATCAGCAGCAGTCAAAATGGCCGGTTCTAGAATTTTTATTTGCAGAAAAATGTGTGGTATTTATGCAAAATGTACTTAGTGCACCAGTCAGGATTGACGGTGACTTAATTGAGCGGTGCATCGCAGGTAGTTGTCCTAGGTTTTCCTTGCGCCTGGTTACAGGATGTCAAATGTGGGGGAGGTATGATGATGACAGTGGAAAAGTACAAATGCCTTGGCTTCAAATAGGCAGGGTGCCTAAATTAAATTTACGGGAAACTGTGTATGTTTTGTAGCATATCTAAATGTTGTTGTGACGTAACAGATCGGTAGGTTCGGTGTTAAACAACCCCACGAATCCTACAGGAACACAGTGCGAAATAGCAAGATTTACCACGCCGGTCGTTAACGTGCTAATATCATTTCCAGGCATCTTCTCGCCGTAAAACAGCGTACGGTTTAAAAGTCAAAGAGAAAGAAACGGAGGGTGTGGAGAACTCGAGAAGGGAATCATGGCGCAAAACTTTTCCATCGATTTATAACTATTGCGTGGCCGTTCAGAGCTCGAAAGTCGGCCATTAAGAGACCCCGAACGAATTCATTTCGGCGAGGAGGCGAGAGGCGATGTCGCGGTAACGAAAAATCAAGGAAATGGGAAGTGTAAACAAGTTCGTTCGTTTGCGGCTCGGCGATGAAAGAGAACGCGCGCGAGAGAGAGAAAGAGAGAGAGAGAGAGAGAGAGAGAGAGAGAGAGAGAGAGAGAGAAAGTGAACGAGAGAAAAAAGGTGGAGAGTAGCGTGCTCAGATAAGGAGGATTTCGCGTACGGAACCGTGAGAATTTTTCATCGCAACTTCCGCGCGGAATTTTGTTTGTCTTTTCTCTTTCCGCAGTACATCCCGGTTGCTCCCAAGCTCCGGCCGTGATTATCCGGGGAACGGGATTTAAAACTGCGTTACCCGTTGGATTCGCGGAGCACTCGTGCACCATCGTAATCCATTTATTTACAAGTTTGCCGGGGGAAACACCGTCGCCGTACCCACACATACGCGAAAAGTAAAAGAAACGAGAGCCAGGCCCGCGGAAAGTACTTTAAAGTAATATCCTGGCTGCGTCCCCGTGCCCGCGCGACAATGGAACCGCGCCCCTGGCCACTGTTAGTCAATATTAAGCCGAATTAAAATTTATCGTCCTCCATAGCACCGAGAGTCCGAGGGAACACACCGCTAAAATTACCTCCACTAATGACGAACCGAAGGAACTTTTTGAACACCAGCGATCGCGAACGCTTTATCATCGCACGAAAGATTATCATTGTCGAACGTATTCCAGCGTGGCACGCGCTTGGAATGCTTTTTGGCAAGTTATAAAAATTCGGCAAAACTTCAACCGCGAGCTTTGTTCCTTTATATTTAGTTGTATAGAATTATCGAAACGGGACTACAAATTAGTTACAGGCGTATTTCTTTCTCTTCGGACTCGACGAGTGAGTTGACTGTTGGTTGCCATTTTGAAATTGTTAAAATTTAAAGAAAAAGTAACTTCTCGCAATACTGAATCCAAATGGTCATCAAGATCACACGACGTAACAACTTTGGGTTATTTTCTCTGGGGTAATGCCTGTTCTAACAATAACAATACTGCTATAAGTTTTGTGTTTTGTAAAATATAATATAATACTAATAAAATTCGTTATCTAATCTGTTCGACGGACAAATTTCAACTATCTATTCAACTATCTTCTATTATTTTCTTAGGGGTTGTTCACCATGAAAAAATTCTTCATTACTGAACAGCCACCGTAACGATACTTACTTTGGGCACGTGGGACGTCGTTCAAACGACTATTAACATCGAATGACATCGAATAGGTTATTGAAAAAGAAGAAGCACTGTATTGATTTCAATGTGAAGAGGCCGCCGGAAATATTACTTTTTCATCGAATACGAATTATGTTTATTGACTGGACGAGTTGGCCCCGCATGTTTCGGAACAGCTTAGCTCGTTCGTCTCGAGGAAGTTTTCCAGGGTGAAGCGCGAACGAGACGAGGGAAGAAGCTTGTATCTAGCGGCGCGAGAAGAAGGAGCGGCAAACAATTCTGCCAGGCACTGAAATATAAACGGGTCGGTCCGATGCTTTCTAGAATGATGGCATTAAATATACATTTCACGGCGAAGGCCACTCCGTGTAACTTCGGGACCGGGCGCTTTGCCTTCGGAATTTCTATCCCTAACACGGGCCAACCCTCCGCCCCTCTTCTTTCGCCCTTTCCGTTACGCCGGCATCCCTCAGCCGACAGGGGCGGTAGGCACTAGTCGTGTACAAGCTGTAACGCGGAGTTTATTGCAACGATGAATTTGGGATAAGACCCCGGCGAAATTTCAGTTTGATGAGGCTCTTCTGCGCCCGGCCCGACGGCCGCCCACATTCGCGGCGGAAAGAGAGAACGAGGGGGAAGAGAGGGAACGAGAAAGAGGTGAAACTACCCCGACGCGTCTCTCCCGGTGACAATCTTGCTCCTCGAGGCAGGAATTCGTGAAAAGGATCCCCGCGTTTCCATCTCGAATTGATTACTTTAACGACGGCCCCCTTGGTAATCTATTGGACTTACGAAATTCTGCAGATACAAAATTGTCGAGCTTGCTAGACGATCGCTATTCGGCTGGAAATTAAGTCCCCGGCGAAATTCAATTTTAATGATCCAAGGACACGGAATATAGCTGGCGCAAAAGTCATATACTGGAAACTTTTGAGAACGATTACTATCTCTACTTTTCGGCAGATCCGCTGTATCGCTCTTATGAAACAGGATTACGTACTACGGAGAGCTGAATGGAATAATTAATGAAGGAAGTTTGCGCGATGTTACTTGAGAATTATGTTGCGCCTCAAAGGTAATATTCGTTTGCAAAGGGTTCGTCCTTTGTTCTTGGTTGGTCCGCAATATCAATTGCCGTTTATCGCAAAAATTAGTAACGGGTACGCGAAATAGATGAAACATTAGATGGACTTGGATTGAGAGAAGTATTCAGTTTCTGTGCGCAACTATTTTTGATATAATTGATGCGGGTAATTTTTATTTTCCGTAATAATTTGATGGAAAATCAAATTTGTCTGCACCGACTGCAAGAAAACGAAGAGACTCTGGAATTTATTTTTCTGTTCAATAATTTTAGAAAGTTAGGAGCTATTTATTGGCAGATTTCAAATCTTTTAATCTGTCTAGTGTCTTTAGTAACAGCTAGTTAGTTTTATTATAAATACATCAGAATGTCACGTGTCATACTTGTTTCTTTAAGATATTTCGATTAAAACCAAAAGATAACAAATAGAGGCATTTTTTAAATATTATATGCATATATACAATTTCTGAAATAAGTGAAAATTATAGAAAATTAAAAACAATTTTTAAATCAATCAAAGCATTGCATTAGATAGACCCTACATAAAAATGTGTACTAATTAATTAATAATAATTTGCATCTATTTTCGCCACATAATAAACCTTGTAAGAATTCTGAAAATTGCATATTAAATCTAGTAAAATGGACCACCGATGATTTTTTCGAATTTAGGACGGCAGCGCGGATGTTAATTTATAAAGCACACTCCTCGGTAGTGGTTTGATGGAAGATTTTCAAGATTCTTGTGTTTCTGTAACTCTTTTCATGCCGACTTTCTTTTTCCCTTGCCGTTTCCAACGAAAGATGAGAAACACAGGGAAATAAAACGAGAAGATTCCGGCGCCCAAGATCTCTCAATTTCGCGACAAAATACGGTTGGCCCCACATCGTAATAAGGACAGGGGGAAAAAAATAAAAGAACCGAAACGAGGAGTTTTTAATCATCGTCCGTATTCCCTAGTCGTTGCTCTTTTAGAACGGCATTTTTCTAGGTCACCGCAGTACTCCAGGCGCGGCAGGAACGTTACCTTTCCAAACTGCCACCACTCCGATTTCTAAATGAGCATATTAAATATTGTGAAGCTCGTTCGGTGGATTATAAAATAATTCAATTTCGTTTTTTTAATCGACACGTTCCATTCCCTCTTACTGTGCCGGGGAATATTAATTACGACGGCCCGCCGTAATTAAACTTGCTTTTACAAGCAAAACCTAAGCTCGTCCGTTAAATAACTCCCGCATACTTTCTTTTTCCTGGATTTCTATTTCCACGGCTCTTTTCATGGAAATCTGAATATGGTACATGAATGAGAAAGACTCCTTGGAATAAAAGTGGAATAAAAATCATTTTCTTATTTAATGTACACGTTTCCTTGTATTAATATTGGCAGAAAGTTAATGTACACTGGAAAAGGTACAGAGGAGGAGTTTCGTAGACTTTCATATTTGCGTTGCACGTGAAACAATAAGTTTTGCCATCGATTTGTTGAACTAACTGAAAAAAAGAAGCGACTTCAGCGTCCTCACTGGATTGTCAATTTTGTGAATTTGAATAAAGTATAAAACAATAAATATTTAAATGGTTAATTATCTGATGGCGGAGTTCGCGTCGTCTAATTTAAACCGACCTATGAAAATCGTCATTCGGTTTCTCAGTTTCTTGCGAACTAATTAAACGAACAGTTGCTGCGTTAGCAACAATAAAACTGTAATAACTTAGCCGACAGGTCCTAAACATCATCTATCATATATTATAAAAATAGTTTAACCATGCAAGGGTTAAAAATATTGCCGTATTACCATCAACTTGTTAAGATAATCGAAAAAGGAACCAACTAACGATTGAACTATCATCCTTTGCGATCAATGTGGAATATTTATATACAGGGTGAGGCATTCACTACGAATGACCTTTCCAATAGGTCATTGTATTCCTCTTGAAATACTCTATCAAAATGCAACTAAAAAACACATCGTTTCACTTAAAAAAACAGAGATCACCTTCATGTGTCCTTGACGCTTCCACCTATCAAAAAACTAGTAACATCGAACGATCAGCCCCTCGATACTAACCAATTTTGGCTTGATTCATGTTTTCCTATTACCAATAGCAGCCAAGTTATTTAGATAGCCGGTTTTAATTGCCTCACTCTCTATAAAAACCCGAAGCCTAACCGTCACAAATAGTGGATTCATTTAGGTGGCTACCTCCGGACGAACCAGCCAGTAAATAATTCAATTTTTTTCGCATACTCCGCGTAACCGACAACAAGAGCGGAAGCCGGTAATATTTCCCCGTTGCGACCACAATAAATAATAAACAGTATCAAAAGCGAGAGTGCGTGGCCTACGTGTAGCGGCATACCTCGCAATAATTGAGCACGGTCCGATAAAACAATTTCGCCGCGAAAATGGCGCGCACAAATCAAAACGCGCAGGGTGGCGTGGCGTGACGTGATGTGTCGTGGTGTGCCGTGGCATGGCGTCGGTCGAAATAATTCCAGGGACTCATTATTACAGCGTTCCCCGGGCATAAAAGACGCATAAATATCCGACCCGGACAAGGCCAATAGAATCCTGCCTGGGAGGTGGAGAGTTCTCTCTCTCTCTCTCTCTCTCACTTTCTCGCTCTTTCTCTCTCTCTCTCTCTTAGCCGCAGCATCAGCAAACTGAAAGCAGGCTCAGCGGTATCTCATCCGCGGCTTTACAGCCGTGTAAATCCCACGGAGGGTTTCTTAATACTTTACTGCCGTCATGTAAACGTAAAACCGCCACCGCGTCCAATCTACCGGAGTTGCAGTCGTCGCTAGAGTTCCAGCTGATGCGATGCGGTTACTCGAAGGCGTGGGTGGTGTATCCAATGGTATCGTGGATCTTGATCTCGTTTCGGATTGGACGTTGTTTTATTGGGCGTACCGGTGTTTTATAGATTCCGATTTTCTCCGGCCCGCTGAAACCACTTGAGCTTACCTCTCTCTCTCTCTCTCTCTCGCTCGCTCTGTCTATCTCTCTCTGCATTACTCTCTCGGCCCTTACCCTCCCACACCCTTCAGGAAACCCTTCTTCCATCGGCCCTGTACTTCTCTCCGAGCAACACTGGCCGAGCAACGGCCCTCGCTTCCACATCAACGACGAACGATCTTTCTTCATCAACCTGGCCGGATCGGTGCGCATATCGATCGATCCTCTTTATCGTCAACCCGGAATCCTTCCCGATTTTGTGGATCCCCCGTCCCGCGCTACCTTTGTCTTTCTCCGCAACTCCCGAAAGGCCAACCTTCGGTAAAGGATAGAAACCGGTTTGTTTGATTTTATGGCTCGACGCAAGTCTCCTGGGTAGATGATCCGGATACAGGCTACGAAGACCCGGAGTTACGACGTTTTTTTGCCGAGAAACGCGAGCGATATTGATTCGTTGCGTTTTGGTGGAACCTGATGACTTTCAGAAATTCGCTGGACTCGAAGCGGTGCGGGTTTTATGCGCCTGATTTATGCAGGACGCATTTCTTATTTTATTTCACGGATTTATTTAGATCAGCGTGCATGCTTTGGTTTTTCATTTAGATGCAACGGACTGCACGTCTTGAGGAATCTCGTTCGTTCTACTTTATTCGAGAATATGAAATGTTCTTGAAAAACGTATATAGTTTTACTAAAGTTAATAGCGATTATGGTGTACGGTTTTCTAAGATTAAAAATTTATTGACAAATGTGCTATGTTGTCGAGAATAATCCACGAAATTTTAGCATTACTTAAACTACAATATATATAATTATACTTAAATAATATACTTATATTTCATGGAGAATATCTAAAAAATTATTTTCAGCGTTATTCGTCGTACTCTTAATTTAAAATTTGAATATTTTTTAAATTTTATTCCATGTCTCGGCGGTAATAATCAGAAAATAATCCTCTTTAGAGTATTGAGTGATTGAGAAGTTCTTATCTGATTTTCAAAGACCCCAATAGCTTTTTCAAAGAGAGATTATGTAATATTTACGAAAGAGAATTAAAATAAAGTGCCTTTAACTGCCTATATATGGGTGACAGAATTATTTGTACAATTTTTAAATAAATTTTCGCGTTAATATATTCTGTCATGGCGACTCAGAAAATGCATGAAGGTTGATGGACCACTAAACGTCATACATTTCATTTCTTCAATTTTTATTTCATTCATTCATTATAAGGGTGTTACAATAATTATGTTATTTACGATTCATTTTTCAATCAAACCCGAACTTTTCCAGTGGTCTAACACAGTTTGACACTTTGAGTGCCAAACTAGTAGCTACAAAAATCCCATAAAATCGAAGTAAGTTATTGAATTCAATAAAAATTAGTCAGTGTCCCAACCTTCTTACATGTTCTGGATCGTGATCAAATTTAGTACAACGAATATATTAGCGTGGAAATTTATTTATAAATCGTATAAATAATTCCGTCGGACACATACGTGGTTGAAATGGCGGCCACAATGTTAAAAGATCGATTTCGTCAGAGTTCTATACCGAGACAGCCCTTAGGGGTGGTACGACAGTGACCACGACCGATTTGTCTATAATCCAATCTCGGCTGACCCCTCGATCGCTCCCCCGATCAATTCTTGGTCGTTCTAATTCGTTCTAGAGTTTACAAAGTTCGAAGTTTTGCGAAGGAACGTTCCCCGGATCAGAATGATTTGTGCCGCGTGTTTTTGCAAGAGCGGCGCCAAAGGTACTGCAACATGTATGGGACCTCGAAGAAACCCCGGACACGTCTATTCAAACCACGTACTATAACTCGCGCGTAACGTATGGGGGGACCCCGTGGTCCCTCAGGACTGATGTACGGACTCGAAACTTTTCTTCCCCTTATGAAATTGTAATGCAGATTCGGGATTAGCATGGGGCCATTGTCTTGCGCGCACGGGGACAGAGAAATGCACACCGTTGCGTGACGCCTCGACAGGACACACGACGCGATGCTATCGAATCGATCGGTCCCATTGTATTCCGACTCTTATGGCAGCCCTCGGAAAATTAATAATTTCTAAACTAAATCCCGTTTCCGGCCTAAGATGCAGAATAATTTTTTAAAGAGGCCCAGAAAGCGTATCGATTAATGCGAAAAATACCATTTAGCTAAAAAGAAAGAATTAACCTTTTGCACTCGAACGATGACTCTAAGGAATCAGTGAAAATTGCCATGCAATTATTCAAATAGTTTTCCATATTATTCAATCCGTCTGTGTTTTATGAATTGCTAAAAATTCAACCGTTGTTTGAACAAACAGATTTAACGTCGGGTGCGCAATATAAAAATTATTACATACATTAATAAACCTTAACATTCGAAAAACGAAAACATAAAAGATTTAAGAATTGTTGTATACCGCATATTATATAAATTAAAACACTTTTCCTTAGGGATAAGTATTGCTAAGTATTGTTCTTTTATTTTTTATCTTTTTTTATTTTTATTTTATTTTTTTATTATATTTCTTATATAAATTTAAGAAATTTATTCAATCAAGTTGTACGGTAGTGTTTCCATAATTTCGACAATTCTAAAATAAATAAACTAGGATTAATCAATTGGACCAGTGTTGGTACATTTGAAAAAGAGGGCTGGATGATGTAGGCGAGTTAAAGAAACGATTTTGTTATTGTATTTTTTAAAAGAGCAGAACCTTAAAAATACGATCCCGAGATTGTGCACTTAAGTTCATTGAAATGGCATAGTTATGACGATCCCAGGAGAATGCTTTAGAGACAAATCGGTCACTTATTTTCCATCGGTTTGAAAGCGTCAAGAGCAAATCCCATTTTCTTGAATCAATCAATGCAATCTCGTGAAAACGGTAGCTCTGAACAATCGAACCTCAAGAGGATAATATTAAAAGCTGAATAAACGGGCATCGAGATATCGGAGAGCTGATCCTTCAGATTTCTCTAATTTCGAAAATAAAATAAGATAGCTTAACAACGCCATTCAGCTGCCTTGTCCAACATTTTCCGATATCTCGTACAATGGAATACGGTATCTGATCGGTAGATACAATGCAAACGACAGGAAACCTTTGAAACATCTAGAATACATAATGGATTTATATTAGTGGCTTGTATTAATAGGTTGCTACAAAATTTGAATATGTAGCAAAATTGATTGCGGCGAAAGTCGACAAAATTTAACGAATCCGTTCAAGACGATGTTTGCTTGAAAGTCTTGTAGTATTTTTGTCAAGGGAACAAATTTAATGGCCATGATTGCAACATATTCTTTCCAATTCATTAACGAAATAAAGGATCGGTATCAATCAATTATGAAATTGTTGATTATAAGTAGCTTTTACGTGATCACAGATATCAGTATTAGCAATAAGTTGCAATTAAATCGTTAACATTAGAACGTATTTATGTTGACAACCAAATAGATTTCTGTTATACCTCAATATCTTAACTCTCTGTTTGTAATGAGAAACATGACTATAACAGCAACGTAGTAAACATGACTACGGATAACTGGCACCTGCGAGAATATTTGGATGTGTAGGCATATTTGACCGCCCATGGGTAAACTGAGTGGTCATTAATGGCGGGAGCCTGAATGGGTTAAGTGCAAACAGTCAATTTTGCTGACGGTAAATGGAGCCCTTACATCTTCAAATTAGTTTACATTGCAATGTGCTGCAAAACGTTTAAGGATCAGAGAAAATACTAATTTTACGATTTTCACCCTCAAACTCTAATATATCTAAAAACTTGTAGATTCTTCGATGCGTTCCCTGTTCTTCCGCAACAAACGAATTTAATAAAAATTTCAAAATGTACAAAACATATTTTAAAATTTTTCAATATAGATCCAACAGAAACTTCATAAAAGCCACATTTCAGCAGTTCCTTTGCACTTTCAATCAATTGCAATATTTTCCAAATATTTTCTTCGTGTCATGTCGTATACTAATTGCTCTGCCTTTTAAAAAGAACAATTTAAACCCTATGATTGAATATTTGCAATATTATAGCCTTCTTGACACTAGGTTTACAAATTTTCAGCCATTTTTTTTGTATATATTAAAATAATACCTAAAGAAATACATCTCCTTAGTCACTTCTCATGAACGCATCTTTACATATCTTATCATTCTCCATTGTATTTTTGAATGCTCTAGTATATTCTATCATATAAAATCTAGAATATTCAATTATTTAAATTATATTATTAATATTTCTATATAAAATGATAATAATAATATTAAATATATTAATATATTCTAGAATATTTTAGTAAATTTTAATATATTCTAGTATATCTGAGTCTATTCTAGTACATTCTAATATATTCAAGTATATTCTAGTATTTTCTAGTATTTTTAGCATTTCTTAGTATTTTCTAGCGTATTCAAGTATGTTTTAGTATATTTTAGTGCATTCTAGTATATTCTAATATATTCCTATATATTCTATTAAATTCCAATATACTCCAATACATTCCAGTATAATTTAATATATTTTAGTATATTTTATTACATTTTAATATATTCCACTATATTTTAATACATTTCAGTATATTTTGTTATATTTTAATATATTTCAATGTATTCCAGTATATTTCATTACATACTAGTATAATTGAATATATGCCATTATATTAAAGTATATTCGAGTATATTGAAGTACATTTGAGTATATTCAAGTATATTCTAGTGTATTCTAGTATATTCTAGTACAGTTTAGTATATTCGAGTATATTCTGGCACAGTCTAGTATATTCGAGTATATTCTGGTGCATTCTTGTACAGTCTAATATATTCAAATATATTCTAGTAAATTTTAGCAAATTCTAGTACATTCTAGTATATTTAAGTATATTCCACTTTATGCAAATATCAAAATAACCCGTCCCATAAATAGTATTAAGAGCGGTCGAACGCTATTGCGAGTGACTAGATTTACAAAACCCATTTTTTAAACAGTCAATACAGATCCACATAAAAGAGTATTCGATTGATACGTAAGTGAACGTATGGAAAACGTGGTATCGCATGATGACTCGCCTTCTTACGTTTCTGGGGCCGCGGTTTTTGCTTGGCAGTTCACAGCCGTGTAACCGAGCTACCTCCCTTCCTACCTCGCACCCATAAACGCCTAGGGAACACCCCTTGGGGGTTTTGTCAGGGGGATGGACGGCTCTGCGGCCTGGTTGAACCTGCGCTAACGTTTTACGGCTACGTTACCGCGCCACCACCGCGAGTAAAATCGAAATCCCATTCCCGTTAATTCTCCACGGAATCGAACTCTGCGGTGGCAACACCGGGCCTCGCAATGGGATTTCATTGTAACTGCGCCCCAACGCACACCCAGGCCAACTTTTCGCGAATTTTTCACGGTCCCGAGGAAACGGGGTAACTAGCCCCCTCCATTCTACCTCCGCATGTCACCTCTCCTTCCGCAAAGTATGGAAACTTTTCCGGATCCGGCTCTCTTTCACGATCAAAAGCAATGCTCTCCGGACTCCCTGCTTTCCATGGAAACGCCATGCAACCGGGA
Source organism: Agapostemon virescens (assembly GCA_028453745.1). Taxonomy (NCBI): domain Eukaryota; kingdom Metazoa; phylum Arthropoda; class Insecta; order Hymenoptera; family Halictidae; genus Agapostemon; species Agapostemon virescens. The sequence continues at coordinate 10,406,513 of CM052099.1, forward strand.
ACCTCGTGTCGCGGATGGCCGAACGGCTTCCGGTGCAACGTTTCCATTTATTAACGTGAAATTGCAGTTGCGCAGCGGAATCCGAATTGTTCGATCATCTTCCAGAAACTGGACTTTAATGGAGCAGAATCTAACTGGCGTAAGTTTTCGGTCCGACGTTTCTGTAACCTACTACTCTAAGTAGTACTACCATACTACTCGACTAATAAACTACGAGTAATAAATAAAGTAATTGTAATATATTTTAAATGCACGAGAAATATCACAATTTTAGAATGAAAATTGCTTGAAATGTAAAGGGTTAATACATGTTTCATGTAATGCATAATGCTCTTTTGTTATTTATAAAACGACTGATCTGAAATTTTGTGACTTTTTTTTAATCAGTTAATATGACGTTTTATATAAATATAAAAATTAGCTCATCTGTTATTGAACCTAAACAGTTTTTTTTGTAAGCAATATGTTTCTAAGATTTCAAGATCACTTTTATTCTTTCTCAATAGAGACATAAATTTTCCTATACGCTATACGCATGATACTGGCATTCGTGTTCCATATACAAGCATCAAACTTCGAAGATCGTTCAAAGCGCTGTTTTAGCTTCTCCAAAGCGTGATATTTAAAAAAATCTCGTTAGGCAGGGTTTCATTATACTAACCCAAGTAGCTATAATGGATATTTTCGTTTTTGTGTACATAAATATTGAAATTCATGTCGAGGCTGTTATCCGCTGGGTGATAATTAAAAGAAGAGTTTTAACGAGATTACTCTGGGACGATAATGATCACCGAGGAATTTTTTGTTAGATTAATTTACTGCTCGTCGGTGTGGTGTGAAATTTATTGTGTCACGTAATACACTCGGCCAAGCAAAATGTTGCATGGTAGTGGATTATAAAGTATGGGAAAATGGGGTATCAAGTTTCAATGTAATTCAATTTTTGAAAACAGGAAGGCATGATAAAACGAGACAAAAAAGGAAAAAGAAGAAGTCATACGATGCACCGAACAGAATTTAATAATAGTAGATCTTGAACGACAAAATGAAAATCATTTTTCAAAGCATATTCCTAATGCGAAAAATTCACAATCAACCTTCGATAAATTAGACTTTGCATATCAAATTGTCAACTGTACAAAGAAATTGTGCTAAAAGTTTGCAAACTTAAAATTAAAAATTTATCATCACGGTTTGAAGAAATACATGCTTTAACCATTGCATATTATGAACAGTCAGACTCGTAATGAAGATTTTAAACAAAGTCTAACAAATGATAAATGCGATACCTTTCTTTCTCGGCGAAATGCAATGCTATTCTTTTTTAATTAACATTTCAGCATTGAAGTACATTGCAGCCGTACAAGAAATATAAATTTTCTTTATTCTTCTGTAACATTTTTCACGATAACGACATTAAGGTGTAGGTACATTATAATGTAGTGGCAAAGAATATGGCAAGGGATTGAACACGCAATCTTCAAAATGAATTATAAAATATTAGAACTTTAACATCCATGTGAAGGTACAAAAAGGATTTGCAAAATACTCGTGGACCCAATACTACAAATTCATTATCAAGTTTTGAGGAAATACGTGTTTCAACACGCAATCATCAGAGTCCTAAAATATTCGACCTTGAACATCCACGTAAAGATACAAAAAGGATTTGCAAAATACTCATGGACCCACTGCTAAAAATCCATCATGAATTTTCAAGATCAAACATGTTTTCATAAATACAATAGCCTGAATCAGTTACAAAAAAACTAGATCTGGAACGTTAACCAATGTTCCACATACCTAAAGCCTTTTACAACGGTTGTTTGTCTAGACCGCGCACGCAGAAACATTAAAAAAAAGCCATAACTCACCGTTCCCTTACACAAACAGTGATCATCGTCATCGGCCATACGCTAGCGTGAAAATTTTCCAGCGGCGCGACGTACGAGCAAGAAACGCGACACGCGAATTTCGTTCACGCTCCAATTTACAGTTCGCTGTGGGCTGCGCGACGATGATAATTAAAGAAAAAAGGCTCCGCCCGAAACCCGATCCATTTTGGACCAACGGTACGAATGGGGATGACGGGGGGTGGGGAGGGAGGGAGAAAGAACGAAACACGAGCGTCACCCCTTTTTTCGTAGCCCCGGACCGTTCGGCGATGGCGTTGTTCTCCGCTTTTAAATTATTTTTCCGTGTCGTCACAATCGTCACATCTGGCCGCGGAGGCAAGAGAGAACACAGAGTTGCTACGATATCCATCTCTCTTTTCTTCTTCGTTTGTATCTCTGTCCCTCTCTGCCTCTCTCTTTCTTTCTTTCTTTTCTTTTCCATTCGTATCTCTGTCCCTCTCTCTCTCTCTTTCTTTTCTTTCCCATTCGTATCTCTGTTCCTCTCTCTCTGTCTTTCTTTTTTTTCCCATTCGTATCTCTCTCTCTCTCTCTCTCTCTCGCTCTCTCTCTTCTTTCCCATTCGTATCTCTGTCCCCCTCTCTATACAGGGTGTCCCAGGTTTTAATGTTCAAACTTTGTCAGTATATTCTATGGCACAAAGCAAGAAAAAAATGTTATGTAAACATAGGTCATATAGAGCTTTATTAAGAAGTTATAACAAAAATACAGAATAGGAATAGTAATCAACTTCAATCAAAAATCGAATTTGTGACTGTGCGAATTTCGTTTCTATTCTCTTTCATTTCATTGAACGCATTATTAATCTTTTGAATCAATTCATGACGTAAATTTATTCATGTTTGATACACTTTATCCATGATACCATCCAAGTGCATCCACATCCTTTGCACAGAATACAATGGCACATCTTCCAAAAGATACGATAATTCGTTTGTTAGAAAATTCAAAAATTACTATTCCTATTCTGTATTTTTGTTATAACTTTTTAGTAAAGCTCTATATGACCTATGTTTACATAAAATTTTTATCTTACTTTGTGCCATAGAATATACTGACAAAGTTTGAACATTAAAACCTGGGACACCCTGTATCTATCTCTCTCTTTCTTTTCTTTCCAATTCGTACCTCTGTCCCCCTCTCTATTTGTCTCTCTCTCTCCCTCGGTTTTTTTGCACCCCCTGGCACGGAGTGGTTTTCGGTTTCGCGACAGGTGGCACGGCCAACGTATCGTTGGCCGAATAATTGCATTTTCGAATTGTCGTTTTCCATCCCGGCCGTCTATGGCGGAGTAGCGTCGTTTCAGCGTTCTTTGTGCCCCACCATGGAACCCGGCATCCAGAAAGACTTGTTTTTCCCATCTTTCTCTCGGTTTTTCTTTCCCTTTTTTCCCCCGTCTTTTTTTTGTATTTTTTTTTTTTGGTTTAGTTTTGTTCCTTTCGCGTGGAAACTTTTCCCGGGGGAATCCCGGGAGGGATTCAATGGCCGATTTCAATGGACTGTGGAAGGTAAAGATACGTGAAAAGCTACTCTTTCGATGCACGGCCGATACCTCGAAAATTGTGTTTTCCCCCCTTGTGCTCGGCTCTCTTGCTCCGACTCCTCGTAACTGTCTCTCTGTCTTCGTCCCGCTCGCACGCGGCCCGACTGGTTTGTAAAAGGTTGCTCGAAAATGTTTGCGCGGATCCACTCGGTTCAAGAGTAACACGCTTTGCAATTTATTGGCTACGTTCCACTTGAAATTTAATAACGTTCCGCGCGCTCGTTAGCTCCGGTTGTCATCAATGACTACGGTTCTCCCAGTTTCGAGCTGCTCGCGAACAATACCATGACCGCATACACCCGAGAACAAAAAGATCGCGCGCGCGTATATGCCGTCGTTAGGTTCCGCGATATTGTCTGAACATTTCGAATTCCACGAATTCTGTATGAAAATCACCATCTAGTCCCGCGAGTCGGTTGCGAATTTCAAATATAAAACTTCGTTTAAATTCTTCGAATTCGTCCGAGAAAATGCTATCGTGTTATGACAAAAGAATATACGATTCCATTTAACGATTGCACTGTGGAATTGTATTTTGAAAATCCCTCACCGGATGCGGAATTAAAACCTTTCGACGACAAGTATTATGTTAGGTTAAGTGACATATTTCATGCTTTCTTCGCAACGCACAGATATGTATTGATAATTCAGTATTCTATTCTACAGAGCGTAAAACTTTCTTCTATCATCACTGCACGTAATATATTTATAAAAATAACGAAAGGGACGATAAGATGATAACTGTCACCTTAATTGCGCCATTGAAGCTTGCACACTACACGGCACCGAGAAGGTTGCCGCGAAAATCTTCCGACGGATTCCGACAATGCCTGATGATCCACGAGTGGGGCACGAACGTAAGCGCCATTTGTGCCCGCACGATGCGGCAGAAGAATGCAGTAATTATACTTATTTGTTTACATCCTTCGTTACCAGATACGAGCCTAATGTTACTAATCCGTCGACAAGCGTTCTTCAAACGATCGAATACTAAGTTATTAAGCTTTCGAGTACGGTGCCAGAATCTCTTTTGACCCAGAGATTTAATTGAATGAATTGCTGTTGAACGAAGATCGACGCATAACCTAGTGAACGTGCAAGAGGTGGCATCAAGAATGTATTTAACAAAATTGTTAAATAGACAAGTGAGTATAGTCTCAAACGTGATCAATTATAAAATCGTAAAAATCGCCTATCTCCTGAGGGTTAATAGTCATTGGCGAATGTTTATATGCCGTTCGTAGAATTACGACAGTCCCCAATTTATTTTTCAGAATGCCATCAAAGTGTTGTTTTGTTTGGGAGGTATTGTTTGGGAGAGAAATTGAAATAGTGCGAATTCAGCTAATGGGCTAATTAGGCTCAAAGCTTCAATAAATATATAAATAAAAAGAAATAGTGTAAGTGGGGCGGTGAAAGAAACCTCAAAGGCGTAGCCAAAAACAATTGCAATAAAATCCTCGAATCCACGGCTTTCACTGTTACAGGTAAATACGGGAATCGTTCTACTACGCATTGGGTGACGTAAACAGCGTAAATGGCCTAAACAATGGAATTGCGTGGCGACGACGGGAGCGTCAGAGGAGGAACAAATGGTAAACGTCCCTTGCCCCTGGGTTCCTATGAAGTTCATCTTGTCATCTCCGGTGAGCCACCACACTATTCCTCTTAAATCACTATAACACTGTTAAAATTGGATAAAACGACATGACATTTTTTGAGTAATCAGAAATATCAATTTACTAAATTATATAGCAAGAAGATATTGCAGAAATTGAAATAGGTAAGAATCACATTAAAAAATGGAAATGCACTTTTAAAGAATTTTTTATTTGAGCCTGTAATGCAAATTCAAAGTATATAAATATATTCCCCTTAAATCACTATAACTATGTTAAAATTGGATAAAACGACATGACATTTTTGAGTAATCAGAAATATTAATTTACTAAATTATATAGCAAGAAGATATTGCAAAGATTGAAATAGGCAAGAATCACATTAAAAAGTGGAAATGTACTTTTAAAGAATTTTTTATTTGAGCCTGTAATGCAAATTTAAAGTATATAAATATATTCCCATTAAATCACTATAACATTGTTAAAATTGAACAAAACTACATGACATTTTTTGAATAATCAGAAACCCTAATTTACTACATTATATACTAAAATGATTTTGCAAAAATTGAAATAGGTAAAAATTACATTAAAAAATGAAAATGCACTTTTAAAGAATTTTCTATTTGAGCCAATAACGCAAATTTAAAATATGCTTTTTTAGACCTGTGCTAGTTACACGCATGCTGAAAATCTCAACAAAATTGTTTAACGCACAAACAAACTGCGAGCAATCGAATGTAATGAAAATCTTAATTTGTTACAATTTTCGGTCAATTTTTGTTTAAAATCTAGATTCTTAAATTTTTCAATGTGTCTTTTTTACATAGATCTACAAAACGAATACTTCAAATTTGTATGACAGGCTCAAATCAAAAACTTTGAGAATATCCTTTTCCCATTTTTTTACGTCATTTAGAGAATCAATGCTCCCAATTGCCAGAAGAATTCGAGTCGTTTGGTTCCATTTTAAAAGAGTTAGTCCGATTGAAAGAACGTCCGGAATACTTCTCGTGGCTCACTGTATCTTTTTTCCGCTCTATCCGGTGAAGTTTTCATCACCGGAAAACCTCGTCGATCATTTGACAAAATCATTCCCGTGTTTCAACATTTTGACGTGATTTAGTTCGTAATATTCCGACACGAGGCACTAGTGCTCTCGATACTCGATTGTGGAAAAATCAACGGTGGCCTCGTCGCGGAACGCGCAAAAACGGATCGCGTGATGAACGACAGTTTGACAGCATATAGCTGCCTTTTTCGAGAGTGCACGAATTTTCCGGGTTTCAAAACGGATTGGGAAATATCGCGGCACCGGCAGCGAATTAAAATTCTAATTTGCACTGTGTGAATTTAATGCGAACGTTCGACAGCATATTCGTGGCTTCAAAATCATAATACTAAATGTGAATTGCATACAGGGTGTATCCGAGGTATAGCGATCAAACTTTGTTACCGTGTTCTAGAGATGGAAATCGGATTAAATATCATGTATAATGAATATCCATAAAAAAGCGAAACCTTATGCACTCCTATACCTTCATTTATGGGACACTGTGAGAGTGAAAGTTGACAATACATAAACATCAGTACAAAAGTAATTAATCACAAGTACTAAATACTAAAGTACTAAAAGCACAAAAATCAGAAATCGTACTTCTTGAAGAATGACTCCTTTAGCGGTCATTTGAAGGTCAACGTATTATTGTTCTCTCTGCATTAGCTATGTAAAATTAGTAAACTACTAAAGCATGTTATTGAAGCACAAGAATATGGAGTCATCAGAAAAGTCCAAAAATATTATTCCACTGTTTTCTAAAATTATTAAATAGAAAATATCATGTTCTATTCTTCTTTCTTGCAAACGACTAGCTACAACTTTACATTAATCAGAATATGTCGTGCTATTAAAAAAGGAAACAATGATGACAATCGTGAGAAGAAAGCTATTCTTTATCAGAATAATTAACGAAGCAACTATTCTTTTCCTTGTACATTGTCTATCTGTAAATGTACAAAGGAAGTAATGCCACAGAGTCATTTTTAACCTCTTGTCACATTATAACGAGCTATAACTGTACATGAATCAGAATATGTCACGCTATTAAAAACGAAAACAATGATGACAATCGTGAGACGAAAACTCTTCTTTATCAGAATAATTAATCAAGCAACTATTCTTTTCCTCGTACATTGTCTGTCCGTAAATGTCCAAGGAAATATTGCCACAGAATAAATGTTAACCCACTTTAAAGAAAGCGTAATAGACACAAACATTATGTCGTTCTTTTTAAGCGAAATCAAATTTTATTCTTTTATAAACAATATTTAACACGTGCCGTGCCGCGTGGGGCGTATACGACCCACGCTGAATTTTCCGTTTAGGCCGCTTGCGGTTCTAATTGAAAAGCGAAGAATTTTTTAAAAACTTATCGTAGATTCAATTATAAACATCTTAATACCATGTATACTGCATTCCTTATAGCGTGGCGCGTTCACACACGATACGGCATAGCTATCATTTATTTTTAACTGCTTTTTGTTGAAACAGCAAAGATTTTATTACATATTTAATCGTAAACGTGTGGGTCGTATACGCCTCGCGCGGCCTGAAGTCTTTGAAAAACGGACTGGCATAGAACGTGTTAAGCATGGAAGTAAACGTAGCAGTATGAAAGATAAAAATTATCTTTTCTCTGCTGTAACATTTTTAATTAAAAAGACTTTGTATCTAATTTTAGTCTCAAAGAAACTGGCATGGCAAGGGGTTAAAACGCGTAAATTAATTTGATAAATTTGGAAACCACGGTTTCGATGAATCTGGTAGTTCCAGTTTGGGGTTGGGGAGGGGGGGGGGCGTTGGAGGGTAGATTTGCGGCGCAACAATTATGTGGTAGCAGGTGAAATTCCAGTATTGATAGCAATATCGCGAGGCAGTTCGAGCTACAAATCGAAAGTCGGGCTCGTCGGCCATCCGAGATAACCCATTATCGAGCCGGGAGCCGGATCGCGGACAAAAGGAGCGGTAGAAACGAAGACGACGGGAAAGAAGGGGCGGAATGAAGGTTAATAGCAATTCTGATCGAGACGTTTCGAGTAACGGTAGTGTGCGGCGGAAGGAGACAAAAGGATCGGAGCGGAGAAAGAGAGAGAGGTCGTCGCAGGGATCGGATTTCGGTCTTCGTAAAAACCATTGCACCGAACCAAACGGAAGTGGCGTTCGGCCCCGGCCATCTCTCGAGCCTTGCGATCGTTGGAGAGGGTTAAAAAGCAATTTTCCTTTCCCGACAGACCCAACAATCGGACTGCAGTTGACCACCGGCCTGGCTAACATCGCCGACACCGACGTCGGCTTCGACAAAGCAATTCCAATTCAATCTGAGCGAACGAACCCAGCCCGTATTCAGTGAAAATGAACGCAGTTAGGCCATGCTTTGCGCCTCCGAATGGGAGGCCCACCTGTGCGTGCGAAAAATTTAACAAGACTGATGGACCGATATTTTGCTGGAAACGGATCGGCGAATCGAATAACAAAGGGGATCACTGGCAAATTAAGTACATCATCGATGCATTTGTTTCGCTACTACCTACACGAAACGTGCTTCTCGTTTATTCATATGCTGCAGATCTTTATGCATTTACGACAAAGACATTTCTTAACACTACATCTACCGTATACCAAACTGAACTAATACACATTGCTTTATAATAATGACAAGGTTGTAATTATTAAAATTTTATTTAAGTTTGTGCCTTAACTCTCGCATGTAGTCGGCTCTGCTGCATCTTTTTACAAAAATTTATATAATTTTTAAACTGTCGAATAGTTTTTCTTTGAAAATTGAAGTGAAGGCTTTTCATACAGTAATTATTTTATATTGCACTTGACATATATTGTGTAAAAACCATATTTATATGTCACCAACGTTTCACGAGCTAACATCAAGTATTCAGGATGTTAAAATTTTAATTTGTCACTTGCACGGGACGGTTGCAACATTCCGACGACATAAGACACAAACGTTCTCGCGCAGGCCTCTGTGCTTTCACGAACACGTAAAAAAGCACCGACAAATAAACCAGTCGAAAACAAACAGAAAAGAACGAGGGAACCGGGCACGCACCCTTCTGCAATGTTCTGCTTCAGACGAGAACCGCGGATCTTTAAATACCAAAATTCCCGCTGGTTTCGCGCGCATGAAATAACCGGCTTCTGAAAAGGCTCCGCGAAATGTCACGGAATTTCCAACGCTCGAATCCATTTTCGTGGGCAGGCATTAAGCCCCGACGTGGATTGTTCGATACGGCGCACAGAGACGAGCCTGTATATTCAGAGTGAAAGAAAGCTCGTGGATAAAAGAGTGCGTGGAAAAAAAAATCGGACCACGCATCGTTCCTCCACAATGGATCGCTTAGCGATCCGAAGAGACGGAGGAAGAGAGCGATGATTATACATAGTGTTCCAGTATTGTTGGCACAATCGTGGACGTGGTGATTTCTAGATATAATGCGGTACAGAGGTAATAATTCTGGTATCGAGAAAATCAGTCAGAAGTACGGAATGCATTCGTTTCATTCGAGGATTTCTTTCCTAGAAAATTCACAGCTATACCATCGATTTACGACACCCTGTATATACGTATGTAAACGCTTTCTGTAGGTGACCTTTAACTTCACTTTGTTCCAAGTGTCGGTGATTTGAAGGTAACCTTCTTTCTATAAATAAAGAACGACACTTTACTGTAGTGTTTACATCAATGAAACTGTACTTGAGGACCTACTGGAAGTATCAATTCCGTACATTTCGATAGAACTGTCTCAATGCATTAGTACCACTAACATCGTGTTCGTCCATCGAATTATGCTTCATTAGAGGTCATTCGAAGGTCGATTTCTCCTCAGCTATAATAATACTGCAGATTTCATGCATTTACAACAAAAGTGAAGTGAAGATATTTTTATTTCTGTGTGTTACAAGTAGCTAGCTATAACTTTGCAAAAAGAAAACGACGATAACATTGAACTGCCAGAAAATACAGTCGGTGTGGAAAGTATTCGTACAGCGACCAATTTCAAATAAAACTGTGTACGTAAACTTCAGTTATAAATTTTAAGTGAAAAAAATGATTAATAAATATTCTTAGTTATTTGTAGAAAAGATTTCGCGAAAACTAAATTTTATTTTCTTCGAGATTAACAAAAATATACATCCAGCATAGATAAAAGTAAGAAATAGACGCACAGAAAGTATTCGTACGTATAACAATCGTAAGGAAGATATCACAATAATTGCCTCACTGGGGCAAGCATGGTTTTCCTCGCCCATTTTCTTTCATCGCTGAAAGCAACGAGAGTATGTCAGCTGAACATTTCAGATGGAAAAAATCGGGCTACGTTCCGTTCCTCTACAACGGATCGCTTAACGACCCGGAGAGATGGAAAAAGAAAGCGGCAGAGAGAAAAATAAAGAGAGGAAAACAGGGACAGAGAGAAAGTCGTCAGCTGTCGCGATGATGCAGACGACGTTTCCACCGACGTGATTGACAGTTTTATAGGGAACAGCGAAGACCGTTTTCAGATTTACGGACAGGACCCTGCTTCGGGCTGAGCCAGGCTTGGGCGGGGTCATCGTTACGCGACGTTTGATGCTAATCGAAGCGTGATGCTGCGACAGAAGGTGGTTTCGGGACGTTGCCGATGCTCGTTCGCTCAAATGGAAGAAGAGTTGGTATGCCGCTCGCAAAATCACTGTGAAAGCTCTCTGTCACTCCGCTTCGAGCTGTGAACGATGATTTACATTCTGATTGCTATCCTTCGAATACCCCCGAAATTGTGAGTGGCTAGGAGAACATGATACTGGGTTAAGCAAATCTGAACACGATCTTATTTGTAATACGTAGCCTATTAACAGCCCTATGCTTCTTCTCTACCCCTTGCTGTACGATGCAAATGCCTCAAAAAAGGAATCAAGGAAAGTTCCCGCCCTTGTTGACTTTGTTCCCCATTATTGGCCAATTTGCCGCGCGCTTCTCAAAAGGGGATGCACAGGGTGGTTCCTACTTTTCTAGCGGTTCGGAAATTTCAACTTCATGTCACTTCCGTTCCAAAGCGTCCTAACCGTGCTGGACCATGGCTGGGGTGCCGAGGCTAGCCATCGAAGAAGGATATTTGACAACATCGCGGCAACTTCCGTTAAACCCGTTGGTAAAAACCTGAATGACTCTTCGGCAGTAGAATTAATAAATTTGTAAATTAAATCAATAAATTTGCGAGTATCCGAACATTTTAATTGACTTTATTACTAAGTGGCATATGATGATTCCAAACTAGTCTATCGAAGCAAATTCACAGCACGACGTTACAAAGAAACGGACGGATCGAGAAGATGCAAACTCGCAGGTGGTCGACCGTAGCATAAAATCACTTCCGATGTGCTTGTTTAAGAACGTCATTGTTCGGCGAAGGAACAACAGAGTAAATGACAGATATGAAATCACTTACCTCGCAGTTCGAGTGACTGATGTTGCTCAGATTCAGCCTGAACACCTTATCCCTGTAACAGAAAGAAAAGCTCGTGAGGGTTCCGTTGCGAGGCGTGTGTGCGGCAACAATTCGCATTAGACCCGCAGTATGGCCGAAAGCTCCGAGATGTAAATTTTCATTCCGTACGTCTGGGAGATGCATTACTCCGGCTGACTCGACCCTTCCTTATCTACCCGCCGGTTATGTATGGTTCTGTACGAGCATGGCACTTTGCTTACGGCGTTCTGAGTCCCGGGAACTGCTAGCAAACGCCACGGAATTTCTATGAGCATTGAAGGGGAAGCGGATCTTTATCCCCCCGTGCTACAGCTGGTTCGCGGACGTCTTTCCCGGCGCGGAACGCGCGGACTTTCCTCGTTTCCGTGCCGCCTGTCTGCTTTTATTAGGATTTCTCACTTGGAGGCACGACGCCGCAGCCAGATTATCAATGCTACCGGCGTAAAAAATCATTATAATAAGCCCATTTAGAAAATTTTTCGATTTTGGCGTCGCGAAATTTTACTATCTTGTCACGACCACAATTTCATTGCTAGCAACCTGAAATTTGGTAGTTACACTGGACAGGCATCCCAGAATATGTGTACGAAGTTATAAAAGAATTGGTGACCTAAAGTTTTTATGGTTATTTTACAACCCCCTCCGTGGTTCGCTCTAACAAATTAAAGATTCTGTATCTATCTGCCGCGGTCAGATTATCAATGCTACCGACTTGAAAAAATTCCTGAATCTACTCCAAAGATCTCTCATAGCATCCACAAAGTTACAAGACGCTAGCATTTCCAGGGCCTGTTGACAAAATTATTATATCAAGCCCATTGTTGGTCGTTTTATACGTCTTTCAGTTTCGTCGCGAAGTGTAGGATACGTCTTGCGGAATCGTTAAAAGAGGCAATCATTTTGACGCTGACTGGGCGGTTTTTTTTTTAAATCGAAAACAGGATGACTTTACGCTCGCGACCCTACCGCCATCGATCACCACCGCAAATTACTTTGGTAGAACATTTTTTCTTGCCGACGCGGTCCCTTCGAACGACGCGCCAGCACGTACAAAGAGCCCCGCCCGCCTATCCACCTGCTCAGCCCCCCGGAAAAGTTCTCCAGAGCGAGAACTAACTCGACGCGGCCGGATTCCAAAGTACGGATTTGTTTTTCCACGTCGCTATTTACTTTTTCACGGCAGTGTGCACAGGATGAATGAGGATGGAAAGCCTCGAAGGGTGAAGGAACCGGCTCGTTTCCCGTCCCTCTCTATTCCCCGTGTTCCCCGCCCCTCTTTCATCCCCGTTTCTTTCTTTCTTTTCGGTTTCCTCGACCAGACAATTCCATCCGATTGCGTATTTTCTATTGAAGACCGATGACGAATGGTTATCGAAAGAAAATTATGCGGCGGGACGGCGTTAATGTTGCGAAACGCCTCTCGAAAACTAGGTAGAGATTCGATTTAGAGGGCTACGGCGGCGTGACTGGATCCTCGATTCCGTCGGCGTTTCGCTCGATTCAAGCTGCCGTTCTCCTTTTCAGCGGAACACGGAACATTGAATTACCATGAAAACATCGCGATCAGCTTTCTGGAGCGTCGTTCTTCAGATTTTTCGCCAATTAGTGCGCCGTCCATCATTTCTCTCGAGAGCCCCGGCTCGGAAACGATCTTCCCTCTTTTCAGTACCTATCCTGTTTCTGGGTCAGACGTTGAGCATTTCCTTGCCAAGCTGCGGAAAATCCACGTACCTCGGCGAGATTCCCTTGGAATTTGTGCCGGATCCAGACATGCGTCGGGAAATTAAAGATACCTGACGGTACTTTGTAATTGGACCCGCTCCGATGCTCGATTGTCCCAGATTCCCGTTTCTCGCCGGGAATCGTCGATGGGAAAACCACCGATCGTGGAAAACGCCGGGAAATTTACGAAACGTACGGTGCATTCAGTGTTCGCTAGAACTTTAACCTGATCGATAATCATTTCACCGACGACGTTTTTATCGACGATATTTAGTAAATATTTACATACGTTGACCTCGACGCATGTCAAGGACGTTATTTTATTTTTATTTTGTACTTGTTGTTCCGCTTTACTTTCCCAGATATGTACCTACAACTTCCAACAAAATCAAGTAACATCATATTATTGCATTAATTACTATGGAATTTCTTAGCAAAAATTGCTACATTCGTTTTTAATTTCATAATTTTTATAAATGCGTACACTCGTTCTTGGCTTTATGTGTTCGTTGATTACATAGTTTTACAAACAATAATAAAATTCCTGATTCTTTTATTTTAAATAAAAATTGCCGACTGTATCTTTTTCGCAGTTTTGCTACTTCCACTGCAAGCGCATGTAACTCTGCTTCCGAGACTTATTTATACGTGACAAAACTTCTGCATGTTGTTGAAGTATTAAATAAAATGTCCTAAAAGTTTCGAAGAAATTGAACCAGTAATTTCGTTAACAAGAAAATATCTGATAATCGATTTATTTTCAGCCTGTTAACCCTTAGCACTCGAATGGCGTCTCACAGGCGCCACTAAAAATTACGATACTATTATTGAACCAATTTTTACATGGCTACGTTTACAATTAAGAAGCCGATAAAAATTGTAATATTCTAAGTACGAGTAACAGTAATTAATTTCATATATACAAAACGAAATAAATTGTGTACAATGGAGCTATGATAGTTGAATATATTCTTTCGATTTTCGAATGGAATTGCTTCGAGTGCAAAGGGTTAATTCAGGTTCTCTGCGTAAGTTAGGAAAGAGTAGACAGTAAAATTTGCCTCGAGGAAATCGACATTTCTTTTTCATAGAGCTATTCACAGAAGCGTCCATATCAAATCGGCCTTGGCATTCTTCGCGTGTACAGCGGAGATGGGCCTGGCAGCAAAAGGGTTAAAGAGAAATGTCTGAGCGAAGTTGTGCAGCGTCGGGGTCGCAACAATGCGGTGAATGGAGTCGAAAAGAAGCCAGACAACATCCGAAAAAACGTATCCGTCTGCTCCGGTAGTCGCGCACAACAGACATCTTCGAATCTCAATGCATTATCCAGCGCGTCAAGACCCAGTCCCATTTGCCTGCTTAAATTTTCGACGGAGAAAGGCGCGGACGAGAATAACCGAGACTATACTAGACTAAACCTAGAAAAAGGACGCGGTTGTTATTTATGCATCCGTGGCCGGATTTAAGGCTTCACCTGGATAATTTCATAAGGCGGTCATTAGAAATGATCCTGTCAATTTTAACGAGTTGGCAGGTTCAACGTCGTCCAATGATTAATTTGTAAATCTCTGTGAATCTCTAAAATTTCTCTGACTCTTTTAGGTTCTGGTGAGAACGGTTGACGTAAAAGTAGAATCCTTTTAAACTATGGAAAGGAGGACGCATGATATTCTCTGAATTATTAACATCAAATCTACCGAACATCAAAATTGGCTAGTGTGAACAGTTGACATAAGAATAGAAACCTTGTAAACTATGGAAAGGAGGACGTCTGATATTCTCTGATTTATTAACACTTTACCGACCGGAAGCCTATTAATAGCCCTTTCAATAATCGACCCGTAACAAAATGAGGCTTAAAAAACTACTTTTACATTGTAATTTGTAACGAAATTATTAGATAACGTCGTTTAGGAGGCGTTTTTGATTCGCAATAAAAATTGGTGTTCGTGTTGAGGGATCCATTAAAAAATTTTCAGTGATAGACTAAGAACTTAAAAGATTCTGAAATAATCGCCGGTCGGTAAAGTGTTAATATCAAACCTACCGAACATCAAAATTGGCTAGTGGCAATAGTTCACATAAGAATAGAATCCTCGTAAACTATGGAAAGGAGGAACCATGATATTCTCTGATTTATTAACATCAAATCTACCGAACACCAAAATAGCTGGTGGAAATAGTTAACATAAGAATAGAATCCTCGTAAACTATGGAAAGGTGGAAGCATGTGATATTCTCTGCTTTATTAACACCAAATCTACCGAGCATAAAAATTGGCTAATGTATGGTACATTATTTTATAATAATTACAAGATTTGATTTGTTTAGATTTTGTGGGATTTTTATTACGATATGTGGTCGAGCGAAAAAGTCCATCGAATCGATTTTTCTAAGGGAGATTGAACAAAATTTTAGAGCTGCAGAATAAAATATTTGAAAACGGTCATTCGACCGGCAGCGGTGACTTTAGCGTTAGCGTAATCGAGGCGATCCTCATGATTCCGACGATGAATCAACGGCGGGATATGATCAGATCCTCGCGGCTCTGACACGAAATCGTTGTTCGGTTCAGTTCGCGTCGATTGAATCGAATTGACCATCGCGTCGGCGAACTCAGCGAATCGAGCAGCAGATAACGCAATTCATATTTCACAGCGCGGCTCAGACACAGACGATTATCATTCTTTAATCGCGAGTAAAACGCGTATCACGTTTTCAATTATTCGAGCAGAACGTCGCGGACTTTTTTGCCGGATCTGCAAGGGTCTCGATCAAATCAATTCAATATAATCGATTATATGCTATCTCGGACCTTGCTTCATGCTTCGTTCCTCGTACAGTGAAACCTCGCACGTTGCAATCTCGTTTATCGCACGGAATCCTTGTTCGTTGCGTACTACCGATTCCCCCGCCACTAGTTGTTAGAAGTTCTAAAACTCGTGGTGAGGATTGTGGTTGTGCGGTATCAAGCCGACCGAACGTGATAATTAGATACGACCATTCGAAATGTTAGGAGAATTCGACAGGCTCAGGGTCATTCAAATGTCAGCGAGCTCCATTGGCCGGGCGGTTTTAATCGAACGCAGGTTTACTACTTCTTGATCCGTTTCCTAATTCCTCCTCTTCACAGCCTAAACCTTCTCGAAAACACTCCGGCAACCACGACACACCACTTGCTTACCAATAAGAAACCGTTTAGTCACTCCATGCATTTCCCAATCAACCAATAGCAACAACCAGGCAAGTTTCCCGGCTACGTAGCAATCATAAAACGATGTAAACTTGTCCAGGAAATAACAGGTGTTCCGCTACGTCGAAGGTTAACCCATTGACTGTCAACTACGAGATATCTCGTAGTAGGTGCTGCAAGTTTAAATTGGCTACGAATGGCTATTTGAGTTAGGAACTATTAGAAAGGATGAATGAAAAATGTATATAGGGTAGAGAACATATTGATTATCAATTTTTATTATTAAAATTATTATTAAAACTATATATTAAATTAATTATATTAAAATAAAACCGTGGCACCCAGGGCAAGACGCGCTAAATTTGCGTGGAAGCCAATGGATTAACCTTTTCGCTGAACGAGCCACTGCGACGAAAATGCTACACACTACTCCCGGGCTGCTTTGACAGTGTTTTTAAAAAAAAAAAAACATTTGTTTCGTGAGAAATACTTGTTACAAAAAAAAAGACTAAAACTGCACGTCTAGAGTGACTTACTTGATATGCCATTACTGCATACACTCGTCGAATGCACAATACGCGGCATTTTATGGAAAGCGACTATAGTCGCCTGTAGTACCTCAGTGGCATTTTATGGAGGACGATTATAGTCGCCCGTACTAGCGAAAGGGTTAAGACACCCGAAACTTGCACAGCTATTAGCCAAATTTTTAAAGAAATTGTTCTACGCTGAGCTACGGCATTTTACAATTGTAGCTGCTCACGTTCTTCACGTACGTCTCCAAAAATGGAGGCTAATGAAACAACTGCGCATTTTATGGGTTCGCAACAAAAATAAGTGGGGAAAGCACGAACCAGCAAACACGTTAGAAACGTTTGAAAGTGTTCAATTGAAGTATTCGTAAGCATTCAAATTTGAAATATATTATTTTCAACCTATTAAACTTGTTAACAGAAATAAATTCCTACCTAGCCCCAGCGTGCACAAGGATCTGCGGTGCATCGATGATCATTAATTATACAGCCGTGGAGATATGGAAGAACTATTTAGGTGATTCAACGTGGGTATATTAATTCATTAATCCGTTATTTGCAAAGATATATACTTATCAAGATCCTTGCGCGAGTAATCATCGCAATAGCCAGAATAATTTACGACTATTAATTTTCAATAGACCGGCCGGATCGTGCCAAATCAATCGCTAAAACGGTCAGCTCCGACCGCGTATGAAATTTAATCGCATACGTCGGACTCCGATTGATTCGCTAAATGCATTTGCCGTGTTTCCAGAATCGGGCCCCACCGCCGCCTGTTTAATTATGTAAAACACAGCGGAATCGAAATTTTCTATTGACATTGTTTCTCCACTCGACTCCCGTGAACCTCATCACAGAATCCCCAAACCACTCACTTTAAATTCTGTAGTGAAAACTTTCTCTCTCTCTCTCTCTCTCTCGCTCTCTCTCTCGCTCTCTCTCTCTAGCTCTCTCTGGATCATATTACACGTTTTAATTATACATTGTACCATAGCGAATTTATAATGCTTCAGTTTATAATGCCCGGCTTCCTCTTTTTCCTTGTTGGAACTTTTCATTTCGTATTTCGTTCATCGCCATTTAATACTTTCAGCCCGGTAATGTACTTAATTATGTCTTCCTTTTTCACGATTATCCCTTCCCTTTAAAACGTTCAAACACCCCCGCTGCATTTTGCTAATCAAAACGAGCATACATAATAAGCGCCCGTGTACCGAACAAGTGCAATAATTCACAAATGTTTTCGAATTGCCTGCAATTTTCGAAAACTGCGCTACCTATGCGTATGCTATAGTTATTGGTCACAAAAGAAGTTCATAAAGTATTCTTAGTGAGCATACATGCTTACTAACGATACCACATTTGCTGCAGTAGGTTAATCAAGGTTTGGCGACGTTGAAAATGGTGAAGAAAGAGAGGGACAAAGAAAGAGGGAACGTTTCATTCCGAACCTGTTCAAGGAGTCGTCAGTACGATTACCTAGCAGACCCTACCTTACATGCTGGGATATCGGAAGGCGGTTAAAGAAGGTATATACAGGGTATCCCAAAAGTAACTTTCTGAGGAGGATAAGACATCGGTCGAAAAACTTAGTTTCCCAGATTCTTTTCTAACTCTGGCTACAAGTAACTGGACGCACAGTAAGGGTGTATTTCAATTTCCGAGTCCATTGGAAGCGAATTGCAGCCGTGGCGCGACTTTGAAATTTCGGGGCGTTCAATGGCGAAAATGGGAAAAATGGGGTTGATAAAAGGTAGCTTCCTGAAGTCCCCTGATATGCTAGCCTAGATTTTAAGAGCTCTTCTTAAAGAGGAAGGTTTGGGGAAGATTTTTCCGTTGGGCCCATGTCGATAGCTCTAATAGTTTAGCCGGGGCACGACTTCAAAGATTTGCCAAATATTGCCAAATATTGCTAAATATTGAAGGTAACCCCCTTCTATAAATCGCGAAAAATCTTTAGGTCTCCGATTCTTTTATAATTTTGGCTACACGTTTCTAGACACTCGGTCAGAGTGTATAACAATTTTCAGGTCGATCGGAATCGAATTGCAGCCGTGGCGCGACTTTGAAATTTCGGGGCGTTCAATGGCGAAAATGGGAAAAATGGGGTTGATAAAAGGTAGCTTCCGGAAGTCCCCTGATATGCTAGCCTAGATTTTGAGAGCTCTTCTTAAAGAGGAAGGTTTGGAGAAGGTTTTAGCGTTTGGACCATGTCGATAGCTCTAATAGTTTGGCCGGGGCACGACTTCAAAGATTTGCCAAATATTGTCAAACACTGAAGGGACGTATCACCCCCTATCGAAAAAGTGGAAAAATTCGCAAAAAATTTTTGGATCACCTATTCTTTTGTAATTTTGATTACACGTTTCTAGATACATAGACAGAGTGTATGCCAATTCCCAAGGTCGATCAGAATCGAATTACGGAAGATACGCTGGTCGGAGGAATCCGGCAACTCCCGAAG
>CM052099.1:10426052-10445991 GCA_028453745.1 Agapostemon virescens
TAATGATTCTGGAATGGGAATTCATGATTGCAGCTACAGAATGTTACAGCTTCATTGGTTGACTGTTGTTACGTTTACAGTTTTATACAGAATATAAGAATTCAAGGAGGATACTTCCATTACCTAGAAAAAGACTTTCCGCCATTATTTTAATCATTCGCGTAAAGAATAAGGCAATCGTGCCCGCATTTCGCAGAGAACAGGTTTCAATAGGTCCGCCTTTTCACGTGACGTACGACCGCAGCGACAAAGTACTCTTGTCACGTGAGAGGTGACTTACTACCGATAAGGATTAATAAATAGTAACACTATAAAGGAATGGAGGTCAAGTGAAATCTGATTTCTTATACAGGATGTCCCAAAAATGTTCGAGCTCCTTGAAAGGAAGGATTCCTGTCGTTATTCCAAGAAAGTTTCTTCTTTGCGAAAATGGCGAGTTATTAAAAACAAAAGTCACTGTTTCTCGTTAATAACTCAAAAGAGAACCGTCCTAATTGCCGAGGGGAAACATCTTCTTAAAACAACCGCAGGAATCGCGCTTTCCAAAGGAATCGAGCATTTTCGGATACTCCGCGTACATTTACAAAAATTCAATCTATAAATGTCGGTATTTATTGCTCCAAGTATATATCCCATTGGCTGCGAATATGTTACAAATTGGTGCACGGCGTACGCAGGTTGGCAAGCATGCACACGTTTACCGAGCTACGGTTCTGCACACCGTGTAATTTATTAAAATGCCGTCAGGTCGACGGTGTTACGGAAACGTGGTAAAAATGATTACGGTAAGGACTCCCTGGAAGTATTACGGGGGTAAACTAATCTACGCGATGCATAGAGTGCATTAACACCCCGCTACGTCAACATTCTATTACTGGCACGTTCGTGTTTATTACCAATATCAACCTAATCGATGCACTCCTTTCGCGGTGTGACGCTATCGGCGCGAGGGGCAACTGATAGCAGCGTCGCAATTTCGAGGGACTTTTTACCGGGACCCTCATCCACCACTCATTGCTCCCATAAACTCTTATCTCGGTCGGCGATCGATATGCAAAAACGAGCACACCCGAATCCACTGCATAAAATATAGTCCATAAAGACGGGGAACGAGTGGGGCGGGCGGGGGTCGAAAGGGGGTGAGAGCGAAACGAGAAGGGTCTGCGAGAAAATAACGAATCGACGAGGGCGAAATGGAAAAGAAAAAGAGTACGAAACCCTCGCGACGGATAATTTCCATGATATCATGGAGAGAAAAAAAAAGAACGGCGTTGGGAAGTTCTAGGGTTGCGGAGTAGATGATTTTTGCAGTTTCGCCCGTACAGCGACGTGCCTCGGCCGGCACGAATCTATTGGGGGACGTGTTCGCGAAAGATTTTCGTGACACGACGCCATTCTCTCGGAGACGGGGGCGACTGCCGGTACCGATATCAGCGAGCGCTAGTTCTTTCCTTCTGCCTAGCATTTCTTTTTGCAACGATAGCTCGCCAACACCACGGCTTGATAATTGGAAACGTTCAATTAGCGTTCCTCAATTGTGGAAGCGAACCGCAGCGCGGCCGCCGATTCTCAAACTACAATTAATGGGTATCACCTTTCTAATTAACGAGGACCGATGCTTGCACATAGTATCGATCCGCGCCGATGATACCGCGGGTATAAAGGGATCGTAACGGCTCGGAAGATGGGGGCAGAATCGAGAAGGGTTAACGATGGGAATGTGTACTCCGTTGTCCGCAAGTACTTCGACGGTTGGACGAATCTTTATGGACATCTTTACGCGCTAACTCGTGCACACTTGGCACGGAAGAGAAAGGTGTGCAACTTCGTTAACGGTTTCACGGTACAAATATCTGGAAACGGAATCCCTCGCTAACTTGAACAGACTCAAAATATGTTATCCATTTCTCGGTCTTGGTCAGCGAAAAATGAACATGTAGATTTTTCATTAATGAAAATAACGATTCTACGAATTTTCCTAAGATAGACGAAAGAAAAACGATTATCGATCGAATGAAAACAATTAGTGGTCGTATTCGATTAGAGGATGAATCACTCCTACATACAAAAATTACTGACACATCCTACAACGAATTCTGCCATTTTTAATCGACCGAACACACATGTTTCAGCGTTGATAACACTTTACCGACCGGAAGCCTATTAGGCTTTTCAATATTCGCGCTGTATCAAAATGAAGCTTAAAATTCTATTTCTACATTCCAATTTGTAACAACATTATTAGACAATATTATTGGGGATGCATTGTTGATCCGCAATAAAAAATTGCTGTCAGCGTTGAAAGACCCATTAAAGAGTTTTCAGTCATGGATCATGGACTTTACAAAAATTCTGAAATAATCGCCGGTCGGTAAAGTGTTAAGGGTTCTATCTCTCCTGTTATCTCCCCTAGTCAAAAACCTAACCCAATCGTAACTAAAAATTCACTTAAAATTGCGGAAGTCTCCGTAGCGGGCCTCACTGTTTCTTACAAATACCTCGGAAACTAAGCTCGAGCGATTTTCGAAGATTCTCATCCATAAAATTCCCAAATAAATTCAATTCAGTTTAGTCGTACAGCCGTCAAGCAGCCGAAACGACGCTGTTTAAAAATACGGTAGTGGTTTTCACAAGTCACTCTACTGCTTCCTGCCAAGAGGTTCGCTCGCGAAGGCCTGCTAGCGGACCCGCTGACATTCGTCCGACTTTGGGCCCGTCGGATCTTCCTAACGTTGCAGAAGACCACATCCAATTTCCATGTTGTGCGCGCGTATGAAACAAGATTCTTTGTTAGAAATGAAACGATCGTTTAACGACGATGTTGAAACATTGCTTCTTGGAGGAGACGTTGTCACGCGTTGAAACACTTATGGCCGGTCGTGTACACAAGGTATAGATCGCGAGATTCCCATGGACGTGGAAGCGTGATCGCCGCCACTTATCACCATCAACGACGATCCGCAACGTGCGTCGATTACACGCCGTTTTGCCTCCATTCGGTTCTTTTTTTCTCGTCCCCACCCCTGTCCCTCATCCCACCGTTAACCGCTTGTTTCCCTCTCATCCACCGTTATATTCTTTTTATCTTACCGACAACGTCCACGCTGTATCGACTCGGTCCTTACGCGTGCGCTCGCTAGAATTTATTATCGGCGTGCGCGGAGCAATAGGTCGAGGCATTATCGAGCAATTCGTTTTGACGTATCGATTTAACTCCATCGCGGCTCGCACCCCCTTTGTCCATTATTCCGCGCGGATACGTTTATCCCTTTTATTTTTCATTCGATCCACACCGGTATTAGACCCGTTCTGGTTGTTTTTATGAAATTTCGCAAAGGCAAGCTATTTTGCTGTGTTAACGCTCAGAGCACCGGGACGCGCATCCTCTGCCGGGGTTTTTTTCGACTCGGACTGATGCTTCACTAATACAGACGCAGTCACGGTGGCGGAAGGTTTGCTGACATATACAGAGTGTCGCAAAAGCCATTTGAAGCAACTTTTTCCTGTGCGAAAATTTAATGTGCGGCTTCGTTTACGAATTATTAACGGAAAACCACTGGCCAATGAGAGAAAAGCGAATTTTTTTTACTACGCGACAATAATAATTTTAAGAAAAACGCTGTTCATTTTTATTTCAGAACGCCTAGAAAATAATTACTAATTTTTCAGACCTGAAATAATAAACAATTTAACCGTGCCACCCGTTTTAATTTTCTGGTATGCATGACATCTCACGCGTACCACATGAAATTTTTATACGATATGTACTGTGAAGATAAACAATAAGTAACCCCGTCGAAATACGTAAACGATATCTTAATTTAAATAATTCTGTGTCCGAACAGAATTCAACGAACGATTCGCAAAACTAATTTAATAATAAATAATCGTGTTAAAAAACATGCAGGATATGTGTGTTTAGAATTGTTAAAGAGTGTCATTAACAGTAAACTCACCTATTCAGTTGTAAATCCACTGCATGGTTGGAAATGACAGCAGGGCAGTGCATTGACCCCTTACAGTGTATGCTGAACCGATCAGCTGATTCCTATTCGATGGCGACGAACGCAGGTAGCAGACGAAGGCAGGCTATTCCAATGTTCACTTCATTGCACTATCACTAAACACTGATATCATAACTTATTTAATAATATTTAAGACGATGTTTCCTTCGTTTAAATGTATGGCTCTGGAAAGAGCCGATTTTAAAAAGAAATACCTAACACAATGCTTAAAACACACGTTTCACACATTTTCTCCAATCCTTTGTTCACACTGCACAAGAACATTTACAAAGTTATTATAATGCAATAACGCGTTCGCGACGTTCTTTCCATCGGAAGAAATTGTGGAAGACTGGCGCGATGGCCCTGTTTTCCTACAAGCGAGCTTGTACAACGAACTGAAAGAGGACAGAGAAATTCCTTGTCCTTAAAATCAGAAAAGGTAAATACATACCTCTCAATAGAACCGTTTTCGAAGTAAGTCATAGCTTGTGAGGGCTTTCGAACGACCCCCCTCCAAAATATAGTCTTCGTCATATTTCTGACCCGTCCTTGAGGCCCGGTGTCGGGTGGCACGCGCTCGGAGCGAAGCCCAGTCGAAAACAATGTATCGCGCCGATAGTAAACAGTTGAAACTCTCAAGGATAGAAACAAAATATTCACGACCATCGCGCCAGTCTTCCGCAGTTCCTTCCGACGGAAAGGTCGTCGCGAGCGTGTTATTACATTATAATATCTTTTTAAATGTTCTTGTGCGGTGTGAACAACGGATTAGAGAAAATGTGTGAAACGTGTGTTTTAGGCATTGTGTTAAATATTAACATCGTCTTAAATATTATTAAATAAATTGTGGTGTCAGTGTTTAGTGATAGTGCAGTGAAAGTGAATCAGCTGATCAATTCAGCATACACTGTAGGGGGTGAACGCGCTGTCCTGTTGTCCACATTTCCAACCATGCAGTGGATTTACAACTGAATGGGTGAGTTTACTGTGAATGACACTTTTTAACAATTTTTACACACACATATCCTGCATGTTCTTTAACGCGATTATTTATTATTAAATTAGTTTTGCGAATCGTTCGTTGAATTCTGTTCGGACACAGAATTATTTAAATTAAAATATCGTTTACGTATTTCGACGGGGTTAATTATTGTTTATCTTCACAGTACGTATCGTATAAAAATTTCATGTGGTACGCGTGATATATCATGCATACCAGAAAATTAAAACTGTTAACACGGCTAAATTGTTTATTATTTCGGGTCTGAAAAATTAGCAATTATTCTTTAGACATTCTTTAGACTTGTTCTTTCACTTCTGATGGTGGCTGTCGAGACTAATCCAATGAGAAGGAACATAAACGTCATTGGATGTCAACGAATGTCTGTTATCCACCATATCTGATAAACACTTTTTCATTCGTGTTCTCACCCCTTGCATCCCAAGAATTTTTAATTCCCAAATCGAGACACTTTTTGATGTACAATAATTCCATTGTATATGCTTCATTTGAAATGAAGAAGTACATGGAGAAGTGTAACAGGTCTGTACCTAATACTTCACTGAAATGAAACATGGCTTACTTCATTGCTCCATGGCTCAACCATTCGTACACCAAATACTGCTATTCGTTTGTCAGATTTTGCTGTTAGGTCCGGAATCATTTTGATTGAACGTACGTCAAATGAGTCGATGATAATTGTTGCAAAGATCCGAATTAGTAATACTTGGATTGTTAAAGACAGTCTAGCTCTCCTTCGTTTGTGAAAATTTGCTATGAGAATCATTTCAATTAAACATATACAGGATGGATCGACGATAATTGTTACAAAGATTCGAATTAGTAATACTTGGATTGTTAAAGACAGGCTGTTCGTTATCGAATTAATATTGGATTTTGCAATTCGACAAAGCGAGTTAACACATCGACATTCACTTCGGAGAACCGATGATTGTTTCCGACGCTGGCTGTGCCGAATTTTAAACGAAAACTGTTCCAATTACGAGTGAAATATACAAAAAGGAAAAACGAATATCGGAACTTCGCCGACTGAAATCGTTGTTGACTTTCGTAATGCTTTTGGCGTGCAATGCTTTCAATTGGCTTAAATTGCTCGAGGGGAATTAAGGGAGACCACTTTGAAGTCTATTGTGTTAAAAATAAAATTGTTGCTGTTTTTCTTGCGCTAACAGAAACAGATAAACGAAACTAAGAGCGCCGTTATTTTTGTCGCACTTCCAATTGCGTTACGAAAAATACTTGAAATACAATCAAATCGGTCTTGACGTTGCGACAAACAACACTAAAAAAATTTTTTGAAAAATGAACTTCTACAAAAAAGGCAAGGACCCTTTCATTTTTACGAATGCACTATACGCTCTTTTTAATTTGATACAGTCTTGTACGCTGTGACTTTCACGAGACATTAAGTTCAGAAATTTTTTATAAACAATAATAATATTATTATTCATTTTTATATCTATAAGCTTGCTTGTTCGATAGTCTTAGTACTATTTGGACTATGCCAATCGGTTGAGAAAAGAAACACCTTTCTAATAGTTCAGCCAAAATTTTTTAATTCACTGTCAAGTGAAGGTCATAATGTAGTAGGTTGTTGCCACAAGAGTCTACACACTATTTATTAACAACAAAGGGGACGTAGAAAAATTTGCTGATATTTGTATAACAAATGAAAAAAATAAAATACGATGCGCTAAAGTTAAAACAAAATTTTGTACATTCAACAGAATTAAAAATGCAAATGCGTTGCATTGCTATGAGAGATGAATAAGGGTTAAACTATCCTCGACAGCATTATAAAAATAAAAAAACGTTTATTACCAACGTTAATCGATGGAACAACATACTTGATGTAACTATACGAAAATTGTTTTTCTTTTTTAAACAAACGTTAAAAGGACGTACCAAAAACATCTCGAAACCGTTGATTAAATTTTCAACGGAGCAAAATCCACGACGGTGATCCGCTGATTCGCAGGCTAGACAAATTAGTTAATAAGCTTCTAAATTCGCGTACACAGCCTCGGTCTAACAGCTGCTAAACCAATCCGACGTCGATATAACCGGCCGGTCGGCCGGCCGAAATTCAATTTGATCGTTAAATAAATTACGTGCGGGGAAATCGCGAAGACCCAGAGCACCGAGGGAACTCAGCTGAATTTTACATGACAATGAATTTCGACGCGGAAAGAGGCGAACATTTTCGTGTCTAAAGACGATGGCGGAGGGGGAGGGGGCTAGGTGAGCCGAGGGTGAAGTCATGGGGGTGGTCGGATGGAACGAGATTACGGGTAAAATAAATCGGATAAGGGTGACACGGTGGGGTAAGAAATGACAATCGCGTAAGATGCTTCTGCTTTTAGAGCGACTCGGTTTCCGTAATGAAATGATCCCTGCGTATGGGGTGAAGAGGGTCACGGGCAAAGACGACTACTTCCGGTTAAACTGCATTTCCCGGCGGAAGAGAGTGGTTCGATTTGAACATTTCCTGTTTTCTGGCTTCGTTCCATGGCCCTGTTCCGCGGGCGCTCGTTTCTCCATAGCTATCCGCCGACATAGTGAACCACCCTGACCACCCCTTCGCCCCACCGTCGTCCTCTGCTCCTCCCCAATGCAATATCGGATTCCGATAAGAATTTTGCGCAAAAAGGAAAACGATTCCGGCATTCCTTTTCCAATGACGTGAAACGATTAAGCTCTATGATCTTCGAGCGAAGCGGGCTCAATGATGTGACTCTCAATTTCAGACGAAAGGGTGGCCGGTTGTAATTTAATTAAAGGCTGAAATAAAATGCTGCGCGTTGCTCGCCAACTCGAGGACGAGCCAACCAAGCCGTTGCTGAAGAGCGCTTCGGTTAAAGCGAAGGGCACCGTTCGAATTTTATCCGTTGCATTTTTCAAAGGGGAGCATAACGTTTGTGCATAACGCGCGAAACAATTGCCGGGCCGAGGTCGCGCGCTCCGTTCGCCCCGCGTAATTACTTTGATCTTTTCTTTGATACGTTTCGGCGCAGCTTAATGTGCACGCCAACAGACAGACGAAAATGGCCGAATGTTTTTTATTGCTAAATACCTCACGGCGAAAACATTTCGCTGCTGCTGCTACACACCGTTTCTGCAATTTTTTGCAGGTCCCGAGCAACAGTGATGCGCACGCCGATAGCAATATAGCGAATTAAAAATTTCAGCAAAGTCGCGGACAGGTTTTACTTCGTTCTCCGTCCGCGAGAAGCGTTCGCGGAATTAATAAGCCTCTGTTAACGGTCCGTTCCCGGAGATTTGCCCGCAGAAAAAAAGCACCGCGAACTATTGTGGGAAATAATTGCGTTCCGTTTGAGGCGAGGTAATTAAACTCCGTTTGCTCGTGTTTCGCCTTTCTTTGTAATCCGATACTGTGAGACGCGGATGTCGAGTAGTGGTACGTTATTGCATTACGTATTGCGATCTGTCACTATCCCAATACCCACGATCTAGAATTTGGTGGTGAACGCGTGTTTGCAGAGATTTTCAGCGCGAACTTCAAGACAGCGGAACTTTTGCAAAATATTATTTTATTTGACGCATTAAATACCAATGTAGAATCCGAGCGTTACATTCATAAAGATTGAAAGTTATTTATCTATTACAATAGATTAGATATTGAAACAAATGAAAGGTACAAAACATGCACACCAATTAAATGTACACAAATTTTTATTTTTATTCATTTTGTACACGTTAATATCATACAATTATTATTGTTGAGGCTTTCTCATAAAATATTATAAATAGGATATTTTCCTATAAAACACCAGGAATCATTGAAAATTAGGAAACACCCTAACAACATCAACAGGGATACAGGTTATAACCTAAGTCCAATATGGCACATACTCTTCCCAGTTTTTTAATTGTTCGGCCTCCCAATTAAAAAGTCTATATTTTATTGGTACTCACCGCAATGCACCGAATTTTTAATGCTTGCGAAACGTTGGGAAATATCTTCCTTTAGGACACGGCTTACACCCGGAAGCCTCAACAATAATAATTGTATGATACCGAGCCGTGAAAGCCTCAAATCTCTGATACGTTAATATCAGATTCGCGAAGCACTAAAAGTTTTTTAATTTTACTTTACTTTCTAAAAATAACCAGAATGCATTTATCGAAATTTATAGGCATTCGGTAATAATATGAACCCGTAGAAATTAATTTGTTGACCTAATTACTGATACACCTTCGAAATTTCAATAGTCATAAATTAAAAATATTAGACTGCGTTATTTTGACAAGTATCGTGAGCCTATTGTTGAAATAGTTTAATTTCAGCATTGTTAGGAAAACCTGAGTTTGCATTGAAAATACGACTACGTCTCCACGCGGTATAGTAGATTAAAAGTATTATGTTCGGGGAATTTGTACGAGTAGAGATATAATTAGAGGAAAATGACAATCCTAATTTCCCGCGAATACTCGAAGCAGAAAATTTCGATATTGGTGGCCTCGTATCTCGGCGTTGCGAGTCCAATGCAGCGTGAAAGTAAATTTATCGAGCGACTAAATTTAACAGTTTGTTTAGCGAAACGCTTTGATATTCAATACCCATCGGTTATATCGCAATTACCTTTTAGATTAGCATAATACTACTTTATTGAAAGCCGCCGCGATTAAACCTTCATTACCCTGAGTACTATTTGGCAAATCGAAAGCGCTGCCGCCGATAAACTCGGCAAATATAAACGAAACGATTCGCGCATGTAAGCGTCATCCACTCCATTCGGTGATTATGACAATAGCTTGTAACGAAGTGCATCACGCTGCATACGCGTCCGTGCCCATAAGTGTCCGCAGATTGACGCATTTGCGTGAGTATCTTTCGGATTTACGGTAGGCTACCATGGATTTATTACATTGTCCTGCAATCTCGATGTTGTTCTCGAGCAATGCAAGCAATATTTGCCATTAAATAATATTTCCACTGTTCTGTGTGCTATAAAATAAACAATCCATAAATCACATTACTATACCAGGTCTGTAAATATGAAACCAAGACTTGCCCATACGTGGCGCTAGCTGTCAACATGGTTACTCTCAAACCGCGTCATTTTCACATCTGATAAAAATTTTCAAAACAGCATTAATTTTCTGTTACCATTTAAAGAAAATTACTGCGCAATTGCATCGAATGTTTGTCGAAACTTACAGTGAGAATGCTCTTGGTAGATCACGGTGCTTCGAGTGGTTTAAAAGATTTTAAACTGGTCATTTTAATGTGAGAAAGGAAGAGTATGGAAGACCACCGAATAAGTTTGAAGACAGCAAATTTCAAGCATTATTGGATGAGGATGACGCTCAAATGCAACAACGACTCGCGGATCAATTAACACTAGAACTACCGAACAATAAATCCAACGATATACATTGCTTTGGAATAATAACGAGATATTGACTGCCAAACTAGCAGCCACAAAAATTGCATAAAGTCGGAGCAAGTTATCGGGTGAAATAAAAATTTAAAAAACAAAATCTATGACACTGAGTAGTTCTCCCACCTTCTTGCATTTTCTGGGCCACCATCAAATTGGATACAATGAATATATTAACGTGAAAATTCATTTAAAAATCGCACAAATAATTGTGCCACCCTTATATGTGTGACGTGACAGCCAATGGTGTTAAAGAAGTATATCCGAAAATTTCTGATGAAAACATTTGCATAACTTCAATAATTGCAAATGAATGCAATAAACATTTTCTTAATAAAAATTTTTTGATATGAAAGGAGCATCCATATGATGTCGTTTTTCGGAAATCGAATGAGTTTGGGGAATTTCAATATCGAATTAATATTTTTAATACCGTATACATTTTTTGTCATAACACAAATTGGCAACTCATGGCCAGAAAGTTTCTAGTGGGCATAATAATGTGGGACTGTAATTTGTGGATCAGCCTGTACATTGTTTCCCCGATGCTAACACATAATTCGTGATATACTTTTGTCTGCCATAATGGATGTATCGGCCGACTGTTGTGCTACATCGTACGAGAGGTTCTTCTTATGTATCTGCTAGCTTTCAGACGTTGCCCTCGCTGTCTTTCTATTGCCAGAGCCGCGTAGCATTTTGCTGGCATTTACCAAATTAAGAAGGGAGCCTCACAAAGGAAAATGCTAGTGAATGGTCGATGGTACAGCGTCGCGGGACGGAGCGGGGAAAGGTTGGAACCGAATCAAGAAATAATACTTCTGTAGTAATGATGCTAGGAGCCCTCTTCAGGATCCTCCGTTCGCCCCTGAAGGAGCTACTACTACCCCCTTTTTACTCTCCGTTTTGAAGAAGTAACGATTTTCCGTGGATTTTATTAAGATTAACGGTAAGAGATTTTTAGGCTGATTATGCGAGGAGAAAATGCACCCGACGTAGGTAAAAGATTAAATTTGCCGAATCGAGGTGATTACGGATTTCTCTTGGGAATGTTATAGAAGTGGGATTCGCAGAAGTTATCTGTCGGATAAATCCGAGTACCATACATAGAAAGCTCAAGTAATACTTTTAACAGTTTCTATTTTCTAATACGTTCACTGTCAAGGCTCTGCACCGATTACCTAACATTGCTTTCGGAATTATGTAAATTAAATGGGTTCTAATTAACCGTGTCTGGAAAGTGAGAGCGCGAGTACTTGGACAGATTATAATTAATTATAAATCACAGCTTACTTAGATCAATCTTAAGTAATAACATATTTAATTTGCATAATTGTAGGATCGGTAAAATCGAGATTGACGGAAAATGGTGATTGAATAACAATAACGAAAATATATTTAACGAATCAAATAATTACAGAGCGACTTTTAGTTTTACAACGTCTATTTCTTTTCGACCGCAACCACGAGACTGTTCACGACGCCACGCCACGCTACCAACTCTCGTGTGCCAAAAAACAAACGACAGACGCGCCACCGTTTGTCTCCCTGATCGCTCATTTACGCGCGTCATCCAAATCGCCTGTTCGACCTATTCCTCATAATTTATAAATCTTGATCAACTATAATTCGAATGATTATACTCCTTTCTTCCGCTAAAGAAATGCATCACATTACCGGTAAAGCGGACATTGAATTTCGCTAATGGTTATTATTCCGGCAGTCGAAAAGAACACGCGAAAACTCCAAGACGCCGGAATTATGTCAAGAATGCAATTTCGCCGATTCCGGTGATCGGGATGGTAATTTTACGGGCGAATTAATCACGGTTATGCGAAACCTTTGTTCATTTCCGTTCGATTACGAAGATTAATCAGGAAGGTTCTTAAAAGTTCAGCCGGGGCTCTGTTCGCAGCACTTGTTTCGCCTGGTTCGTTTCGAACGCGGCGTGCTCCGAAGGTTTCAGTAAATTACCTTTCTGCAAATTGAAACGTTTAGCAAACGAAACCTGGTCATCCCCTCGTGCGCAGGGGAATGATCCGGTACATAAACGCGCGGTATACATATATTTCAGTGCTCGAGCTAAGAGTACGTGCAAATACCGCGGAGGGAGCCGATTACGAAAAGGAGGACAGACACACTCGACCGGCTCGTACGGATGAGTTTGCCCGGACACGTCTAGACGAGGGAGAGAACACTACACAGCAGTCTAATCAAAATCGAATTTAGTAAATTACCGATCGCGTTAAAAACGTCGAGCGTCCATCTCGATTGTTTAAATGTAATTATGATTTTTTTAATTTTATTTTTGTGCGAAGCATGGAAAAACTGTCACCCGAAATTTCTCGAAAAATGTATCTAACCACGCACACGGTATACAAAATCTTCGGTGGAATGAAGATAAACATAGCCTTGCTTTGTTTGTAAAACTATGCGAACAAATAACAAGACAGTGGATCTTTGTACAAAATAAAAATTTTCTATATGAACTGCGACAAACTGGAAGGTTAAAATATAAATTTATTTTCTTTTTTAATATGTCGTCGAATATGTTAAAAATAATATAACAGTATTTTTAAATTCTTCTTATGTGTTGGCTGTTTTAAATTTCATTTACGCATTTTTATCGTAAATGCATTAATTCCGCTGTCTATTAACCACATTTAGTCCTCGACAGTTTTATTTTATTTAATAATATGTAATTATCTCTCAAATTGTTCATACACTTCAAGAAATTCTGTATTTAACAATGGAATTCGATTTTCTTTCCTTTTTATTATAATTATCTGTTAGATATTACTAATTGCCCGTGAATGTTTAAGAAAATTGTTGATTAATGTAGGAAAACGTAATGCGGAACGTTCTCTCGTTACAAGTAGTGTAACATACCACTTGTCTGGCTTTCGCTGGAAACCATTCTACTTTGATGACAAAGTACGCCTATTCTGCTTATCTGGTTATTGATCGTTACATTCTATTGTGTCCGACGATAAGTCTTTTGTTCTACTTAAATAACGATATGTTGCCTCCATTCTGTTTGTGTGGCTACAGCTATTTATCCCCCGTGTCTGGTTGCATGTTGTCCTATTCCCTTTATCCGACAGGAAATTGCTGTTCCTTCACTTAACTATCCATAAGTATTCTAAATGCTATTTTCTTATACTTCTTACACGTATGCTGTGCACATGTTCGAACGTTTTCTTTTGAATCACTGTATTAAAGTACTTCCAAAGAAAATTACAATTATCAGTGACGTGATAAAGAAATTGCAATCCATATTACATTCTAACACTTTGACTGCCATGTCACCCATTTAGGGGTGACACATTTATTTGTTCATGTTTAAAAATAAATTTGTACGTTAATATAGTCGTTGCAATAAATTTAGTTGGGATCTGGAGAACACAAGAAGTAGGTACTAAATTTTAAGTTTTCAATTGTTGCTTCATTAAATAAATTACTTTGACTTTTTGGAATGTTTGAGATTATTGGCTTGGCAGTCGAAATGTTAAATTGTTATAGTGTTAATACTAACACTACATTCAGCATTTCTAGACTGTGGGCATTTATGTAAAATAAGAATATTAAAAATCTTAGAAAACTTAATGGCACGAAAAATTGCTATATTTACATTTACATTTCCAAAACCGGTAAAAATTGAAGCGTTGCACATACGAGTAATAATAATAAACTATACGAATTGAAAACGATTGAATGAAGCGTAGAAAACAGAAATTGAACGGAAACGTTCTTCTTCCTTAAACAATTTTAATTAGCAAAGAATAATACAAAAATCGTAAACGGATAAAATCCTGAGTCTAATTACATTTCTCGTAGTTCAAGACAAGCTGAACACGACTTCTACATGAATTTCATATCCACGTCGAATAATTTACCGTGCCGCGACTTAAGACGACTAAAAATTCGATCGGCGCAGAATACAGTGGAGAATTCACGACACAAGGCTTGGCAATCCCGTGCGATCGGCACAGCTATAATCATCATCCGTGAAAGCCAACGCGTATGCGCGCAGGCCGATGTAATACATCCGAGTATTTCAAAACAGGGATTACTCGATGTTCGATGTCACCGAGAAATTTAATCAATTGGCACGCTCCGGTCCGGCGCGCGCACACCGCGCAGAATTTTAATCACGGGAATCAGAAAAATTTGCTCCGCGGCACGTACCAATACACCTTCGGACACACGGGCACACACACACGTACACGCGCGGACGTATTTCTACGTTCCAGGGACAGGCCGATGTACCTCTCTGGTACGGCCGAATCCTCGGCGCTTTGACGACGAACCGAGCGCAACTTTTATCCGTGGGGATTTTCATCTGGCGACATTTTATTACGTGACAAAAACGGATCAGGGATTGGAGATGGGTGGGGCTTGTTCGGAGTACGACTAGACCGGAGAAAAAGAAAAGTACTTACATTGCGCCAACGTATAGGGCGTCCCTCTTACTGTCCAGGTACAGTGTCCTGTAATACAGCATCCCGCAACTGAACTCCCTCACGTGTTCTGAAAGCAAAAGTAAACAAAGAGATTAAATACCACGTCGCTAGAAGTGTGCAACCCAGACGATTCGCGTTCCTCTTCACCCACCCCCCCACCCTCCCGAGGAAATTCATTTCTGCGACCATTTCCGTACAGCGGCTGACGGACCGTTAGATTTTCATTACGACTTTTATAATAACGCTCGCTCGCGTCTCTTTCTCGATCCCTCCGCTTTCTCGTTTTCTATCTATCTTTCTGTCTCTCGCTCTCTCTCTGTCTTTTTGTTTACCTTAGCCACGAGATAGGGACGCGACAGTAAGCCGAGCAAAGTCGGCGGACGACTTATGTCTCACAGCCAGCTGAAACTCGTTAGAGTTGCACGGCACGTAACGCCGCGGACGATGTCTGTCGTATCATCGAGATGCTTTTATTGGGGGATGGGCAGGCCACCCTGTCGGATCGTTACGTAGCAAATGAACGACAACCGAGACACAAGCACCGAGAATGAGCTTTCTGTGTTTCAAGTCGGTGCATCATTAAATTTTAGGTCAACGCGAAAATAATTGCGACTACCGTCGACGGTAACCTCGGGGAGCTTCTTGCAAGGTAAATTGTTATTTCGATGCATTCGTGTAGTTTAATGGTTTCCCTTCTCACTGCGTCACCGTGCGCGATAACGCGAATTAATGTGATCTTGTTTGATTCGGTTACAAATCTCTAGGATTCCCTTTGACATTAATCGAAGCACTTCAACCGGTTCTTCAAGCGTTATTCTTAACCCTCTATGGGCCGAATTTTTGTTTTTAATTCAAAATAATTGGGGGAACGAAAAATCAGAAATTATAAACCTATATATGCAAATAAAAAAAAATTTTCCGTTTAACCCATTGACTGCCACGCAAATTAATATAATTAATTGAATATATAGTTTTAATAATAATTTTAATAATAAAAATTGATAATCAATATATTCTCTACACCATATACATTGTTCATTCATCCTTTCTAATAGTTCCTAACTCAAATAGCCATTTGTAGCCAATCTAAACTTGCAGCACCCACTACGAGATATCTCGTAGCTGACAGTTTTGGTACAGACGCTTACTACGAGATATCTCGTAGTTGGCAGTCAATGGATTAAACAATTTTATTGCAATACATTCACTATGTGACTTTCAGGTAACAACGGCAGATAAAGTTTGCACTTCTGTGCATAAAAGCTTAAGCGTGAAATTCCATGAAACAATTTGCACTTGACGTTAAACATTTTATTTTTTAAATCTCTTTGTTGGATCACATTGCAGTGCATACATATTGGTATAGTCAACTATATTGCTTATAATTTCCTTGTCAAATAGTTTTCGACAATAGGTCACAGGAGAATGGTTTGCTTCGGGGACATTAGGGCAATCTCCTTTCCAAGGGCTATAACAACTATTATTATTCGTCTGGGATAGTGGTTGTCAAACAATTCTTTGTGGTCCTGCATCTTCCTCATCTGACGAGGATCGAGTACTAAATTCTTCGTCACTGTCAATGACATTTATCCGTCGTCGGGGAAATACTATTACATCTTCATCGGACTCGGAATCTAATAAGGAATCATCGGATCTGTCACCGCTAATGCGTCTAATTCTAATTCCTCTGTTATTTCTATCTGATTTTGTATTCATATTTTGGGTATATGATGTATAAATCTGAAAACAGGAGAAAGCACAAGCTTTATCCTAAATGTACCGAAATCTGCCATAATAGCCCATTGTAACCTTAAAGTTACAAAACTGTATTATAAAAAGACAGTAACAAATTGAAAATTGAAATGCAAACAAATAGGTTGTTATTGATATACGAACCCAGAGCTATTATGTGCACTATTTTTAGTTTGGTAATCACTGACAAATGGTTTCGCTTATTTTTACTGCAGACAGTTTGCACAGCATTTATTTTGTTCTTTCAGGTTGATGAGCCTAGCAACGGTCATAAATATTAATATTGGTTGTCTTGGCAACGTTATAGAATTAAGATTTATGCGCCATCTCATGAAAAAGGCTATAATAATTTGGTAAAATGTCGATAAATTAAAATGTGACCTGAAAGTTATACGGGCCCATAGAGGGTTAACACGATTTTGGGGATATTTATTAGTGAATGAGTCCGGAGTAACTTGTACTAGACTTTAATAACTGCAACACTTACAACAAACGATAACTAACGCATAACAAATAGCGGACGAAAACCGTTGGACGTCGGGTAAAATAATTATGCTAGACGAAGCGTCAAATCGCGACAACGGAGATTGTTATCTGGATTTATGTCAGGCAGCAATTTCAAATTTCTTTGAATTTTATAAGACAACCTGCTGTTTTGGGCATCGTGCACGAGGGCAGTGCTCTAACGAACGGTACTGTGAGGGGCACAAAGGAAATTAAGGAACAAATTCGAAATACGCAATGGCGGCGGTTGAGAAGGAGAAGGAAGAAAAGGAAGGGAGTATTTCATCCTAGGTCTACAAGAGGACTTGACGATAAAGCTCCCTAGCATCCCCTGCCTTAGACACTGGGATACCGGAAGGCGGTAAAGAACGGTATATATGAATATGAATCCGAGACGGATCAGGTACTAGCGAGAAAGTCTCGTCCTACTGTCCCTCTGTCGGTGAGCGCATCAGGTGGGGCCGCCACACGTATTATTGTCGAATGGCCCATGCGACAAGTATTATGCCACTTGTAAACATTCGGTAGCAAGCTGTTTGCAGTCAAGTCCTTCCACCTTCGGTCTAGCAAAGCTCGACAGATAGAAAAAGTACAAGAACGCGAAACTACCTTGGTAGCAAAAACTTACAGCGAAAATTGAATCGTTAAACAAGATTTATGAATGTTAAATTCTCGGCGCGTTCGATAAAAACAACAAGGAAGACAATTGAACTTGTTCGCGGCAATACTGAGCGCACTGCTTACAGCACACTTTTCTATACTCGCGGCAAAGTCCGAGCTCATCGTTCAGGGTAATCTACCGACCTCGAAAAGCATCCGGCTCATTAAACCAGTGCAACACAATGGCGCGGAGATTAAATCACTATAACAGTTCGGCGTGCGAGCACGCGGCAGGTTAACGAGTCCCGGTTCGGTTAAGTCCCATATTAAGGGGGTCCGGCGCAGCGTAGATTCGCCGTTTCGTTCTGGAGATAAACCGAGTGAGATCAGGTTTTTGCATTCATTCATGGGTTCGTGGCGGGTCGGATAGCGGCGGCGGGTCGCGGTGTCGGCATAAACACGTCGGGAGCAAGAAAGCTCGACAAAGAAACAGAGATAGAAAGAGAGAAAAGGAAGAAGAGCCGTGCTAGGGGGTTGGGGGGGTTGGCTTCGACCGTGTCTGGGAGAACCCCTTTCATTGGACGTCGGTCCCTCCTGATACCGTATAAAATATAGTATTGTTCGCGCTCTGTTAGTCTAGAGTGGCGAACGAGTATATTTAGGAAAGGGCGGTTCTCTTTCATATGTTAAGCAGATCAGTGTCGGGCGACGAGATAGAGAGCGAAAAGAAGTGGCTGGGGTGTGCAGAATGCGGCGAGCACGACTGTAAGCTGCACCCCCGAGTTTTACCCCCTCGAGCTTCACCCCCTCCCAGTTGCCGCACACCTAAATGATTGCCGGCTCGACTTAATGTTGTGAAAAATAGCTAGCGCGCTACCAACTCGCCGCATCCAAACGATATTTTTCTTTATAAAGAGCGCGCAGGGGGCAACGAGATGAATCCAATTTTTCAGAATCGCATAATTCGAAGCTTTTCCCGCGGCCGCGATTTATATTCGCCGCGTTGCCCCACCGCGACGCGTTGCGATCTCCAGACTCTGTTGAATCTCGGCGGGCTGCATAATTCGCGGGAAATCTTTAACGCTGCTCTCTCTCTCTCTCTCTCTCTCTCTCTCTCTCTCTGCACTGCTCTGTTTTTCCTTGCTCTGCTCTGGCTCTGCTCCTCGATCTCCTCGGCCAGCATCGAAACTACGGCCTACCTGGGCTGCGTCATTTCTTTAATTTCCTTCCGTTCGAGCGTGCCCGGAACCTCAAGTCAGCTCCTCGGGTTTACTGTCTAGACTGCTGCGCGCGAACCGGAACCGTGAATGGAATATATTACGCTTCGGTAGACGGCCGTTATTATATCCCGGCATTCTTATTAAAGTGTGGCGGCTCTATCACCTACGCTCACCGACGGATGGACAATCGAACACCCTTTCCCGTTACCACCCACCCTTTCCCGTTACCACCCACCCTTTCCTGAGGTCATTTGAAGCAACTTTTTCCTTTGCGAAAATCCAATCTGCGGCTTCGTTTACGAATTATTAACGAAAAATCACTGGCCAATGAGAGAAAAGCGCGCGAACTAACGCGCGCTCTAACCGTCCTCCGGCCAGGCGCAGGATCAGAAGTGAAAGAACAAGTCAGAGAGCGCGAACTTTCTGAATTCTTTAGACTGCGCGACGATAATAATTTTAAGAAAAATGTTGTTTATTCTTATTTCAAAATATCTGAAGAATAATTACTAATTTTTCAGACCTGAAATAATAAACAATTTAGGCGTACCACATGAAATTTTTATACAATATGTACTGTGAAGATAAACAATAAGTAACCACGTCGGAATACGTAAACGATATTTTAATTTAAATAATTCTGTGTCCGAATCAAAGCGAATCATACAACGTTTTGGATTTCACCGCTAAATCCTTTCCAAAATCGACCATCGATCAATCTGCCATGAATCCTACAAAAATTAAACAGACGTAAGTGTAATTATTTTTCGGAAACAACTACCAAACTATTTGTCGAAGTATTTGCTGTTGTTAAATCCGTGAACCCCTTGCCCTACGATTTGTTTTGTGGTGACAGTGACTAGACGTTCATCAAGCTCCAAAAAGGACAAAAAGAAAAGGAAATTTTGTAGCAACCGCGGATATAACTATTTCCCAATGACTGTATAGACCAATAATTAAATGAAATTTT
>CM052099.1:10446001-10468279 GCA_028453745.1 Agapostemon virescens
ATTTCGATTTATAGACAATTAAAGACATACATATTCAGAAGATTCTGTTCAAGATCTTTATTACGAGTCTGACTCGTTGTTGTAGGGCAAGGAATTAAAAAATCTTTCCTCCTTTCCAGAAAATTTTGCAGACCTCCAATCCGAAATTAGACGGCCCCGGTGCTTGACTCGGGACCATAATGTACGGTGACCGTTCGGGTCAGCTATGGCGGGCCACGCCTTCCGCCGACGACAAGCAATAAAATGATTTTCGCGACTCCTTAACATTCAATCCAAAGGAAACATAGGTTCCGCGGGTCCGCAAATAGAAACAGGTTGGACGATAAAATTAGAGTTAACGGATCCCATACGAGCTGTTATAGTTGACCGAGCTTGCAACGGAACGGGCGCGCGTCAGTTCGTTAGATCGTCGGGAACCGGAGACCGCCTCGTTTCCCCAAGGGGGTGGCAGGAGAAACGGGAAATTTATCTTCGCTCGCAAAATACGGAGGTTCATTTTTCCGGCTCGTCAGCGCAGCGGCCGCGTTCGTCGCGCGCGTTATTCTGATTTTATTGCCGCAATAAAATCGTATCGCCCGGCAGCGTGCATGGAAGATGATGCCTGCACCTGTCGCTCGTTCGACTAGTTGATATAGCTGCTGGCCCCTGCTCAACCGTTCAAACGGGACACCGCCATTTTCGACGCCTCATAAAAACGTCCATCTCGATGATCGTTGGAGATCATCGGCGGTCGTCGACGCGCGCGCGTCGGAAACGCGTGAAACTTCTTTGGTCGTTCATGAAAACTCGCCGATCTTCGGCGACGCGTTGAGAGTCGCTGTTCATTCAGTAGTAGCTCGACCGTGCGCCGCTGTGAAATTAATTTTACGTGCCGATGGCAGACAATGCGACACGCTTCTATTTCAGTCTCTCATTCACCACCTGCTCCGGCTGCGAGGAGCAAGTGTTAATGCCACGATTGTGGCGCGTTCCTTCACTCGTCCACGGTGTTGAAAACTTTTCCTTGAACGCCAAGCGGCCAACGTTCTATTCGAGAATATGGCACGAAGCTCTATACGAGAATCGCTCGATGTCTTTAATAGCTCTGCGAATACTGCCAATGACGTCCATTCGCACATCGGCTGTCTTCACTGACGCGTTCGTCATATGTGTGCGTGTACTTACTTTTTAACTAGGTATGGATTGGAGATAACTGTCAACGGCTGACAAGTGACGTAGCGGAGAGAGAAGAAAGGAACGCGGAAGCATACTGGGTGCATATTTGTAGTATCTCAGGAAAAAACATGAATTTTTAGGATGCATAAGATTTAATATCTTGAATTAAAACGATGCCTCGCGTTACATTTGAGTTTTCGACGATGCGTTTTTAGAGCGACAGGCGAAATGAAATTAGAAGAATGAAGATTTAATCTGAGTTCGTGGAACAAAATTGTAAGCAAAGGGATTCGGGAAATGATCTCTGTAATCCATCTCATCTGTCCAGTTTTAGCTTCATTACATAGATTACTTTGACATTAGTGAGTCTTTTGAGGATTATAGTTCAGCAGTCGACACGTTAAAATCCTTTCGCGTTGTTTCATACTGTAATGTATACTCCATTTTCTAACATTTTGTATGTTCATTCTATTTCGATTTTTTTTTTAGTACTGTACTACTTTCTTTATAATATGTAACGAACTCGTATAATGCTACGAATTAATAATCATTTCAGCATCAAATAAGTACGTATCGAATCTCTTCGGAGGAATGCGTTCTTCAAGACTCTAAGATAGGTATTGCTCGTGACTTCTTTTTAAATAGGTAAATCTGGTGTAGCTTTTCGTGATAATGGAATATAAGAATTCCGCAAATGTGCAGAAGTAGACGTAAGTAAATCAGACAAGTCTCATGATTCATTGCATTTAGCTTGTTAGAAAATAGCTGTCAAACCACACTGTCGAAAGAAACTTTAATCTTCGGACGGAGAAGTATTTGTACAATTTCATAATTAACCTGTTAATCGGGGAATAAACTTTTGTTCGACTCCTTTCACAATGGGGACTTTTTTCTTTTTTTAACACTTATTGTTTATATATAATTATAAACTTATATAACTCATTTACTTGAATAAGAACTACACAAAATGTAATGTCTCCAAAATATTACGGCAAATTTCCATGATGAAAAATGTCGTCATGACCACTCTAGTAGCAGTTCGTGTATGACGAAATATTTCGTCATACCCAGTTAACAGGTTAACAATGTTTCGGACTACTCGCTGCTCCTTTTAGCAATTTCTTAAAATATTGGTGTGACATTTTGTAGATTAATAGTAGCTGTTCGTTTAACGTAATTGCTAGAATTAACGTAATTAATTCGACATTAAATTTTTATGGCAACTGACCAAGTTACGATAGCGTTCGAGGGAAAAACTGTCCCGCTATTTCAACCCGCTGTTTCCCGAACATAGTGAATTTTTTCTGCAGAAGAGTAAATGTCCGCGAAATTCGTTTAAAAAATTTGCAAACGTTTGGTTCTTCTTTACATACTTCTTCTATGTACACTTGCTGAAACGAACTTGAAATTAATCGACGTTGTTTGAAGTTCGTTTTTACGATCGCCTGTCAATTATGAAAACTTCGAAAAAACTCTCGACCTTAGTTGAGATAACTTTACCGGTTATCGGACGGGGAGGAAAAATCGTTAAAATACGCGGGTGCGATTTGACAAATAACAAGAGCGCTGGTACGCGGCGAATCAAAACGGTCAACAACCAGAGTCGTTCGAAGTTATTTATGCGACACTCGCACAAATAACTGTTTACGTTTTCCTTTTCGGGCAGAATGTGAGCTCTCGGCTGTTTGCCTGTTTGCCAAGACGATAATACACAAAACCGTAGGAATGTAAATCGCTAATTGCCAAATATTTGCCAGTCGCGGGTACCTTTACGAGTCGAAGCTGCTGCGACGAGCGATTAGACTTATCCTCCGTATCGTGCTCTGCGTCCAAACTCAAACATCTCGACACGCAGCCGCAAATTCCTATTGTACACCGCAACTGTGAAACCGATCGCGAAATTTAGTCACCCATGGAAACGCAAACCGGAAGTCGAACAGGAAACAAAGGTCGGTGATAATAAATCTGCTGAAAGAATTACAGTCCGCGACAATACAATAGCACACCCCGTAAAATTTGTTAATTCTTATTTATTAAAGTATAAAAATATAATTTTGAATATGTAGACAGGTACACATAAGTGTTGAACACCAAATAGCGCTAAGTTTCTATATACAAGTATGGTCCTTTTTGTTTCATCTGCAAAAATGTATATATCTTGATAAACCGATGCGACAAAATAATAGCACATTATTGCAATTAATTAACATTTATGCATACATACGAAGGGAACTCAATATTTAATATTTTGTAGATCCTCCAGAGTTTTTTATAACCGAAATTATTCGCTTTGGAATCGACCTGAATAATTTTTTAATCCTTTTCTGCTTCATTCGTTCCCATTCGAGTGCAATGCACTCTTTTAATTCGTTTACGTTATTAAACTGTTTCCCTTTAGCATAAACTGCTCTAGCAAGGTCTCTCCAACAGTTTTCTATAATATTCAAGTCAGGGGAACGAACTGGCCATTGCAAGACTTGAGTATTTTCCGTCTCGAAGAATGCTTTCACAACCTTTGCGGTGTGAACCGCTGCATTATCCTGCTGGAATATGTGTTTTTCCCCGGAAATTCTGGTTGCGTGTGTGGTTATTTGTTCACGGATTAACATTAGATATTTCACGCTGTTCATTTTTCCACTGATAAAATTAATATCCGTCTTTCCATGGTAGCCGATACCGACCCACACCATGACTCCTCCGCCACCCATCTGGCGACGGATCAAAAACATTTTTTCTTTACGTAAGTCGTGGTAATAATAACTCCATCCGTCAGGTCCATCGAGATTAAACTTCTTTTCGTCGGTGAACATGACTTTTCTCCACTTCTTCTTCCAGTGAGCATGTTGCTCTGCGAACTGCAGCCTTGCCTTCTTATGCGCTTCGGTTAGAGGCGATTTTTTTTAAGCTTCCTTCGCTGCAGGTGCTTCGATTTTTGCAGGACACGTTGCACATTTCTGACGTTTGTTTGTACGCCTGCTGCTTCAGCAATCTGTCTGGTAGTCATTGGTGCATTCGATGCTGCCCTTAGAATAGCACGTTTCTCTCGTGCTGATAGTGCCGCGGGTCGTCCAGGACGTTTTGTATTACCGTATTTCTCGGGGTTTTTCAAATAATTCATGACAACCTTCCGGCTTCTATGAATTACTTTCGCAATCTTTGAAATAGAAACATTTTCTTTAGATAGTGTCATAATTGTTTTCATTTCACTATTTGTTAACTTCTTTCCACGACCCACTTTTTTAGAAGTTTTCCGCAATAAATCACCACACTATGTATCGAATTCTTAGCCACTTTCCTTTGCCCGTGTTCAACTGAGAAGTGAGAGTGTAGCATGTGTGCTATTATTTTGTGGGATTACGTTTCCATGAAATCTACCAAAGCAACGATTCTAAGAATTTAGGGGCAGTGTTTACGTGTCCAAGTCACTAAGATGGACATATAAAAAGTAACTCAAGAAGCATATGGATTGAACGCTCTCATTTCTGTTCTATTTTTAAAATACTACGAAATTTAGAAGGTGTGCTATTCTATTGTCGCGGACTGTATCTAGTGTAAAACAGCGACAGACACGACTAACTTTATAGGAAATGGATTTGTTGCGAACATAATTACCACGGATTACTTGATAAGCAAATGAAATTGCAAGTTTAATGGTATGTACAACGAATAGCTTTACTGGAGTTGTCTGCGTTGTTTTTGAATTTCATTCGAGTAGCTGAGTTGCGCAGATTGGTGTTCGCTCGAGCAGCGTTTCGTCGAGCAAAAAATTTACATTTTTCGTCGTCGATCGCAAGGTTCGTTCGTTTTATAAGCTTCGGGTGTTTTATAATCTTGTGTTTGCTAAAAAAAGTGACAAAACTTAATTTATTCGAATTTTTGCGACTTTTCTTAGAATATTTCTATGGAGGCAATTTTATTACTTCCGTTCAGTCCCTGAATATTATATTATACCACGAAACGGTCTGATTTCAACAATAAAATAAAATTATCAGTTCAAGTAATCCGCGGCAATCGAGTTCGCGAACTTGACGCGCAACAACTTCGATAAACGTAAAATAAAACATCTGGAAAGAGTCATTTGACTCGTTATGG
The DNA here is from genome assembly GCA_028453745.1 of Agapostemon virescens. Classification (NCBI taxonomy): domain Eukaryota; kingdom Metazoa; phylum Arthropoda; class Insecta; order Hymenoptera; family Halictidae; genus Agapostemon; species Agapostemon virescens. The sequence goes on from CM052099.1 coordinate 10,451,249, forward strand.
TAGGATCAGCGTTAAAGTGAACAATTCGAGCAGAGCGTTCACATAGTACGGCTTATTAGTACAACTTCGGCTCGATAGTGCGGTGTAGATTAGTTTGGAACCGTCGAAAAAGTTCTCGGGGCATCGTGCATCGATAAGATCGTTCCACGGGGTGGTTAACGCAACGAGATAACGCTTAACGACTCCGGGACCGGAAGCTATCCGTTTGAATTCGGTGGTTCCGGCAGCGGCTTAGCTCGTTTAGACAGTATTTCTCAATTAACCAGTGGTTTTCTCTCTGTTTTCCCTTGTCGTTGGCTTCACCAGCCTCGTAATCGTATTCATTAGGCTCGATGGAAAGGAGAGGGTTGCGAGGCTGAAGGGCGCTAAGTAACTGCGACAAACGAGATCCTATCGGTGAAATGTGAATACTCTGTCCTCTCCTCGACCCCGAAATATTCAAATAATTATTCACTGTTGCGATGCGTCTGATAACACCAGGGCAGCCCGCTGAGTCCAAGTGCTAATTTATTAAATTATAAAACCTTAATTGTTTCGAGCGTTGTTCTGTCCAAATTACCACTGCTTCCGGACAATTAACGCTCTGCTTTAAAACAGTAGAAATAATGTATTTTATAACCGCAAAATACATTTGATGTTCGGAGCAGCGTCAGTAGGATCGTTTTTATTATGTTATATTTTAATACTATATTATTATTACTATATTGTATTACTACATATTATTTATTGCTATATTATGTTACAGAACCGATATAATACCGGTTCCAACGAACAGAAACCGCAATTGATATAATTCGGAACCAATACACCTTATGTGGCGGCTCTCTGCCTCCTACTCTCGCCAACAGATGGACAATTGGTCGACTTTCTCGCTAGTACCTGCTTCGCTCACTGCCTACCGATATCCCAGCGTCTATGACAGGGCCTACTAGGTAGCTCTGTTCCACTATCTCGCTTTTATGCCGCCAAACTCGTAAGTAACATTAACACTCGCCGGACGAGTTCAATATAGATAACGTAAATCGAGAACCAATTGAAAGTACACATTTTAGTATATTATTTTGGTAAAGTGCCCGAGTTTAATTTTATCAATTTCTCGTATGTATTTTTTGCATTCTTGTTGGACCAACTTTCTTCACTGTCTCAGAAAGTACCATTTATTTCATATACATACAAGTTATTACAACTGTTTTAAAACGCAAGGACCATTTTCAACAGACTGGTGCCGTGTACGAAATCCTTCCACTGTCTTATTTTTCAGCTAGCAATCTTACTACGTTTCTCCAAAACTGTTTGAAACAGTTATTTTCGATCCCTGGTCACAAATCCATAGAATACGCAACTATCGTTTGAACTTTGCATTGCTGTCGTCACAAATTAAAAAATTAATTGATCTGCTGGCATAACGTGCAATAACATTAACCGTTGCTGTACAGTTTCATTGCTTCAATTTCATAGATTTTGTACGGTTACGATCACGGCGTGAACTCGCGAACATCATCAACGAAGTAATTGAGGTTTCAGTTCTCGTAGGGTGTGCGTAATTTAATCTGTTTCGTGCGAAAGAGCATAATCAAGAATACAATGTAGCTCGTTTACGAGCAGTTTATAGCGGATAGGTATGAATCAGAGACCGAGATCGATCATCCCTTATTATTTTAAGATTTATAGACGCTGGTTCGTCGATCGACAGACATTCCTACGACATATTTTACTTTTACTTTCACTAACGAATCCCCGTTACGACGAAAATGTGGGATCCGTTGTGCTCGCGCGGAACACTTTATGAACCTCCCTCTGTGCATACGGGGTGCAACGGGGGCGGGGAGAAGGGGGCAGTCATTACTTGTTACCGAGAGCAGGAATTCGAGTACTTTCTGCTCTAATAACGCAACCCCGCCCTCGCGTCGCCCCCGTTTAAGCGAATTTTTTCATTTCTCCGGTTTGAAGGATTTTAAACGAGCACCAGACGAATTAGTGTTAACAATTAACCGGAAAACCTACAGTTCGGGTTGAACCAGCGAATTAATGTATTAACCTATGCATTAATTAATGAACCGCCGCAGAAGGAGATTTTAATATGCGTTGAAAGCGCGCTCGATCGAGTTTTACGTCGATGTGATTCGTTAATTGAATTACTAAGTGGATTACGGAAAATTAAATGAAATAGGTTTGCTATAATACATAAATCGGTCGGGGAAGATCCGACGAGTGTACTTATTGCTTTAATTACGGTATCAACATTCGCTGCACGAATTCAATACGGATAATGCAGATTCGAGAACCGATTTAGAGTTACACATTTTTGTGTATCGCTTTGGTAAAGTGCCTCGACCTAATTTCCGCAATTTCTCGTATGTATTTTCTGTATTCTTGCCGGTTGAACTGTCACTCGCCTTTTATAAAGCACCGTTACAGAGATTCATTTTCAACGAGCTGCTGCTGCTGTGTACCAAATACGTTCGGATATTAACTTTCAATGGTATTGAATTAATTATTAGAGGAAATGGTTTCATTGTACGTATTTCATTTTCGTGTAAATTTTATCATCGTTCCTGTCTTCTCTTTTCATTTTAACCTTTTAACAGGATAACTTTTCAATCATGAACTGTTCGACCGACTGTTGGCATTTCAATCATGAAATGAAATAAATACAAGTAAAATTGAGATGTCAATCATATTCGATATACATACTGCAAGGTTTGACCGAGTAACGTCAGGATTAATGAAGAAGAAATTTAAATTACGATTCGCTAAAAATGAAATAGGTATACTGCGGACTTGGAACAAGAGCTCTGACACTGTCACAAATACTGTATCGCGATTGATTATTTCGCTAATCTGTGCAACCCTCTTAAAGAAAATCGTCTGTCCTTTTCCATTTCGTTTTATCTTTACTGTTACTTATTTTCTTACTTCTTTTATCTTCACTATTGCTTTACTTATACTTCTATTGCGCTTTATTAACCCTTTGCACTCTAAGTAATTTTAATTCTGAACTCGAGATATTCTTTTTTCCTTAGAATATCATTTAAAATATTTTGTTCATTTCCTTCCGTGCATATCAGATTTGTTACTATTAATCATACGTGCAACACTTCAATTTTTACTAGCTTCTTAAATTCAAATATTATAATGTAAAAATTTTTTTTAATAATATTCTGCCAATTTTTAATGTCACCTCAGAGAAGCCATTGGAGCGCTAAGGGTTAATTGTTAGTAATGGAGGAGTGTCCAAGGAATCAAAAATGGGATTAATGTTCTTGGAGTTTGTCGAATGCTGGATTTCAATCTCGGCGATTCATATAACAACCGGTAACAATAAAACAATGTTAAAACCCCATTTTTCCGGGTTTCTAGTTGATCCACTCGCGATTGTCGGAGAAGGGTAGGGATTCTCTTCCGCTGTTATTACTACTTGTTGTACTTTGTTGTTACTTGTAGCTGCCTTATTATAGATACAGTAAATACGTGGTGATATTGTTGAGTATAAATAAACGAGCCCCTAGTTTAGACACACGATACACAAATAGTTGAGAGACACGCGATACAGTGGGTACACGATTATAGACAAACCAGATACTCAGTTACACTGTAGATAGTTGTTCCACTGAAATACAATCTGTTATTTAGATATCGGTGTTGTTTATCCAGTATGTAAATACGAAAGCAGAATTTTTGTATAGAAAATACACGTTTATTGTACGAAAATAATACAAAATATTTTATTCGAAGTATTGCCCATCGGTAGCTACACATTTTTCCCATCTCTCTGACAATGTTTATTTAAAAAATGATTGATTTTGTGACGTTCGTATTTATCTGATGAATCAGCGATTTTTATAAACAAATTTTTCTCGTAATATCAATGTGAGATATTTCAGTTTACTAGATAGAATAGACTGATTGTCGAAAAATAATAAAAGTGATAAAATACAAATATACTGTTACCGAACAATTCTTACATGCAAAACAAGAATTACCATGTACCCAAACGTTAAAGAATGACGAATTAAACGATGTACTGTTGGAAAAATTTTTGTATAGACAATACATGTGTATTGTATGAAAATTATACAAAATAACGAAGTATTGCCCATCTCTCTGACAATTTGTGGATGGTCAAATGGTCACAGAAAATCAATGCTGTCCGCAAATCATAGTTTCCAGACACGGAAATCGACATGTTCAACGCTATCAACCCCTTCACATATGATGACGAGTCAGACACGTGTTGAAGATCTTAAATAAAGTCTAACAAATATAAACGTCATGTCTTTCTCTTTAAACGAAATCAAGTGTTGTTAATTTGTAATCAATATTTAACCCCTTGGCCTACGATTTATTTTACAAGAACAGTTGACTAGAGTTTCTTTGTCCTGCGTAGAACGACAATAAGAAAAGACAAATTTGTAGTTACTGTGTGCCTAGCTGTTTTCCAATGACCGTATACGATCAACAATTAAATAAAATGTTATTTCCGTTTAAAAAATATTAAGGAAATACATGTTTAGAAAATTCAATTCGAAATCTTGATCACGAGTCTGACTTGTTGTTGTAGGACAAGGGGTTAAACATTCAAGTAGATGTAGCAGTAGAAAAGATATAAATTGTCTTTTCTCTTCTGCAACATTTTTAGGGATGAAGATATTCGAATAACATTAGTTACAAAGAAAATGGTGCGGCAAGGAGTTAAAAACTATACTGTTGTATGAAACTTGTATGGCTGTGAGTTGAAAATTTTTATCAAATGTCAAAACAAGAAAATAGCATGAATGGTGCAATTGGACGGTAACTACATTGACGACTAGCGCCACGTATGGGCAAATTCCAGTTTCATATTTACAGACCTAGTAACATTCGTAGGAATGATTTGTTTGTACAACGTATAATTTAGAAGTTTTGCTCTTCGTTTCTCACATGAAAATCGCATCTTCTGAATTTTTTAAACCACTAAAAGCACCGTGATTTACCAAGAGCATGCTCACTGTAAGCTTCGACAAGCATTCGATGCGATTTTGCATCAGTTTTCTTCAAGTGGTAACAGAAAATCAATGCTGTCCGCAAATCGTAGCTTCCAGGTAGAAAATTCGCCATGTTCAACGGTATTAAAAATTATGTTGTTGTGTGAAACTTGTATGGCTGTGACTTGAAAATTTTTATTGAATGTTAAAATAAGAAAATGGCGTCAATAACGCGGTTTGATGGTAACTACTTGACCCGATACTATTCAGTGTGTCTACCGCGTTAAATGAACAACCAGTAACACGGTTATACCGGTATTTTAGGAATATTGGTTGGAATATTGCTTGGAAAATAAAGTATTTAGATTTTCATAAGCGTTACGAAGAAAAATCGGCGTTTCACGTACCGCTGTGAGTGTATAGTTTTAATCGGTTTCCACGCCATCAGGAGTAATTCAGCTTTAGATCGTTACGCGATGGACGACCTTCGACATTGACTCCGTTCAAACCGTGCCAGTCCAGTAGAACAAATTTGAGGTTTGCTTTTCCTTCTGCCGGTAATTATCTCCGCGAAAATCCAACACCGGAGTGACAATGATAATACACACAAGAAACGGCGGATGTAGAGCCTGAAATCGCTCGAATAAACGGTTTAAATGAAAATGGGCTCGTCGCGGAAGCCGTTTCCGCGAATAAGCGCGCACGATATTCATTATTCTTTTTTATCTTTTTCTTCCCGCCCCTCTCTCTCTCTCTCTCTCTTTATCTATCTCTTTCTTCTCTTTTTTTTTCGTCGTTCAGCCTGTTTAAACAGCCGACGTTTTACAAGTTTGAGGATCGTTAAAAAATGTTTAATTTGTCTTCAAACCTTTTTCAAGCGGATTACGGGAGCGGGTTCTGCAAAATTCGCGAAAAACTGCGCGCTTCCGAGTCAGCCGGGTATCGGAATCGTTATCCGAGCAAACGCGATCGCTTGTTCCGGATGAAATTACTACGATCATTTCACGGAGAAATCTGTGTCAGTTTCCACTACCTGTATGCGCGGCAGTCCGTACTATCGCGTCTAGTTCCGCGGAATCGTTTTGTAAATTTCGGTTCGCAGCATCAGGCGCAACCTGTTATCCGATTTCCGGCGATTTTAGTTTTCGCGGGATTACAGCGTTGACAATTGCGCCCGTGTAATCGAATTGTTGCGAAGTGAGCCGTTAGAAATGTTTATTTTGCAATCGACGTCGTCTAATCCGGCGAACGGACTCTTCTTACACTGTGAATGCCTGCGAACCAACAGATTTTTCGACGATATTTTTAACCAGTTAACTGTGGCGCCCTCGTTTGAGAGCGCGCACCGTTTTGTGTCGCCAGAATCGAGCCATGACGAGTGTACTCGTCAATCACAGAGTAAGTTGTGCTGGTAAGATATTGGATCAAAAAGATGGGTTTATTTTATAAAATTGACAATTTTATTACTAATATTTACTTATTTGGTTAACATACACATATATTACATACATATTAAACTAAAAACCCAATAAAAACTAAATATTATAGCATTTGTCCCATGACTGACCATATCTGAAGAAACCCTATTATAAATCAACTTTCTGACTTTTGCCTTTGCCCCTTTTAGGCTAACATCTAAAAACAATGTTATCATCGTACATAAATAAATTCGTTATGCGAACTGGTAAGCTGTTTCAGCCGGTGCATACGGGGACGCATGAGTTTATCTCAAATTATTTATATTTTTTATTTCCTTGTTTTATTCCGCCATGGCCTCAAAATATTCTAAACATCTTGAAATTTGAGAATATGTTTTGTTTTTCTCAAAAGTTACAATTTAAATAGCTAATGGTCACTACTTTATACACATGACGAGTATACTCGTCAATCACAGTTAACTGGTTAAATGATCGTTGAGTAACAGTCGTATTCAACATGCAAGGTAAAAAGAATTGAACCGACGAATGCTTGTAACCTACATCGGCCCAATGTGTCAATTATTTTATGAAACTTCGCTTGAAATTCGTATCATAGATTTTATGGAAGAATAAATTCCCTTAACTATTTTTGACTTGTTAATGGTTACTTTTTAGGTTAAAATAATTTTAACGTGGGACGAGACACTAACTATTGCCACCTAAAATAATTGCAACAATATGGCAGTAGAAGAAAAGTTTTCGTAACAAAACTTTATTCTGTTAAATGACCTTCGTTGACCTTCAAAGACTTTAATGCTGCTTTTCATTGGCTGTTATCCGAAAACAAATATCAAAACATAGCATCACATCTAAAACAACAAAGGTGACTTTCTTGTCTGTGTAGCAACGCTATTTAACAACAAAATTATTATGTAATATATTATATACGGGCTCTTGTCTTCCATGCAACTTATGTTTGTAAAATATGTCTATTATTACCATATTTTCGGACTTTTTATATTCAGGAAAGACTAATGTCGATCGAAACGATTTTATTTCGACTACACTTGTATTTTGAACATGTCGGTAAATTGGGTAAAAAAGATAATACGCAATAGACGAGAATCAAATTTTGGTATGATACGTGTTGACCAATTCCATAAATTATTTTATATTATAATAAATTCGTATAATTAAAATAAATTTACCTTGCAGATTTCTATGCAAGGTAAACATTTTGAAAATTTCAAATCGTCTTAAAAACTCGAAAGTAATGCAACGATATTAGCCTTGTAATAGAAAACTGTTATAATTACGTGATAAACTACGATCCTTGCCGAGCCATCCGAGTTACGTCAAAAAATGTATCAACGTTGATATCTCGCAGATTGTAAAACCAACAACGTCGACGTAATTTCTCGGTTAATAAATTATACGTTACAAGAGCCGTCAGCATCGAGTTTTTAAACGTTACCGAATTATGTAAAAACAATTATACGAAATGTAAAAAATGCATAAGCAGATATAAAATGATTCCATCTCCGAACCGACCGGCACAAAAGCGCAGCGTAATAAAAATATGATAAGAAGATTACAAATTTATGAAATGCGGGAAAAGTACCGTGGTGGGAAAGTAGTTAGCGGCGCGGGTAATCTCGATTAACAACGCCTTTCCTATTAAACAACGAATAGTCTTCCATTCCGCGATGCCGAGCATAAACGATTAATCTCGTCGCGGCATTATAATACCCGACTCCGCGTATCGCTTGCCGTTTAATTGAATTAAACGGTAACGGCGGACGGAGAGCGTAACGCGAGACGAAAAACCGTGATACAGAGCCGACCAATTTAATCCCACGGTTCCACGCGGTAATCTGAAAGCGAGCCGCGTGAAAAAAGCGAGGAAAATACCGCGTCGATCGACGGATGGAAAATCAAAAGGAACGTCGCGGCATTATGAACCTCGAACGAAATTTACCTGAGGATCGAATCTGATGACAGAATCAATTTAAAAGTATTCAGAACGACTCGAGAATGTGTTACCGAGCTTCTCGAAAATGTTCGCTCGAGAGTAGACTTCGCTGAAATTTTTCTTCTTTTTTGAGGATGGAAGGGGGAGGGGGACGCAGAGACGGCTGCTATTCGATAGTAAACTTATCGAATCGACACGCGTTACGGTCGAGAAAAATGCAGCCGGGTGAACAGAAATGATGGAGCCTTTCAGAAGGAAACGTTTCTCCTCGTCGAAATGGTTCGAAAGTACTCCTCATTTCTTTTCGAACGTCCCTCGGCTCTCGCGCGATGTCAATTCAATAAGAAAAATTGATTCGAGCAACGAAATAACCGGGTAACAATTGAAACCGATATTACGTCTCTGTTCTAATATTTTCTGGTCAGTGGAATATTTTCGTTTGTAACAACAGTTCGTAGTTAATTTACTCATTTATGTGAGATTTTATAAGGAGATGTGGGATAAAGAAAGTAGTCTTGCGTGCATAAGATTTACCCTTATGTTATAAGACACGTTTGGACGCTAAGAGAGTCCCAGTAAGAAGGAGGAAGAATCACACGTCAGACACACACGCATAGGTCCGTCAGAGGGCGCAACGATCAGGCCCTTAAGGCCGATTTCCAACAATTTACAAAGCTGTCTCTTATTATAAATATAATTGTATGCAGATGTTCGGTAATATCGTTACACGGTTATACACTCGTAGAATACTTCCTTATGCAAAAAAGTAATGAAAGTAATTTATCATATGTTGTACATCTTTATTCTAACTGGAAATGTTTTTTTCTAGACGCAAAGTTTGCATAATAAAAGATTTAGTTGCTGCATTCTATATAATAGCAAAACATACAATTTTTTAATTATGTTCAGTGGTTGATTATAGATTTAAAGTACACTTGATTTTTATCGAACCAAATGCGGTGATCTATATACTATATTTATAGTACTTTACAGTTTAACCCTTACTGTATTAATACTAAATAATTTTTATTTTCTTTTTGGAAAGCAGTACAGCAATTACAACATTCTCTTAGCTGCAAGCAACGAGCATCCGTCTTTAGAAGCAGTTTAGAAATGTAACTATCATAGAATCTCTATGTAGAAACATAATTGTTCAAGTAATAGAACAAGAACGCTTGAAATAATAAATTTGTAAAGTAAAATAATAAACGCGAAAAATAAATTTATCTACTTCGTCTGTTTGCGAGCTGAAAAATCCACATTCGTAAAACCATGTGCAAAATTCCACAAATAATTAACCTGTTAACCTGGGAATAAACGACCGGGTTCGACTCGTTTCACAATGGGACTTTTTTCTTTTTTTTAATACTTATTGCTTATATATAATTGTAAACTTATATAATTGATTTACTTGAATAAGAACTACATAAAATGTAATGCGTTCAAAATATTACGGCAAATTTCCATGCTGAAAAATGTCGTAATGACCACTCTAGTAGCAGTTCGTGTATGACGAAATATTTCGTTAATGTTAACAGGTTAATCATAACTTTTGGACAAAATCCTAGATCACTGGCACAGATGAAGAGAGATCTCTTGAATTTTCCAGATAATGGCAAACGTGTTTAGAAGAAAAATAGAAAGCAAACGGTCGCTGGAGTATCCGAGCGTGCATGTTTGTAGGTTAAACGATTCGCTGGGGGATGGTTTCACGCAAGCTCCATAGATCCTGGTTAAGTCCCGGGTCATCGTTGATGGCGACGTCAACGAGCATTTGGGATACCAGTCCAAACCCCGACACATTTGCACGGACACGTTCTCCTATCCCTGGTTGTAGCACGCGTTTACAGGCGACACCTTATCGGCACGCAGACAGTTCGCGTGCCACGTGCGGTAAGAATAGCTCCAAGCCCGAACCCGTCTCGTCGGAACCTCGATACGTGAAATGGAAACGGAATTCACGACCGATTGAATTCCTTAGCCCACGCACCTAAGTCGCTTAAATTGCTGCCCGAATATTTGATTCCGTATAATGGGGCTTTTAACGCGCAGCAACCAACTACCGTCTGGGATACCAATTCCTTGCATTCTGTGCGAAAATGGCAATAGGCGATCGTCAGTTCTCGCTGATATGCCACCGTTTATTGTCCGTGGTAGAATTAAGAATTCCTTCGGACCTTGTATGTGTTTGCGCGACGTGTGCCGAGTAATTAACCCCTTGATATACAAAAAAAATGGGCGTCAATGCGTCTATAAAATACCATTCAATTTGGCTCAACTATGGACACTCATGTGTAAGCTTAGAAACAGAACGTTTTATTTTCAAATTTGCATTGCTATATAACATTCAATAAAAAAAGAAAGTATTTTAAACAAAATAGCATCGACGCACGACTGAAACAGTTAAAGAATTTAATAATATACTGAGAGTATATTAATATATAATACTGTGTATAATAATATACAGACAGTTCTTGACGTCTCGGAGACGTTAAAGTCTACAATGGCACATGAAATGAATGACGTCTCCCAGACGTCATTGTATGTCAAGGGATTAACGAAATAATCGTCGAAGGACGGGTTGGAAACTCAGCTGACTGTATTTTAAGGACACTTCTACAATGCAACTTCAACAATGTATAAACTAAGAATAACCAATTTGTATAACTTAACGACACGCGTTGACAATGTCTAATATGCTATAGGATCAATATAGCTAGGATTACATAGAAGCAATGGTGTCTAAACTGCGTACAGAGTAATTAACGAAAACTAATGACTGAGTGAGCTAAGACCGACAGTGAATGACCAAGAATGAACTAATCTGGTCAGCCTTTCGCTGATACGAAGTTAAAGTTTTGCATTAAAACTTAACTAAAAGTGGAAGGGAAAGTGAGACAAAATTGCTCCGCGTTTAACGTGTTCATACAATTGTTACTCACATATATAATATAATAATATATTCATCACGTCAAATATATTCAGATTGAAATGGTTACATACTCTACATAATATTTGCGTAACGCGAGATTTTTGCTATAAACAAAATTCTTTAAAATCACGGCACAGTTTCGACTGCAAAGACAACCGAAGCGAGTGTAGCTGTAGCAAATGAATACGCGAAAGTGTTAAATCGCGAAATCCTGACGCGCAGTAGTCGGCTATTATCAGGTGCGTGAAGAGAGCGATATTCGCGTCGCCATAATTGAAAATAAATCCAGGGATTCGCAACGGTAGTGTGAAATTTTATGCATCACGCATCCCGGATCCCCGATCCACCCGACGGCACCTTTATCAGCGCCATCTTATCGAGTAACAGCGGATTTCGCGACACGTGCGGAGAAGAATAACCCCATTCGATCTACCCTTCTATTCGTCTTCCTTCGAAACGCGAGACCGTAACGAAGCGCATTCGCGATTGAATAAAATTGGGCGCCCTAACCCGCTTGCACAATGCCAGATTAGGTATGCGATCATTTTTTCCCGTTCGGCTGGCTTCGTTCCAGCCGGCGCAGGCATATGGCCGTCAAAGATTACGAGGGTACCGCTATAACCAATCTCTACCATTATTATTATTATTCCAATCCCTTGAGTCAGGCAAGGTGTTACGCTCATGGCAACGCGGGGCATCATTGATCCGGACACATATTCAAAAAAGAGATCGTGTTACCAGCGGTTTCAGAAAGTCTTTTTCACTACTTCATTTCTGATTTCTTTCAAAATCGCTGACATTTAAACCGTTGTAATTTTGCAACAACGAGTCGTACAACAATGGATACTAAAACTGTCGAAATACGCAAAATGACTGGTTCGTAATTTTTTCTTTCACAATTCGAGAAATTATGAAAGTATCTTCATCGGAAAATTTCGAATGAATTTCTTCATTGAAATAGACGTTGTAATAAAAATGGGACGAGGTTAGGATAAATGCAGTCTTGTAATAAATGCATTATTACAAAACAATGTACATCAGTCGTGTTTATTACTCGGTAGTTCTAGTATAAATCCGAGTCATTTTAAAGCTTGAAGCCTCTGCTTGCATACTGCATGTGGGAGCACGGGTGAAATAATCAGAGACTTGGTCGCTTTCGTTATGCTTTTATTCGCTTCGGGAGCAGCCGTCTGCTTCAACCGAATCCTCGCGTGAGAATGGCCGTCGCCTGCATTCGTCTCTTGAAAATACAAAGATCGCACAACCGACGATCGCCCTGGCCACCGATCTTACATTGTTGCGCCGAACGTTTCTCCGGGCTGCCCGCGGACGATCGTCGTCGCGCGTGCAAACTATGTTGGCGGACGGTGTGCTCGTTGCACAGACGTCGCCACACTGCATCCTTTCTTTGTTTCCAATATGTTTTTTCTTATATAATATAAATGAAATTCAAAAGAAACGCATTTTTCTTGAAAATTCTACAAACTGCACATTTTCCCTTCTATGAAAACAATTGAAAATTTTGTTTCCTCGCCAAATTTGTCATGGATTTACCACTAGAACTACCGAACAATAAATCCAACGATATACATTGCTTTGTAATAATAATAAGACTGCATCTATTAAAACTTCATACAATTCTTATTGTAAGGTATACGACATTAAAGAAGTACATACGAAAATTTCTAATGAAAATATATTTATAACTTCAATAATTGCAAAAGAAAAAACTAGGGCCCAGTCAAAATGACTGGTTTAGTAGTTCTAGTGTTAAATCATGAACGATTCTAAACACAATCTTTATCCAGGACGTAAAAGAGAACACAAGCCTCCTCAAAGATTTACTTCCATAAAATCTGCGTTCACACCTGATCATTGACAAACCATTCGAATTACACCTGAATTGTAGGTTCATCATTAAAACGGTGTGTTTCAGAAGCGTTTCATGAACGACTCCAGCAATGCACGATCTTTATCCAGAACGTAAAAGAGAACATAAGCCTCGTCAAAGATTTACTTTCATAAAATTTGCGTTTACACCTGGTCATCGATAAACTGTCCAAATTACACTCGAACTATAAGTTTATCATTAAAATAGTGTCTTTCAGAAGCGTTTCATGAATGACTCCAGCAATGCACGATCCTTATCCAGAATGTAAAAGACAATACAAGCCTCGTCGAAGATTTACTTCCATAAAATCTTCGTTTAGACCTGGTCATCGATAAACCATTTGAATTACACCTCAACTCTAGGTTCATCATTAAAACAGTGTGTTTCAGAAGCGTTTCATGAATGAATCCAGCAATGCACGATTTTTATCCATTTATTTTTGTTTTGTGCACGTGGTAAACCTTTGGCAGCCAAGTGTCCGTGCTACTCACTAGCCCACAACACGAACGGAACAGAAAGTGAAATCCAGGAAAGACAAAGTCGATTTCGAAATTCTGATGCGGTAAAGAATCGACTCAACTTCCTTAATTCGTTTCTTCCCGCGTTATTCTTTGGCCCCGGGGTTCGAGGAATGACAGGCGGAGAAAGGAGACCCTGGGGCAGTTTGCGCGAACTTCGAATTAACTGAAATCGAGTGGTCCGTAGACGAGCGATAAAAGATAAGCCAGAGAAACTTGGGGCTTTCCGGTTATCGCGATCGTTCGCGTCAGAGTTTGCCAAACGTTCACGGTTCTGCGACACTTCCTTCTACGACGTGTGTTTCAGATCGTATCGCCGTAAATTATTCCGCTGGCCGATTAAAAACCGTCGATTGAAACTTTGCAAGCCGAAACTCGGAAAACGAACCCGACTCCCTTCTTCCTTCTCCGAATTTTTATGATCGATATGGTCAGAAGGGTACTCAGATCTTACAATTTGCTCAACCCTTACTTTCTTTATTGATTATTCTCTCTACATTAAATTATTCTGCCTTGCGCTTAACGCTAACGAATTTATAAACATTTTCTAATAGTTTGAATCCATAGAAATATTGAATAATTTCGCATGGGTCCGTTTTTACAATTTCAATAATTGTGAATTAAAAATATTGGAATGCGAACAATAAATCCAACGATTTTAAAAAAAAAAAAAAGAATATTCAATTTTATACTTCATAATTTCTAGAATTTCCTCAACTTTAATTTTATTTAGATTATTTTTCAATAAAATTTTTATATCATCATTATTAACATCAATTATTATATTTACCTTATGATTAAAATTAGGGATATATCCACTGAATTCTTGAGTAAATCTTATAATAAAAGATATAAAATACAATATATTAATTCCTATATTAACTATTATAGGAATTATATTACTTTGTAATAATAACGAGACTGTATTTATTAAAATTTCGTATGTCTAAAGAACGTCCAAACATTTCTGATGAAAACATTTTTATAACTTCAATCATTGTGAAAGAAAAAACTAGGGAACAGTCAAAATGTCTAGTTTGGTAGTTTTAGTGTTAATATTAAAATTTATGATCCACCCATTGCATTTAAAGCAATTTCAATTTTGAAATCAATATTTTACTTTAAATCTAGAGCATTTTGATTTTTACAATCTTATACTGTGCTTATGAAATTACAAATCTGTTTTCAATTACGTTCAAATTTTTAATAATTTAGTTTTGGATAATAGTATGGAAATTTTAGTAAAGTGGTCACACATGGGAAAAATCGGTTTTTATTTGTTTAACAGCGGCGCACCACAGATGAAAAAGTGAAAAAATTGGTGAACAATAATTACAACTATATATAGCTACTGTACAAATATAAAAATTGTCACTTTAGAAGTTCCAAGTGAAATCTGTATTTCTTCGATATTTTGCAAGCAGTAAAAGTTTCCAAGCAAAACTTTAAAAAGTGAATTGCAGAGAGCGTGTGTATGGATTCTTTACATATCTCAGATATTTGCAGAAGTTTTGAACATCTTTAACTAGGGAAAAAAGGGAAAAAGCGAAGCCTTCGTTATTACCCCGTAACTACCCTCCGGAACGGGATATTCAGTTGAAAATTCATACAGTATATTTTTTCACGATGCCCTAACGAATGGCGCGTTGGCAAAAAAATTCAATTGAAAGGCATTTTCGACCACCTCGTTCATACCCTTTCTCTTACGCTTCACTATTTCGTAGTTGCCCTCTGCATTCATGCTACAAGTGCATAAAATCAGCGCGCATCGGGTTTCCCCTATCGAATGCCGCACAGCCCCGTAGCACTATACGTACAATAATACTTTTAAAAACTTTGTGCAGCCACTACTCGATCGAAAATCCTCTTACGATTCGGTTCAATGTCGCCCCGAAAGAACTAACCGAGCCGCTTCAAAATTCCGGCGGCGTAACCGCGAAGAATAAGTTGGCGAACGGTATCGGTGTCCGTTAATGAACAATCCTGGGGCCGATATAAGCCGATTTAAATGGAACATCGGATCACTTTTTGATCAGGATAGTTCGGCCCGTGGGAGTGGGCCTGCTGACGCGGTTCTAGGAGCTTTTATCCGGTCTGAAATGCGGCGCTCTCTCTCTCCTCCTTCGGTGTCCATCAAGAGTTCACGATCGAGGGTCGCAGCAGATGTGAATGCGTACACCCTCGACATCCTAGTTCACGCCTCTTCACGGAATTGACATGTTTCCAACTCGTCCGCGTTGATTGCGGATCGGACGACCTCGACACGACAATACACTCTTCTCGAAAGTCCGTCGCCGTCGGGTATCGCCCGCGAACTTTCGAGTACTCCCTGGGAAACCATAATATCGGAGAGGCTATCTCTCTCTCTCTCTCTCCATCCTCTACCCTCATGAAAACTTGAATATTTAAAAAAAAAATTGTGAATACGCATTGTAGGGGTCGTTTCAAGAAAATCCCACGCGTTGCCGTGGTAAAGGGTGCAACTCGCTGTTTAGGTAACAAATAATAAAACTTTGTTATAGAAAAACTACAGTCCGCTCTAAAACTCGCTGTACTCTTGCTCTGACCTCGCAACGTTTTTCGCCTAAACTCGCTCTCTCCTCGACATCCCTTTCCTTTTCAACTTTTTGCTTCCACACTTATTCTTCTCTCTCTCTATCTTTCTCTCTTTCTCTCTGTCTCTCCAGCCGCACAAGGTTTCCAGGGCCTTAACACGTTAACTGCCCAACCGATGACCTCAAAAATTGTTATTAAATCAAATTAATTTATTTAATGAAGCAACGATTGAAAACTTTAAATGCATGGCATATAGTTATCCTTCAACCTTCTTGTATTCTTCAGATATCAACTAAATTCAGTGCAACAAATGTATTGATGTAAAAATTTATTTTTAAACATGGACAAATAATTCTGTCACCCATATATGGGAAACATGGCAGTCAAAGTGTTAAACAGTAAACTCACGTGATGCGAAGTCGTCTATCCCAAAAACTCTTCATTCGCAGCTAACGTTTCCCAAATATTAACCTCTTAGGCACTATGCGCCACTATAGTGGCTTTCGCGGATGTCATCTTCTTGCACGACGCGCTACTATAGTGACTTTCGCGGATGCCATCTTTCTGAACGACGCGCCATACTCAATTGTATTATTAATTATTAAAGTAAATTGTTAAAGTCAACATACGTGTATCATATCTTTAAGAAAAATTATAATTTTATGATCAAACACTTCATTCCAATGTACTCGTGTAGAGAACAGCATTATCCGTCACACATTGCAGTGCTGTGTCATTTACACGTAATTCGCGTGGAACTCTGCCGTACAGAGAAACAGC
>CM052099.1:10480788-10558546 GCA_028453745.1 Agapostemon virescens
TCGCAAACCTTCGCAAACATTTTGCAGAAAGTCGTTTGAAATGAGATGCGCGATTTTCGTTCTCAATGTTTCAGCTAGTCGATCCTTTGAAGACCGATTTTCTTCGCATACGTTCGCAAATCTTCTGCAAAAAGTATTTTGAAACGAGACGTGCGATTTTTGTTCTCGATACTCTGAAAACCGATTTACTTTACTTTACAAGCTGGTCGATCCATTGAACAAGGGCGCGTAGGAAAGGGAACCGGGTCCTAGGTGACGGGATTTTTACGGAAAATCATTAGAACCGTCCCAGCTTCGGTAAAGTAACATACAAACAGCCGGACTCTGCAACAGAACCGTTCTACCCTCCGAGAAGTAACACATTAGCAGTCGGACACTGCATCTTCTTGAAACCATCGGGGTTTTTCACCGAGTCACACGGAACTTGGTAGCGGAGTGTAAATCGTATAGCTGTACCTTATTTATTAAAGTCTGTGATACCATCTGTGTTATTACGTTTGATACGCAGCGATAGCGAATTTTTGAACGTTCGCGAAGCGCTGCATACCAGGCAGAGATATAATTTAATTTTCTTTTCTCTAGACCAAGCCGAGCTAAAACATTGATTCCGCAGAAGCTATAAAAGTTTTGCAGCAAAAGGAAAGAAGTCGCGCGATGCATAAAAATCCTTATCGTAGAATTGAAATTTACGCGAAACCGTCTGGAAGCCACTTACGCTTGGAATTTTTCGGTAAAATAATGAAAGAAGAGGGAATCAATGAGGGCGGAACTTTTTGACGGTGTGACCGAAAGTTGGAGCAGCGTGTAACGTTCGTGTTGAAACTGGGTCGACCAGTGTTTCGAGTTCGGGTAAGAGTTGTATGCAGCGAAATCGGGAAACCTCAGAACAATTCCGCAATTATTCGGCGCGGTGGGATTTGAAGTCGACGCAATCGGGCCGCGGCGTGTCGTCACGTAAGTGATCAAACGTGATGGCCGCTTTCAGTTGGTTCTGCGGAGGGTCGAAGGAAATTCAATTTTGCCAGAAACAGAGACCGAAGACGAGCATGCACGAAAGTCTGCGGACGCGAGACACCTGATCCCGACCGCGCATTCCGCGGCAACCGGCAATGAAACTTAGGGTTGTACGCACGAAGAGAGTCTTTCGGGGAGATGCAGTCAGCCCAGCCCGTTGACCTAAATTGCCGCGGTTGATGCATGCGCCCGGCACTGGGCTCGAACAGTTGCACAACAGTTCAGACAGTTGATCCGAATAATGGCGCAAGTTTCTGGTATGTTAATCGTGCCCGCACCGAGCGAGGAGGTAAGCCGAGAGAACAGGAGGGAAGAGGAGAAACGCTCTCGCCCTCTTGGAAAACTGAGGAGCATAACGATGAATCGCATGTATCGCGACGCCGACGCCGACGCCGGATTCCAGGCAGCCGGAAATGAGAACCGTGTGAATTTGGATTAAACGCGATTGAGTTGGATTATTCTAGCCAAGTACCAGCCTTTGAACAGACGCCGCACCGATTCCACTAGAGTTCCGCCCGGGAGAATCAAATTTCTATCCGTCGCGTCACCCGGAACACGTACTGTTGCATCCCAAGCAAACTCGTGAATACCCTGGATACATTCTGAGTTTTTGGACCGGTCGACAGGCTAATAGATGCGTTCTACGGATTTGCGACAGACATTCTTACTGTACCGACGCGATCATCGTACTTTCATTAAAAAAACTCATCAGCGTATTTTAGCCGCGGCTGAAACTGTCAGACACTGGAAACAGTGAGATGGCAGGGCTCTTTTAGTTGCATCGCCAGAATTTTGGGTAAAATCGGTGTTTCTGATCGTTAGATATTTTGCTATATCTTTTAAAATATTACATTTAATTTAACCAACTACGGTTTCAAAATTCTGAAAGTAGTGGGCGACGTTCAAGCAGGTTTGGGTTATCTTCGGTCGCATTGAATAATCGGAATTTTGGGAAAGAAACCTATCCTGAATTGATAAACATGACCAGAGAATTTTAAATTGATTGGAAATTTTCAAAATGACAAGTTACGTTAATGCAAATTTCGATGAAATCTGTAAATATCTATTACGTTAGATAAAATCGTTTAACACGTTAAGCGCCACGCCGAATAGACTTTACCACTCTTTAATATTTAATACAAACGATACACATTTGACCAACGCTATTCGTAATAGAATATTATTAGATGTCCAAGAAAAACATACACTAGGTGAATATCATACGCTCATTGTAAGTTCCAGTAGATTTCACCAGCAACGAACGGACGAGCGCAACGTTCAAGCGGGAAATTCATACTGTTGACTGTTGTAATTTAAAACAATTCGTAAACTCGTATGTAACATTCTCGCGGCGGGCAGGCCCGATGAAACATGGTTGCTGGGATAGGTATCCAACGAGAGCAGGGAAAAAAGCGGGACAAGTGCAAGATAGAAACCCTTCACTGTTTCCGACGGGCAGGTTAAACCGATAACTTAAAACGAGAATGGAGCTTAAAACCCCACTCTGCAGTCTTCCTAAACGGCTCAAGAAGAATTTCAGATATTATCACGGCGAAGCCGTACGCTGCGCCGCGCTGGGCGCAAAGAGGATGCGTTTAAATCCGGTATGGATAATAACAGCGAAAGAGAAAGAGGACGAGGAGCAGAGGGTAGGCGAGAGAGGAGGAGTGCTAAGAATGGGAAAATATGAAAACCAAAGGTAGGAGTTTCAAGAACGGGGAAAGAGAGATGAGAGGAAAGAGAGAAAAGAGAGAATAGTGAGAGTGAAAGGAAGAAAAAGAGAGAGAGAGAGAGAGAGAGAGAGAGAGAGAGAGAGAGAGAGAGAGAGAACAAAAAGTCGAAGCGACACAGAGGCAGAGAGAAATTACAAAAAGTGTTCGGCCGCGCAGGCCGGGGTCGTACACAAACCGTTGGAAGCGACCGTAGGGGCAGGTGGGGAAGACAGGGGGAGGGGAATGAATATAGCCTGAAATAAATTGCGTTATCTTTTCGTTCCACGCGTATGGCTTCCGCCGGTGTATCTAGCGCAGTTACAGCGACTGCACGGGCCTCCGCCATCGACTGGCTAATACCTTTCCTGCGTGCGGTACCGCGAAAGGTGCAGTCATTTTTAAAGTGCCCTCCAAGCCTTTTCTATGGGGGCATTCTCGTCGGGACTTGGCGATGGTATATGAAAGGATCCGTTCAGGGGATGCTCTCTCTTTCTCTCCGGCTCATCCTTAAGGACCCTTCTCTCTTATTGACCCTTGGCATTTCTTTTTTTTTTTCCTCCTCCTCCCCCTCCGCCGGCTTTCCCTCTCTCGGCCGACTCTTTTTAGTTTTAAAACCGTCTCTCGCTCCCTCCACGTGTCCTCCCACCTAGCAGCCGCCATTCACCTCGTCCGAACCTTTACTCCTCCAACCCCGGGTTTTCTTCGATGCCAATTTTCGTGCTTGCCATCGGGCTTTCTTTCATCGGCGATCCTCGAGCGGGTAACGAGCAGAACCAGCTCGAGGGACAGCCTTTCCTTCTAGCGAGACAGAAACGACAACGCATATCGGTGACCGTTGAGCCGTGCATGATTTAGTCTAGCGTGACAACCAAGGCACGACTTTTCATTCTTCCCGAAGCCTGAACTTTCTTGCTCTGAAGTGGTCTCTCAAGAAACGTTGACAATCCGCGAAACGAGTCTGGACAGTTGCTATTTATAGGAGAAATAGTTTGTACCAGCTCGTTTCTTCTTTTTCATTTTTTTCACTGGATCTTTTATCTGTTTCTTTGGAGCCTGTGATCTATATGGAATTTAGGTATTATGTGAAACATTCACTGTTTCATTTTTATCTACGTCCTACACTTTTAACCCCTCGCCGTTCGCTCCGTATCTCATGGTATGCACCATGTTTTCCGTGTCGCCGGCGTCAGTAAGATATACGGGCCTGTGCGGGTACAGTCTGCTTGAAAATTCTGGTTTTACCTGGTCAATTTCGGAAATTGACCAGGAAATGAGAATTTCGGGGATTTTTGTTTATTTGTTCGGTAGTTGAAATTAGAGAAGAAAGATCGATGGTAAGAGGGTGTTTAAAAGTTAGGATATTTTATATGATTACTATCGTCGTCACAATGGTCAACTGTATGTGTTTTAACACGGTCGTGGTAATTGTTAATGAATTTTTATATGTATGCCTTTTTTATTCGTTCGTATTTCTTTGTAAGCAAATATGACAGTCATTTTATTAAAACCTATCCAATCCGGAGATTGACAGGTTCTGAAAATCAACGTTCCCAACTGTTATACATCCATTCTGATTGGAATATATATGATTGCATAAAAACAAAAACAATTTGACTTTGAAATTTTCACTCTAGCGTTCGAGTCCTGAAACAAAGTACATCATGTAATTGTGCCTTCGTATCGAAGAACTTTTATAAACAAATCTTTTTGTAACTTACAGATAAAGAAACACGTTGTTTTACGGGGTCTTATTGAAACAGTTATGGAAGACCGGAAGAAAAGTTTCATAGTCATAATAAAGTATATCGGTTTTGGTTTCAGTTCTATAACTGTTATTTTTTAGTTTTGGATTTCGGTTATGTTTCCTAATCGATGGCTATACATTTACACAATATACATGTGTAATTATTTACATAATACAAATGTAAAGTATTCCAAGATGTGTTTAAACCACGAGTATTTTAAACTTAGATATAGAATCCACACATTTAATCCTTGAAGGAAATACAACATATTTAATACGCGAAATGGAAGTAGAATCGAAACCAAAAATCAAAACAGAACAATTATAGAAAAGGTATGGTATCGATTCTTTAGAATCGTAACCGAAGTCGATATAGACCAGATTCGATGTACTTTGTAACAGTTACGCGAACTTTTCAGTTCTCTATTACTGTTTGCAACTTCAGGTCAGAACTGAAACACAACATTTATAGAAGAGGTATAGTATCGATTCGTTAGAATCGTAACCGAAGTCGATATAGACCAGATTCAACGTACTTTATAACTGTTATGCGATCTTTTCAGTTCCCTATTATTGTTTGCAACTTCAGGCCAGAACTAAAACATAACAGTTATAGAAGAGGAATAGCATCTGTTCTTTAGAATTGTAACGAAAACCGACATAAACCATAACTGATATTCTTTACAACAGTTACAAGATTGTTACAGTTCTCCATAATTGTTTGCAACTTCAGCCCAGAACCGAAAAAGAACAATTATAGAAGAGGTATAGTAACTGTTCTTTAGAATCGTTACCAAAACCGATATAAGCCATAACTGATATTCTTTATAACAGTTACAAGATTTTTAGAGTTCTCCATAATTGTTTTCAACTTCAGCCCAGATCCGAAATAGAACAATTATAGAAGAGGCATAGCATCTGTTCTTTAGAATCGTTACCAAAACCGATATAAGCCATAACTGATATTCTTTATAACAGTTACAAGATTGTTACAGTTCCCCATATTTGTTTTTAACTTCAGCCCAGAACCGAAAAAGAACAATTATAGAACAGGTATAGTATCCGTTCTTTAGAATCGTAACCAAAACCGATACACGCCATAACTGATATACCTTATACCAGTTATGAGATCTTTTCGGTTCTCTATAACTGTTTTAAGAACCGAAATCGACTATTTTCAGCTCTGATCCAATCAAAACATACAAATAAATTTATGCGCATACAATGTTTGTAAATGTATGATTGTTCGTTACGAATGTGTAAAATTTCGTAGGAGAACTTTTGTGGTTGGGTGTACGCAGTAATTTGCTTGCACCGTTCTTGCGCTGATATAGTATAAGTTATTCGAATGTTGCAATTATATAGTGACGTCAAATTAGCGAGGTAATATCCAGTTCGTTAATTATCAATCGGGGTCAAAGGGTTAACGATCTTTTGGAATATTGTATGGAGTACCTAGCTTGCCAAAGAATCATTACTGATTACTGAAGATATTTATGCAATATCCAGTTGCCGAAGATAGACTTCTAGACATCGATGTCAAATGGGAAACTATCGCAAGCAACATTTTTGGTAGTGTAATCAAAAATTGTATAATTATATTGTAATAATTATATTCCATTCCATTACATTAACATCTATCATGTGAATGATATTGTTAAATATTGTAAAATTTTATACATAAATAAAATAATGAATACAATTGATATAATGATACACTGTATCAATATAATTGATATAATGATACATTGCATCAATACAATTGATACAATGATAGAGTGAATACGTTGATACAATGAATACATTGATGCAATGATACATTGATGCAATGATACAATGATACAATGATTCAATAATACAATGATTCAATGATACAATGATTCAATGATACAGTGATTCAATGATACACTGAATACATTGATCAATAAAACAATGAATACAATTGATACAATTAATAGTTCATTTTCAAGACATTGGAAGATTTTAAGAATATTGTTACGTAATGATTGCTCTATAAAAATGATTAAAAAACAGTCTTTGCTTTAATTTTATTTCTGTTTCGTGTAATCGATGTGCCACATCATAATTTTCTATAAAAATCCACAATTCGCTAGCAATTACAATTACTTTAACATTTCACACAAGTTACAAACACTGCATAGAGCCAGTCGGTTTCCAACTAAATATGCCAACCATGTAAAATAATTCTTTCGCCATTCCTGCTGCAACAGCCAACATAATTACCAGATTCCAACGAGCAACACAGATAAAAGAAGGCATCATCAAAGTCACCAAGCGTCTCGACAAATTCCAGAAAACGTCTCTTCGCAAAAATTTCGGGAAGTGTGCCAGCGGCCGGATGTATAGCAAAACCCACCCCCCGAGAAGTGGATCGTCCAGTCCGCCGAGGCTCCCGGGAGCAGACAGCTAATCAAGATTGGTTTCCTTCCGGCGTGGAAGAAGAGGACAGGGCAACAAAGACGGAAACACAGAAACCCGAAGAAAAAGGGGGTGAGAGAGAGTGGGGGTTGGTTAAGGGAAAGACGAAGGGCACGGCAATGCGAGGAAATCCATGGCGAGGCAAGGCAAGGCGAAGCCCACGATCGGATCAGCGTGCTAGCGTTTATCATCGTCGGGGAATCTACTGCGAGGCTGTAATCACCTGCCCCTCCACCGTTCCCTTTCATCGCTAATAACGAGTTACAACCCTTCTGCCGGCGGTCTACGCTGCGAATGCCAGCGCGGATGGAAGGAAACGAAAGAGGGAGAGACAGCCGAAAGAAAGAACGACTGACAGAGAGAGAGTTGGTTGTCCAAAGGGGAGGGTGGGGGTAATTGCCAACGTAATCACACACGTTGCACAAACCAAGCCCGTTTCACCCTTTCGTGGGTCCACGCGGCGCTGACCGAGGCGAGGGTTGCGGACCACGCGTCCGTCACCCTCGCCGGATCCGTTTTCGAGGATGATCAGATAGAGGGCCGAAGCCTCGCGAAATATCCCGTAACTCCCGGAGCCCGGGGCCCTTTTCCTGCGACCTCTAGTCGTCCCCTAGGTCTCTTCCCGTGCCGTCGCCGTCGATGAAGGCCATTCGTCACCGAGGAACCAACGAACGTCGCTACCCTGCCGTTGCGTCGCGTCGCCGAGGTATCACCAGAGATATTTGCACTTTGCTGAGCGGCAGTTTTTAATGGCCGCGGAAACTGGTAGGGCGTTTTTATGAATGTATCCAAGCTTACGGCGCGCCCGTAAATTCCCGATTCCTTTCCCTCGTGGATTTCGTCATCGGGCCCGACCCTCGCCCCGTGCTCGCCGAGCGTCTCTCTGTCCTCTTGCTGGGGGCGAGACACCCTGGGTATAAATTACCATCCCGCTGTATTATAAATTCCATGTCGCGAGACCGTGGATGCTCATATATACCCCCGCCCCTCGCCCTATCTGGGTGTGTGTCTTGTCTTCTGCTTTCTCAAAAATTTTCCGAGCTTGTGTAACCGATACCTTTGAGAGTATTAGATTACTGCTTCAATTTGCAGGGTCTTGGCGAAGATGGACCGGTCGGAAAGGATCGAGAGATGGTGTTTGGGGATCTTGTTACGGTTCGAATTAAAGTTACGAATAACTTTGGAAGAAGAGTTTGTTGTTCGGGCGAGTGACCAGGTCGAAAATGTAAGCTGCAGGTCAGTGTAGTTGTTACTTTACAGTTCTTTGGTGTTTCATTTCCTTCCTACTCTGTTGGATTCATTCTTGGCAATGTTGCAGCTTCTTTCCATGGTGTTGCGACGACAATATTGAAGATTATACATACCTAACCCTGTCTTCGGTCGTTTAGAAGGTATAAACGAAAAGCAGGCAAGAAACAGAAGCAGGTTTACGTCGCACGTAGTGTGAAGAAGAAGAAGAAACGGAAAACCAGACAACCCTACAATAATTCATAATAATCCCTCATTGACGGTTTCCAACTCCTTCAGACACACTCCTTTCACTGCTCCTACAAAGCGCCTAAAATTTAAAAGCGCTACATTCCTCCGCCTCAAATTACCCTTATCCGATCACGACAAAACTGATGAAAATGTATGAAAATGATAAAAAATATTTTATTGAAACACCAGCAAAAACAGATCTGTCAAATTCAAACTTCCAGTTTGCATGGGTGTATCAAATAGATTTTCAATCTATCTGTCGATTCAATGAATCACCCTTTATTCACTTGTACCACTATTGCCATATCACCACTGATATTTACCTATCTATTAACAGTTTGACTGCCAAACTAGGAGCCAGAAATATTCTATACGATCGAAATGAGACATTGAATATAATAAAAGTTTTAAAAATGAAATGTATAATGTACAGTACTCTTCCTGCCTTCTTGCACTTTCAGGACCAGCATCGACTTGGTACAATGAATATATTAACGAGAAAATTCATTTCGAAACCGTACAAATAATTCCGTCACCCATATATGGATGACATGGCAGTCAAAGTGTTAAGCGTAAAAATTATCGGCTAGGATCAGCTTTACGAAACTGACAAAATTAAGTTTATCTAAACTTCTTGCTACTTATATCAGACCACACATTCGATTTAAGAAATTTGTAGTCTTCTTTTGGAAAAGTTTTTCTAATTTCAACAACCCTAGGACAAATATTCCGGAACTAGAAAATCTTCTCTCGCTGTCCCGTCACCTTCTCTTTCCAGCATTTTTCGAATATCCTGAATTTCGTTTAGTAACACAATGTTTCCGCGTGTTCCGTGTACGACGAGTTTAACGCGACGTATTAACCCGATGCACTCGAATGGCGCCTCTAAGGCGACACTAAAACTTGCCATACTATTATTTAAACAACTTTTACGTCGCTAAGTTTGCAGTTGAGAAATCAATAAGAATGTTAATGTTTTAAGTACGAGTCTTAGTAATTAAATTTATATGAACGAAAGGAAATTAACTATCTACAATGAAGCTATTATAGATAGAAATATTGTTTCGATTTTGGAGTAGAAATGCTTCGAGTGCAAAGGGTTAACCCGATGCCCTCCGATGGCTCCTCTGAGGAGACATTAAAAATTGGCAGAACATTATTCAAAACAATGTTTGCATTGCAATGTTTGTATTTAAGAAGCTAGTAAAAATTGAAGTGTTGCACGTACGATTAAGATGAACAAATTTGATATTCACGAAAGGAAACGAACCACGTACAATGGAGTTATTCTAGGACAAAAAAATGTCTCGAGTTAAGAATTAAAATTGCTTGGAGTGCAAAGGGTTAAATGCGAAGCCGTACGCTAATGTTTAATGACCGACGCGACGTCCCCTTTCTTCTGTGCCCACCGATACATCCTTGGTCTCCTGTATCGAGCCCGCCGATTCCTCCCTTTAAGCTTCGAGTAGATAATCAAGGATCCCTATACGATTAAAGGACTCAGCTCTCGAGGCAGCCAAGCAGGGATGCCGGAGTACACTCCGCACGCTTCTCCTCTCGCGACTAGTTTCATGCAGGAAGGGGAAGAGTTTTGAGGGGAATATATCCAAGAGAGATGTCTGGCATCGAAGCCAGTGTTGGCCACGTTTGCCACGTCTGCAGCCAAGCAACATCCTCGAACTGGAAGGCGGATAGTCGTCTTCTAGCGAACCGCGATCAGCTAACCGTCTGACAGGGATCAAAGACGCGCGGCGACAGGGTTGGCCCGGGATGGGACACAACGATCGCGTCGCGCACTGCGTTCGACGTACACGTGGCAATTACGGTATTAAATTACGTTGGTACTTACGGTGGATCTCGGCGAAGTTCGTGTAATCGTGCCACGGAATTGGCCCATCGACGGTTAATAGCTTTCGCTATTAAGCTATATCGCGATATGATTGGCCGGGGCCGGGACGTTCGGGCTCGTCCACGGGACACTGTTGACATGCGAGCCTGCGTATCGCGGCCCAGCTAACTAACTTCCACACAGGGAAAGGTAATCAAACACTGTGCGGTGATTGTAATCCCCTTATAAAGCGACCAGCGAAAGCGGCTCGGCTTCGCTCGGCCCGGTTGATGAGAACGACTCGGTTTGCGGGAAGGCCCTCCGGACAAACACCGTGATTGACAGTGTAATGAAACATCGGCCGGATAATACGGACGGCAAGGCAATCGTACCTGTCACTTACGCTGTAGTTGACAAAGCTACCGTCGACACGGTGAAATCTATTCGCTGCCGCTTCGTACACCTTTTTCACCGCCCGATAAACGATCGCGACGAAGCTCTTTGCTTCTTCTTCTTCCTCACAACGCTAGCTGTCATTTTCTTATTATCACCATCCGATAAAGATTTTCAACTCACAATCGCGTCCTAAAATCCTCAAGGTGATGAGGCAAGCGCGCGATCGAGCCCAGATGAATTCGATCGGTTACGTATCGAACATGAACTCACGAAACACCCGACGTTCAAATAGAACCACTAAATATTGGGATTATTAAGATTATTAAGATTATTGAGTACCACTGGTCTTTATTATTTCCCAATGGATAATTGCCAAGCGACGCGATAGCGCTTGTTTAATTCCGTAGCCAAAAATGCCGAGGAGCGCGATAGCGATTGTCATATTTCGTGTCGAAAAATCCCAAGGAGCGCAATCGCGCTGCTTCTTACTTGTTTTGTACGTCTATAAACTGTAATATTACTCCAACTTTGTTTTAATTTATCTAAAACTGAATGGTAACGGTAATGTCACGCATCAACAAAAACCGAACGTGTTGCGATCGTCGGCTTCGCAGCCCAGAGCGTATCCACTTTTGGATATAAAGTAGGAGAAGCGCGATCGTGTCGATTGGCACTCAAACCGGTTAAGGATTATGAAAATTGATGCATTTGATGGAATTTATTGCGTACTTTTTGCCTCGTAGGCCAACAGTTAACAACTGACTCGCGTCTCCGACGCCTCGACCGCACACACGCACAGACACACACACGTCTCATCGGAGACATCTGAAGCGCGAAAAACAAAAGACGCGCTCGTCGATCGATTTTATAAAAGACGCAATTTAACACCCGATGTACCGCGACGCAGAATGTCGAAACACCGAAAAACTGCACAGCTGAGCGACACATTTGTCGAAACTATTGTTCCGCGTTAGGCGACAGAAAATTATATTTGCATCCACTTTTGACCCTACGAGCGTACTCCTACTCCATCTTAATCTTTTCCATTCCCACTCAGACTTTTTGATATTTCTACTATTTTTTCCGTTACATCTTATAACCAATCGTGGAGCATTTTTGCAAACATCGTACCTTGCATTTTTTTAAACCGGGCTTTCTTAACAGTTTACCGACCGGAAGCCTATTCACCCTCTGCACTCGAAGTAATTTTAATTCTAAAATTAAGAGGTTTCTTTCAACCTCGAACATTTTTAGTTTATGCAATCCTTTTTACACTGTGCATCCGATATTAAACATTTTTCCTTATACAACAGTTGAGTTTTCAACCATTTTTAGAATACTGACGAATTTAACACGTTGAATGCCACGGGGGTCACCGGTGACCGGCACCGTTACATCGTTTAAGAATGGTTATCAATAAATTAACAGCATTGAACAATAACGCAGTACTGCCAAAATTAACCAGATTATAGTACAAGGTGAAAACTTTAGTTTTTAGTAACTAACAATTTTGTTCAATAATGCTGATCATTTCTATAAATGAAACAAATGAAACTTGTTCGAAGCATGCAAAATTCGCCTGGCATTCAACGTGTTAAAATAATTTTTACATCATTATGCTTGTGTCAAAGAAATTCGTAAAAATTGAATAGTTTCAAGGACGAGTAATAGTAAAAGAACTTCGTATGTATAAGATGAAATACATCGTGTAGAATGAAAATATTCTAGGTCAAAAAAAATGCCTTGCAGTTAAAACAGCTTCGAGTGCAAAGAGTTAATAGGACTTTCGATAATTGTGCTTAACAGAATGAAGTTTGAAAAACTATGTTTACATTGCAGTTTGTAACAAAGTGCTTAGATAATCATTTTTGAGCTTGGCTGGGAAGTTTTGATGCATCAACCGTATAGACCAGACTTTCCACCATCAGATTATCGTTTGTTTCGATCTCTGCAAAACTATCTTGATGGTAAAAAGTTGGATTCAAAAAAGAACTGTGAAAATCACTTGGCTAAGTTTTTAACCGATGAACCACAGAAGATGTATTCCGAATTGATTATGGCTCTACCACAAAAAGGTCATAGATAATAATGACCAATATATACATGAATAAAATTCATATTGAATAAATTACCGAATTTCTTGGACACAAGTATAACGATGAAAAGATTGTTTGAAACAGTGCTGCAGCTATTTTCAGTGGTGTCTGCGAGTCACCACCGTTCGAGTGCAAAGGGTTAAAGTATAGCGGTTTCGCGGTGGAATGTTCTAGCTGATCCAACGGCGTTTTTAGTATTAATGTCAGCACTTTTGAATATATCGTAGAACGCGGATAATTCCTTCGGCGCAAACATTTTGTTACACTACGTCCTTCGCAGATATACCTAATCCACCGAAAGGATGGCGAGACACGTTTGACCTTTCAACGTAGCCGCTGCCGCCGCAACTCGTATGTTCATTAAATCTCCGGTTAAACGATTGTA
Source organism: Agapostemon virescens (assembly GCA_028453745.1). Classification (NCBI taxonomy): domain Eukaryota; kingdom Metazoa; phylum Arthropoda; class Insecta; order Hymenoptera; family Halictidae; genus Agapostemon; species Agapostemon virescens. The sequence goes on from CM052099.1 coordinate 10,493,882, forward strand.
ACATCAAAAGAACAAATCCAGCGTTCCCCCGAAGCGTTCGGAATGTTAAATATTTGAATTTTTCTGCGTTCGAGCGGACGTCTCTGTGGCGTTTTTAATTCGCGTGGTGATCAAGCATCGTTGCTTCACAAAGCAAACGGGGTTCGGGCTCCGGATATCAATGAGCAGAGCATCGAACCGATCATGCAGCGGAACAAACCGAAATAATCGTACGTGTAACCGGAGGGTAATTGCTCGAAACTTATATAATCTGGATCGAGCAAATTAAACGTGTATAACAATCGCGCGCCACTCCGACCCGACACCGCTAACAATCGACCGTTGCGGTTCGAAATTCGCGTTGCAGTTCATCACTGGCCACGTGGTGTATAACTCCGCCGTTCGAGTGTAAATTCGAAAGGGAGATCAGCCGCAGAGATAATTGTGATCCTATTATAAATTGATTTCGTCCGGTCGTTTCCGGTCCGCGTACCACGGCCGTGGGATCGTGCGCTAGGCCACCGCACCGGGAAACGACTGTTCTTTTCGGGACGCGTCCCTGCGGAACGATTGGCGCGGTGAAAGAGTAATCTAAACAGGTAATCGGTACCTGCGCGTGAAATACGACCGCTAGGTCTACATATAGTCGCATGTAAATGGTGCACTTGTTGCATAACTTCCGAGCAAATTACCGAATTACCGCGACATATTTTACTCGCTGCAGGAATCGCTTCAGGTATCGTTGATTAATCTTCTTTATCCGTCGCAATCCAGATCTGTTCTTTGCGATTACTATTTCCGTAGGCCTTGCCAACAGCAGCTCTTTCAACGCTTTGGCTGCCATGTCACCCGTATACAGTGAGTAACTTTAATATTCGGACACTATAAAATTTTTATTTTGTCGCATTGTAATTTTGTTCACGATGAAGGAAAAAAAAATTAATTCTAAATTACATTCCCACATAATGTCTAGTTAATAAAAGTATAAATTTTATTTATATAATTACTAGCGTTTATTAAACATTCTATTTTAAACAACACAATGTCTGATTTTAACGTTACAATAATATTCAAACACTTTTAAAAATTGATAGTTTTTGTACTAATTTTTACAAACTAAAAGTAATTCAATATCGTATAGGATATCCTTCTTGACGAATTACCTCTTTTAATAGTTGAGGCATATTGCAAATTATTTTTTTCATATATTCTGTACTAATATTATTCCATTCCTCTTTCAGTCGTTCTTTTAACATTTCTTTAGATGTTATTGCAGTTGTTCTAATTCGTCGGTCTAGTTCTTCCCATAAATTCTCTATAGGATCCAGATCTGGAGACTGAGGTGGCCGTTGTAATAATTTTGGACAATTATACAGCAAATATTCCTGTACGATACGTGCCTTATGCTTGAGGTCATTATCTTGATAGTACTTAAATGTATTCTGAATCTCCATTTTTATTGCACTTTTACGTAAATTATTTTTTAAAATGTTCAATAAAAATTAATTCACCCATTCTAAATGTTGAGATACATCCCCATACAAGTACATTTCCACCTCCGTGCTGTATAGTCGGCTTTGTATTTTTAATTTTGAATTCTTCATTTTTCTTTCGCCACACCATTCTTTACCCAGCCGATCCAAAAATGTTGAATTTACTCTCATCACTAAAAATAACGTCATTCCACCACGTCTCTTCTTTTAAAACAAATTCTCTCGCAAAGTTTAATCTTTTCTTTCTATTAGTTTCATTCACATACGATTTTTTCCGAGCAACTCGTCCATTATAACCACATTCTTTTAATGCTCTGCGTATTGTTTGGGGGTGCACTTTCTTTCCAGTCTCTCCTAATAATTCGGCAGCTAATTTTAGTGCACGTAATGTAGGATCTTTCTTTATTTTTCTTATAATTTTTCTTTTATCTCGCGTGTCCAAAATTTTTGTTGGCCTCTTTGCGGAATAGATTGTATTCGGTCTTCATACTTAAATCTTTTAATAATATTTCACAATATACTTTTACTAATTTTAAGCATTGCTGCAATTTTCCTTTACGATTCACCTTTTGCATTGTAAAAAATGACAAGTTGGCGTACGTTGTATGAAGTGTTTCTTTTACGTCCAATTATTACCAGTGAAATTTTGGTAATTAATTACAAATCAGATACTCTGACGACTTTTGAAGCTGCATATATTTTATTTCTCGATACACAGACTTGCTGATACTTATTTTCATAGACTGTAGTACAACTTATAAAATTACAATACGTTCCACAAACGTGTGCAATCATTAAAGTACCATAATGTTCAAGACACAACTGACGAGGTACATAGCAAATCTGTTCTTTTATTTATTAATGTATTCATTCAAACTGTAGTAAGCGAGAGAGACAGAGAATTATCGGTGGCAGTATGATCGAAGCTTGATGCAACTGCGACACTGTTTGGAAGAAACGGTACTTAACCCTTTGAGGACGTGTGTCGTCATACTAGTGACATGCACATATTCAACCCTTAACATTTCAAATAAGTAACTGCATTATTGCAGTAAACAAAGATCAATATACCATGTGGTATTTTAATTGTCCCCAAAACTGAAAATTTAAAAATGTAACTACCTGCAGAAGATATTTCCACCATTTCCAAAACTCCTCGTCCGCAAAGGGTTAAAATCTAAAGTCTACGAACAACATGGAACCGTCCCGAGCGAAACCTCGCGGAAGTCATTCGAATCTTTGATCCTGTAAAGAAATAGCGACCCAGAGACGCGTCTCCATCGAGTGCATGGCGCATCGTCTGCGGAGAGGGGTAGGAGAGGCTGGCACGTAAACGCGGCTAAACAGATTGCAACCGCGGAAGGGGTAATCAAACACGGGATAACTGTAATCCCCTTATAAAGCGATCGTAGCAGACCGATATTCGCGGCTGGGATCGGGACGGACGTCTGGTGAAACTGAGGAGGCAGCCGCAGGCTGGAGGACTTGATTGACGGAAAGGGAGAAGCATGAACAGTCGGCTAATGAAACATCAGTATGCGCACACAATGCTCGACTCTCTCGACGGGCAGGGTCGCTGGTCGCTATTACGGTGGCGTGTTTACACGTTGCAGAACCGAGTAGTTCGGGACTCCGCGACGAGGAAGAACCCTGTGGTGGGGAGGGCTGTGACGAATGTGACGGGCGTAGCCAGACTCGGACAGGTTGCAGTCGTTCAGGGGAAAGAGGGGCGGGGCCATCATCGGAACCAGGAAGGCACCTGACGAACTAGCCGTGTTGTCGTCAGCCATATAAAGTCCAACGCTGGGGAGGGGAGTTTCGTGCAAACAATACGCCTCTGGATTTACAGTAGTGCTCCAATAAACGAGAAATTGTAACGCCTAAATTTGTGGGATTCATCCCCACTCTTATTTGAAAGTTTCATTGCTCCACCTTTATTCTTCTCTCTTTGACAGATTTACTTCTTCCGAATTATTTACTGGAGGAAAGAACTCTAACGAAGAAGAAGAGCGTAGGAATTTAATCTTCGGATCTGCAATTTTATAACCATAAGTGCTACTGTATTACGACAGCCCGGCTGGAAGGTACTCGGTTAAGTTGCAGTCGTTCAGGGGACAGATGGGCCGTTGGAACTAGGAAAGCACCTGACCAACTAGTGTCGTAATTCGCCACATATAATGCAACGTTGGGGGGGAGTTTCCAATAAAGGAAAAATCCGTAAAACCTAAATTTGTACGATCTCACCCCATCTTGTTGAACCCTTACTCTCCCGAACTTAACAATCCATTATTACCGCATTCGCGAAGTTAAGAGGAAAGACAGTATTTTGAAAGTTTCATTGCCCCATGTTTATTCTTCTTTCTTCGACGGACTTGCTTCTCTCGAATTAATTACTGGAAGGGAAACGCTACCGTGCAACATAGGAATTTAAGTTTCGGATCCCCAACTTTGTAACTGTGAGCAAGAGCTGCTGTATTACGACGCCCCGGTTGGAAAGTACTCGGACAGGTTTGGCGTCGTTCGGGGGATCGAGGAAAGGGCTATCGGATCCAGCAAGTTTCTCCCACTCCCCTGACGGACTAGCTATGTTGTATCCCGTATAAAATGTGACGGAAGGGGGGGATCGGTCGCAGAAACAACGCGCCTTTGAATTATATTACGACGCGCGAGCTTCCAGTTACAACCCCACACAGATGCGTGGGAGAGGGCGGGGCCGGGGCGGGCTCTCGATCCGTTCATAGGAGAAGGGGGTAAGCTGCGTTTCGGCGTGTAGCTTGGCGATTGGCCTTTTGTCGGTTTGGACTGCAAGTGGTCTAGCTTGCCGAAGGTATGCTTTGACTACGGCCGTTTCATTTGACGCGGTATACAATTATAGTTCCCTGAGGAAACTTCGAGTTTTCGGGTTGGAATGAACGGTACCGTTCGGAGATGCATCGATAGATCGAGCTCTGTAATCGGAATTCTGCGATGCGGTGGGTAATAAGATGCGATTGGCGATTACGCGAGATGCTTCGCTGTTTGATGCTGTTTGCGACGCACGTTTCGTGGAGCGTTGAGTGATTTGTTTTAGGTAACGTTGCGACTGTTTGAATTTAATATGCCGGTGTATCATAAATTTGTTAACTCTCTATTGGGCCGTGTAACTTTCAAGTCACATGTTAATATAACGATATTTTATCAAATGATTTTAGTTTTTTATAAGATAAGGTATACGTCTAAATTATATAATTTATCTGAGGTAACAAATAACAATATTGATACCGGTTGGCAGCACCGTCAACCCTCTATGGGGCCGTCTAACTTTTAAGTCACATGTTAATATAACCACATTTTACCAAATGATTTCAGTTTTTTACAAGACAACGTGTACGTCTAAATTATGTCTCTGAGGTAACAAATAACACTATTGAAAACGGTTGGCAACACCGTCAACCGTCTGTGGGGCCGTGTAACTTTAAAGTCACATGTTAATATAACGACATTTTATCAAATGATTTTAGTTTTTTACAAGACAACGTGTATGGCTTGCAATTTGTCTGCAGATAAAAACCAACGGAACCATCTTTGTGCAATTTACATTATTTGTGCTTCTATCTATTCTATTATATTCTACCTATTAAATAAACCAAAGCGTACATAATAGCTTTAGGTTTGCATATCAATAACAACCTATTTGTTTGCAATTGTTGGAGATGTTTTATGGAATTTCACGCTTAAGCTTATATGCACAGAAGTGCAAACATCGTAAGCCGTTGCTACTGTAAACTTACAAAGTTACAAATTATAATAAAATTGTTCAAACTCGTGAAATTTTCTAAATTTGTGTATACAGGTTTGTAATTGTTGATTTTTCGTTGCATATATTTTTCTGTATTTAAGAAAAAAATTCAGCCCATAGAGGGTGAAAGAACTCGATATATATTGTAGATAGTAACATTTTTACATTCTTTCCAGAATAAGGTCTGCAAACTATTTTCTATTTTACAGAATTTTTAATTCCGAATAAATTGCAATGTTGTCGATATAATATTTACATCTTAACCCTTTGCACTCGAATGGTGAACCGAGGCACTAGTATAAATAGCCGTATCGTTATACAAACCAACTTTCGTATTATTAAATTCGTTCATCTTCTATGAAAACATTGACATTTCGAAAATTTTATGTTAACTGTTTAATTCAGGTCTGCCCGGTGCGAAAGAAAACTAAATTGGTAATAAAGCTGCCTACAGCGCGATACCCTCGTCCATCCCATAAATTGCAAAAGCAGTGCACAATATTTATCATTTGATTACAAACAACGCCAGTATCGTTTGAGAATAACGTCAACAATATAAAATGCATAAGTGTGCAGATACGTGCGATCGAGCATTGCGCAATAATTGGCACAGTTGCAGTAATTACGGTGTAATAAGCCAGAAACTAGTGGTTTGACGTGTCTCGATAGCCAGTAGCAACGAATGAAACCGATATGAAGATTAAAGGGAACGAGAACAATGAGTCTGTAGCAGCATTGTTCCAATTATTTATTCGTTCGAATACTGTAGAGCAAATCTGGCAATTACCAATTCTAATTAGAACACGGTGCATTGCCGGTGCATCGTGTGATCAGATTCAACGCGCGCGCGAGTCCGTGGAGGTGGAAGCGCGCGGCTGGGTTTTTCTTGTACGGTTCGTCACCGCAACGGGAATTGGTCACCGGAAGTGGTCGGGTTCCGGCATTATTATCACTATTATCATATATATTGGGCGGCGGGGCGGAGGTGGCGTTGGCGTAAAGCCGCGCGGTGCTAACGCATTTGATTTAACGCTAATAAATAACCATTATTGCGCGGGCAGGAGCCGTAGTCCCGGACCCCCGTGCGCCGCGCCAGGGCGGTTGCCAGGTTCCCAAGGGAGAGAAAATAGAATCGACGACGTAGTTTCCATTATTGCACCCCGATAAGGGGATGGACCCGCGAGGGCGGCCGTACGTGTGGATAGGGTTGATTGCGCCACCATAATATCCCCGTAGAAGCGCGACAGATGGCCGGGGACCGCCCGAGTCGCGAGACTCGCGGCTGCGTTCCTCCATCCGATCGAAAAAGAGGTTATCTGTGTCGCGTAGCGAAATCTTTTTCGAAACAATAAGGTCCGAAGAACCGTTGCCGGCAGCGAATTTAGTTTATTATTACATTGACCCATAAAGAGCCAGATGTTCCGACGACCCGTTGCCAGCGGAAGGTTCTGTTTCATTATGACAAAGCGCGGAGTCTTGGGCCTTAATTCTAAATTGCGGCTCTACCTGCGAGTGTCATTCGGCGAGGCGTCTCGGACGAGCGTTCGGAAAAGCGGAAATTTCCATTTTTGTCAACAACCCTTGCTCCCACTCCACGAGCTCTGGTCAACTGTTTTGCTAACCCCTCCATTTTTCCACTACCGAATAAAATCTTTGTACCATTTTTGTAAACGCCCCAACGTAGCGAATAAATAGTAAAACGGCGCGGCGGAGACGAGATTTCTGCAACATTCGCCATCAGAAAAGGGTCACTCTTGTATATATCAAATAGGATTTCTACACCCGAATTAAATAAAGTATAGTAGAACACCTCAACATCCGGTCAGCTATCATCAGAAATACAGTCCACTCTTAATCTTTGAAGTGCGGGTTTAACTATAACAAGTAATAGAAAACGTGCACGCAACAATGATGAAAAATATATTATCCTAAGTATTGCCCATCGGTAGCTGTTTTTCTGCTTATTCCCGACGAAGAAGTTACGCGGTTCCCTATGATCTTTTAACACTTTACCGACCAGAAGTCTATTTTAATAGGTCTTTCAATAATTGCTTCGTGACAAAATGTGGCGTAGAAAACTGCTTTTACATTGTAATTTGTAACGAAATTATTAGATAACGTTACATAGAAGGCCTTGTTGATTCGCAATAAAAGTTGCAGTCAGCGTTGAGGGAAGTTAATTAAAAAGTTTTCACTGATGGATTATGAACTTAAAAGATTCTGAAATAACCGCCGGTCGGTAAAGTTTTAAGATGATAGGGACGATAGGCTCTGGTCTCGAAAATATCGTGACAGCAATATAAAGCAAGAATAAATATATTTTAACAGACTTCCAACTTTAACAACTTTAACAACTTAAACGGCGTGGATGGAATATCGAGTTTGAGCGTGTGAAATGAATGTTGTGAGCAGTGTTCTTTGACTGTCTGAGAAGATGATATTCTGTGCGGAAGTAATTTCGGTGTTGGCGTGAATGAAAAAATGAGGCAAGCGGATTCGTTGCCTGCACATTTTTCGGTGATGGTGAAAGAAACGGTGATCGTGGATGATTGGTTCTCTAATTTATGTGGAAGGGAATATAACCGCCCAATCTAGTGGTCATATTCAGGTACAATTCGTACCTGCGGATGATGCAGGCGGAAAATCAAACGACAATCGACAACGGATCTCGAAAAGACAGTTTTCGAACAGTCGACGACGAACACAATGCAGACACGCAGCGAACAGTAAATTCCTTTCACGACAAACTCGAGCGTTTTGATTCTCCCGCGTACCTACAGATTTATCGATATAATAAAAATTCTGGAAGTAGAGAACCGTCGAATCCGAAATGTGTTAAACTGTTTGAATTCTCTTTCGCCGATGCTGTCCGTTGAAATTCCAGCTTGCGTTAAAGACGCGTGTTCAACGTATGCAAAACGAAACAATCAGCGTCGATCTGCACGAATGTGATGTATATATGATTCATAAGACCGTCGAGAGACCGTAGCGAAATTACACGGCTCGCGGTTGATACCGTGTCGACGAGATAAAGAGGAAAAGTGGCATTTATAGACTGTTTCAGTAGGTTATCAAATAATACAGGTACAAATACAAGCAGAAGTGAAAGAACAAGTTAGACAGCGCGAACTTTCCGAATTGTTTTTAATACGCGACGATAATAATTTTAAGAAAAACGCTGTTCATTCTTATTTCAGAATGTCTAAAGAATAATTACTAATTTTTCAGATAAGAAATAATAAAGAATTTAGCCGTGTCAGCCGTTTTAATTTTCTGAAAGTAAAGACGCTCGCGCGCTTGGTCGACGGACGGTTAGACGGAGCACGTGTTAGTTCGCGCGGTTTTCTCTCATTGGCCAGTGATTGTTCGTTTATAACTCGTTAACGAAGCCGCGGATTGAATTTTCGCTGAGGAAAAAGTTGATTCAATTGACCTCAGGAAACAGTATACTTTTGGGACACCCTGTATGTTGCAATTGTCACAGCTATCCTGTTTGCTGTTCAACTGTCAGAGTCACGTGATATTGGTATTCAATACCGTTTGACAAGCAATCCTGGATGCTGCCACGTGTCAAGCTACTGCTCTGAAACTATTGCTTTATCGAGATCTAAATTCAACAACAGGATTATTTGGGGAAATGCAGATGTCAATTGACCACCAAGATTTTCCACCTAACGCCGCTACGCTTTTTCTCATGGAGAAATGTCAAGTCGTTCGTTTACTCCAACAAACCACGAGCTATCGACGATGTCAACGCGAACATTATTCAACACTGGTTTTGTCGTTTTTAATCCGTCAAATGCAACCGTGGTGGCCATTTCAGTGATATTTTATTTTACGTATAACGCCATCGAATGTGTTTCGAATTAAAACAGTTGCCGTTACGTCTTTTGTATTTTCCGTTTTATTTAAATTCATATAATTCTACCGTTTTTTACTGGAACACCTTTTACCTCTTGAAATGCACATTTTTACCATTCTACGTATAAATAATAATAATTTTTCCATGCAAATTCAGTACTCGCCACGTTTTCCATTTTACCTAGTTTACATATGTAGGTGGCCGGAATTTCGTCGTTCCCATGCTTACCCTCTTCGCGAGACCCTTAAAGATTTGGGACGGTTCTATATTTTCTCGCGAAGAGAACTTTGGGCATGTCCACTTTGGACTTTCCCCATTTTCACCGAAGATATTTTCCACATCGAAGGGACTGCGAAAAGTCAATCTGCATCTCGGGAAAAAACAATACTTTGAACGGACCATAAGGTACCATTATTTCGCAATAAATGTTCAATTTATCACTTAACAGACGGGTTACGTTTTCTCGGTCAATCTCGGTTTCCGGGCATTTTTAAGGGAATTAAATGACTATGTATGTGTGGTTTTAAAATATTGCAGCTTCATCAAATCAACACTATTTTTGATAAAATTTTACAAAGACACTTAGTTAAATGTCTAGTATTTCTTACGAGTGTGATATTTTGTGAAACGTTCGCCCTTGTGAAGTGATAATGGCGTCGAATCAAACGGAAACGTAAATCTACGTGGTCCTGTCCTAAGAAGGATCCTCAGAATTGAGAAACATAAATTTACGCGACCCGTCCGTTAAGTATTAAGACGAAAAACGGCCAAGATTTATTTGTGCTCCTACTATAACGTTTGTTGTTCAAGGACTGAATCCAGACCTAACCCAGCCCTTACGATTTTCCCGTTTTAAATTTCTTTGAATTTACGGTGCAGCTTGTACGCATATGCTTGCAAGCAACTTCGACAAACAGGGCATCCTCCGCGAAACGGCACGCTAATTTGACGCCGCATCCTGCCACCTCAAAGGACTCGCAGTAAAACGGTCTCCGCAACTTTCCCAGGATTTCTCGGCAGAAAATTCACGAAAATTGGAGTGTACGAATTCCGTTGGCGTAGCACGTTTCCGATGATCAGGGGGTTGACACGTTTCGCGGTTCCGTCGTGGTGCCGTCGCGGTTCCGCAGGATGTGACGTTTAATAATCATTGACCGAGAATCCGGGTGGCCGAACGACAGGTAGCCGCCTGTCTCGACCTTGTCAAAACCACGAATAGCCAAGCCATGGTGGTTGGCTACGTAGCATCCTTGGAGGAGGGTGCGCTCTCGGCACATTTGCGGACACTCCAAAGGATACTCTGACGACAGAGGTTCCGGCACCGACTGCTGATACCGTACACCGCATCTGTCCGGTTCTGCGGAATGTTTGCGGCGAATGCGTTCGGACGTCGCCGGTACCGAGCAACCCTTTGACCTCATTATCGATGGAGGATCTCTATCAGCTGGCGATCTTCTCTCTATTGCGTGTCAAAGCGGTTCGACGATCTCTGAACTCCAGGATATCCCGTTCGGAATGGATCTTATCAAAGTGAACCGTCTCACCTAGGAACTCAGTTGTCTTCTTCGAGATTTTCGATTCTTCTCATCTGAGCTCATTATTTTCCAGTTTTTCTACATTTATAGGTACTTGCAGGTAAAGAAGGGCATGTCCCAGGCTATATTCTATATTCCTATTCCTATATTCCTACATTCCTACATTCCTATATTCGTATATTCGTATATTCCTATACTCCAATACTCCTATACTCCTATACATATTCCTATACTCCTATATTCCTATGCCTATATTCCTATTCCTATATTCCTATATTCACGCTGACGCTTATACACACTCGAATATGCAGAATAAACTTCCACCCAAAAATAGAAGGTTCTGGTCGGGTCTTACATTTCAACTATCACGCTCCTTTTCATTAATTTGCGCTGGAGCTAGTACGTGCTCTTACAAAGCATCGTACTTGAGCGACCGACACCCTGAACCGCGGGAAGGACGCCTCAATTCCTATTCCTTTTATTGAACTGCATTTGCCGAAACTCCCTGCATTTAGAATCTCCTGCAATATATTTTTGATACCTCGCGTTATACCTCGTTCATTCGAAGTTCGGTATGCCGGGACTCGTTCACGGATTAACAAGAGGAAAAAAATGTTTGTAGAAAGTTAGCAGAGACATCGATCAGCAAACTTTGGAGGACCTTGCTGACTCGACTCAAAGGACAGATAAGGGAGTTTCATTTCTCTGGCAAGATCCGTTTACAGATCCGTCGCAGGGCATCGAGCATGACTAACGCCAAAAGCCGGAAGTCCTCGAGAAACAGCATCTTAGCAATATACCCGGCGGACTCTGGCTAGAGAAGAGCATCGGGGATGATTTAAGAGGAAGATGGTATTTGGTCGCGAACGACGTAATTTTCTTTGTTCCTCCTGTGTAATATCTTGCAGTTCCGTGTCCGAGAGGAGTTTCTCCCGGTTGTATTTCGGGGGTCTACATGATTAGTGGCCACTCCAGTTTTCTCCGACTTTCCACCATCGTGATAGCGGAGGTCAAGCCCCCTCTTCATGGCAGATAATTCAATCTCGGGACCTTCGGGCGCAAGGCCGAGGGAGCCCTGTGTGACCAACGCGACCCTATAATCCTGCTGGCCGTGCGACGACGTGTTCTGTTTCTGCTCCCTCGGACCTCAGCCTTTGTCCTCTCTTTCCCTGGGCCGGGGATAGCACCGGCGGTTAAGCTATAGGGCCGCACGAGGTTATCGAAGGTAACCATGCAGACTAGAGACACCAGGCATCCGATCAGCCCGGCAGATTTCGCATCAGATGCAATATCGTGTGCCCGGGGTTACTAGGTGGAGGTACAATGTGACCAGGTAATGGCGGAGGCCTGCCGACAAGATTGTCCCACGAGAAGCAGGGCAACCGCTGTCCAGAACACGCACCCGCTCGTGCCCCGGCCCCGAAGATGCTAGATCGAATCCGCTCCTCGTTCAATCGACCATCGGATTATCGGGGATAAAGGTTTACGTCGCCCTTAAACGCTCGACCAGCCCCTTTCATCGACGATCGAAAACCACTCCTTTATGGGAATGGAATTAGACGTAATTTGTCATTGTGGCGCATCGGTGGCACATTCCGATGACTACAAAGATAACGAGTTATTATGGTAGTTATTGGGTTGTTCGGAAAGTAGTTTCGTTTTTTCCCGACAGAGGATTTGATTGTATTTTTTTGCACCCAACTTCACACTTAAGCCGCATAATCATTATATGTTTTGAGAGCTGATATAGCAAGGCTTGTACGTGAAAAAATCCAATTGATTCTACGCAGTAGTTTTTGGTTGGTACCCTTTTAAATATGGAGAGCAATAAGCAGCATTTTCGTCATATTTTACTTTTTTACTATAGAAAAGGTAAAAATGCTGTTCAAGCCAGAAAGAAATTAACCGATGTGTATGGAGAAGATGTGTTGACAGTACGCCAGTACCAGAACTGGTTTGCAAAATTTCGATCCGGCAATTTTGATGTCGAAGATACACCACGTTTTGGAAGGCCGGTTGAAGCTGATAAAGACACGATAAAGGCATTAGTTGATGCAAACCAGCGAATAACAACGCGTGAGATCGGTGAGAGGTTAAATTTATCAAATTCATCTGTTCATGACCACTTGAAAGGCCTGGGTTTAACCTCGAAGCTCGATATATGGGTTCCCCATGTTCTCACGGAGAGAAGTTTGTGTCGTCGCGTTGACGTCTGTGATTCGCTTCTCAAACGTCACGAAAATGATCCATTTTTGAAGCGCATCATTGCTGGGGACGAAAAATGGCTTGTATATAACAATGTCAAACGCAAGAGATCATGGAGCAAAAAAGATGAACCGGCTCAAAGCATTTTCAAAGCCAATATCCATCAAAAAAAGATGATGCTGTCTGTTTGGTGGAATTTTAAAGGAATCGTTTTTTTTGAGCTTTTACCGGATAACACAACAATTAATTCGGAAGTCTACTGTCATCAGCTGGACAAACTGAATGATGCACTTCAACAGAAAAGGCCAGAATTAATCAACAGAAAAGGTGTAGTGTTCCACCAAGATAATGCGAGACCTCATACAAGTTTGGTCACTCGCCAAAAGCTTTTACAGCTTGAATGGGATACAATGCCACACCCACCATATTCTCCAGATCTGGTACCTTCGGATTATTATTTGTTCCGGTCACTGCAAAATTTTTTTGACGGTAAAACCTTCGCTTCAAATGAGGAGGTCAAAAACCACCTCGATCATTTTTTTGCCAACAAAGACCAAAAATTTTATGAGCGTGAAATCATGCTGCTACCAGAAAGATAATAAAAGGTATTGGACCAGAATGGCCAATATATAATTTAATGAAATATTTGTTCATTATACGAAAATTGTCTTTCATTTTCAAAAAAAAAAAACGAAATTACTTTCCGAACAACCCAGTACATCGTACAGAGAGTCGTCTCAGTGAAATACAGTCTGTTATTTAAATATCGGTGCTGTTTTCTTCCAGGTTGAAAGGTTCTTGAGGCCGTCCATGTCCCTTGTACAAACCAGAGGCATTGCATAAACCGCGACAAAAAGATGTGATGACTCGTGATGAAAACAAAAATTCTCGTGATAGAAAATTTTGGCCGAATATCACTCGTCAGACTCGTGAACAGGTAGTCGGATATGTTTTATCTGATCTATTTTTTATTTTTGGTCGGATCTGATGCGTTTGAATACATTGGCTGCTGATATACTATTTTGGGTGACCAAGTATTGGCCAATGGTGGTGCTTCATTTTGTCTTTGTCTAGATCGTTAAGGGTAGTGGGAGCGCGGGTTTTCCTGACCAGCAGTGACGTAGACTTGGCAGCGGCGGTCGGCAGGTAAAACCTGTACGGTTGAACTTTGTAAAATGTTTGAAGCTATGTTGGATTCAAGAGGCGAGCTTGAACAAAGGTGGTCGTTCGTTCTTGCAATCTCCCTAGTCTGCACACGTCGCGCAATAACAATCAAAGTCGAAACGATCGTACGGATCGATCGCGGCTAATAAAAGAACTTGGTTCGGTGAAATAAATTGATGACACCGATTCTAAAGGAACTACAAGGGTACATGTACTTTTGAGCGACAATGTGTATGTCCATCGTGTATGTCCATCGTGCAAGTGTATATGACCGGAAGACCGGTTGGTGAATTAAACATGAACGATAAGTTCCCGAAGCGAATTACCGTTCTCCGTGGTCTCGATAGTTTCGAAATCGCGTTCTCCTCGGAGCCGAGCGGGGTCGTTAAGCGAGATCTTCGAGCGGCGAAACGATTCACGTGACATTTCACATTACGGTTGAATTAAACATGACCGACAAGTTGAAATTAGAACAGACTCTTAGGAGGTCTGGACGACGCGACGCATCGCGAGACGAGGCGTATCGGCAGATTCCGATCCGGCTGCGGTCGAATCGATTACCCCGTAGCAGCGCGGTCACTGGAAGCTGTCGGTTCCAGACTTCGGTCGGAAATCCATTCGGCGAGAATCGCGACTGTCTGATATGAGTCAAACGCGGTCAAACGCACGGAATTACGAGCCAATACCACGCTTTAGTACGACCGCTTCTGCACGCGTTCCCTCTGTTCATGGGCCGCTCGTGAACGCTAGCGGGAAATTTATCGGCGCTCTTTCCTGCAAATCTATCCGACGCTGTTCAACGCTGTAGCGACCATCGGCGCGTACAAATTAGCGACATTTCACGTGTAAATTATCCAGCGAGTTTATAGAACGCGTTCCTCCATAACTGTTTCAGAGAACACCGTTTATCATCCTAGCGAAGTGTTCAGACTCCCTGAACAACGAATATTATAAGATTCCTACTAGGATTTAATCTATACTTCGAGTGTAACGCCAGCCAAAACATTTGTACAGTCTTCCCGAAGAAAAGTACGCCTAAAAAATGCAAGAAGTCGGGAACGAATTTTTGCACCGAAAAAATACCTGATTGGCTAAAATGCAAAAGGAGCATTAGTCAATTAAGGCACTTGTCGTATTTTCGAGGAGCTTCCCGGTTTTCGGAAGACACGCTGAAAAGATAGTTCTGTATGATTCTGTCTGAATCTTGAGTGATTTTTATGTTTCAATGCAAAATAAGTTGAAAACGCAGAATTATATCCTTGAAACTACCTGCTTGGTCTGACCATTGCTGGCTACTTCTACTTGCCGCGTGTACATCGCGAATAACGACTTATCTGTTCGCCATGATTGAATTCCATTTACCTGAAACAAAAAGAAATTACAAGGTTAGTAATTGAATCTCACGGAAATGTCATTGAAAAGCATTAGAATACGGATTTTCATATAAAATAAAGATAAATAAATAAAGTAAATCGTTTTCCATCACAATTGGCATAACCCAGACCACGAATGACCTTCCCCCATTTTAATCTTAATTAATTTTATTAATTTTATTAATTTTATTATTTACTAATTAATTTTATTAAGGTTTTAACCCTTTGCACTCTAAGCAATTTTAATTCCAAAATCGAGATATTCTTTTTACCTCGAATAGTTACAATGTACGTGGCTCATTTACTTTCCTGCATATAAAATTTATTACTATTATTCGTACGTACTACATTTCAATTTTTACCGATTTCTTAATTGCAAACGCAATGATGTAAAAGTTATTCTGAACAATAGTGTGGCGATTTTTAGTGTCCCTTGAGAAGAGCCATTGGAGTGCTAAGGGTTAAGTGCCCTGTATACTTGTATTTTAACCCTCTATAGGCCGAATTTTTCTTTTTAATCCAAACAAAATTGGGGGAAGGAAAAATCAGAAATTATAAACCTACATATACAAATGAAAAAAAATTTTCCGTTTAAACAATTTTATTGCAATATATTCACTGTGTGACTTTCAGGTAACAACGGCCTAAAAAGTTTGCACTTCTGTGCATAAAAGCTTAAGCGTGAAATTCCATAAAACAATTTGCACTTAACGTTAAATATTTTATTTTTGAAATCTCTTTGTTGAATCACATTGCAGTGCATACATATTGGTATAGTCAACTATATTGCTTATAATTTATTTGTCAAATAGTTTTCGAAAATAGGTCACAGGAGAATGGGGTGCTTCGGGGACATTAGGGCAATCTCCTTTCCAAGGGCGATAACAACTATTATTATTCGTCTGGGATAGTGGTTGTCAAACAATTCTTTGTGGTCCTGCATCTTCCTCATCTGACGAAGATCGAGTACTAAATTCTTCTTCACTGTCAATGACATTTATCCGTCGTCGGGGAAATACTATTACATCTTCATCGGACTCGGAATCTAATAACGAATCATCAGATCTATTACCGCTAATGCGTCTAATTCTAATTCCTCTGTTATTTCTATCTGATTTTGTATTCATATTTTGGGTATATGATGTATCAATCTGAAAACAGGAGAAAGCAGAAGCTTTACCTTAAATGTACCGAAATCTGCCATAACAGTCCACTGTAACTTCAAAGTTACAAAATTGTATCATAAAAAAACAGTAACAAATTAAAAATTGAAATGCAAACAAATAGGCTGTTATTGATGTATGAACCCAGAGCTATTATGTGCACTATTTTTAGTTTGGTAATCACTGACAAAAGCACAAATAATATCAATTGGATCAAATGGTTTCGCTTATTTTTACTGCAGACAGTTTGCACAGCATTTATTTTGTTATTTCAGATTGATGAGCCTAGCAACGGTCATAAATATTAATATTGGTTGACTTGGCAACGTTATAGAATTAAAATTTATGCCCCATCTCATGAAAAAAGCTATAATTATTTGGTAAAATGTCGATAAATTAAAATGTGACCTGAAAGTTACACAGCCTTCTAAGGTCGCCTCGTCTACGCCAGGGCCTGCTAAGTAGCTTCGTTGACGGAGTCCTCTAGCAGGCCCAGGACGGAGCGCATTTCCTATATTTTCTCTCCTCTCGCTTCACATTTCAACCACCGTGAAAGTAGTCTCACCAACGACACCTCCGGCAGGCCCGGCACTTCCTTTTTCTCTTTGAGACACTTTCCAGCCAGTACAAAAGGCCCTTCGCACCGTCCAAGATCGCGTCTATTCCAGGCCGACTAGTGTAAAGAGACCTTTAATCTTCCGCTCGATTAAAAAGATGTAGCCAGCGCAAACGACTCGGCCATCGGTGCCCTGTCCTCCTCCCGAGGGTTCGGATCGCATCTGGCCACGGTCGATCCAATATTTACCAAGTAATAATACGAAATCGGCTGCACATCGCTCGTTGACCCAAATATCGGGCAAACCGAGCCTCGATAATTATCGAACCTGAGTCTCGGGCCGTTTAGTATTCGAAAATTAGCTGGAGAATCCTCTTGGCAGGGTAATTCCGCTCGATCCCAAGGGTGCCGTTTCGCGCGCTCGTGTAAAAAGCGCCGGGAAAAAGCCGAAGAGGCGAACGGGGAGGCGAAAAAAAAGAGAGAGAAAGAAGGAAAGAAAGAACGGGCGCGGCGTTTCACTCTCGACCCGGTCGTTTGATGCGTCCGGCCAATCTCCGCATTCGTGCGTGGAAAATAAATTCTAGAATGCAATTGCCGAAACGATAGATTGGTGGAACGAGTCGAGGGGATTGCTCGCGGGGGTGGGTTTGCATCGTAAGAGGGAAAAGGCTGTAGCATCGGCTGCGTAGGGGGTGGTGGGAGGGAAAGTTGGAGGGGATATAAAGGTTATTCGCGTCGTTACAGATGTATAGAAAACGTTTGGCTCCGGCGAAAGGTTCCACGTTTCCGCGGATAGGATTTGTGGTGGAAGCATACACTCCGGGGCAAAAAGATAGCACACCTTATATTTTCCCATATGTTATTAAATGTAAAGTAGGAGCCACAAGATATTTTCAGTTAAATGTACTATCTTTCTATCCCACTATATTTCCTTAAAAGTTATTTCTTTTTTTAATAAAATTTTACGAACTGGCGAAATTCAATTCAACTTCATTTGTGTATGTTTTATAAAGGTATTTTGCAAGAATGTATAAAAACCTTGGTTGTAATGTTAAATAAATAAAAATTACGTTAATTTTAAATTGTGCTATCTTTTTGTTTCGGAGTGTAGGCGGATACGTGGATACGCGGCTGCCTGAAGATGGCGTGGTGTGCATGGTGCGCGGTACGATGCGTGGGTGCGTGTGTTCACGGCGAGCCGAAGCTTTGCAAATAATATATTGCCCCGTGAATTGAAATAAAAATCCACCGGTTGCTTTCGGCTTCTCAAAAGACTTACGACATCCTATATTCCGATTTTCAGGACAGACGCGCTCTGGCCAGGACCGAGCGCAGACTAGACTGCCACCGTGCCGCGTCGACGTTTCCTTTTTGTTTCTCCGTTAACCCTTCCCGTTCGCCGCTTCGCCCTACCTTTTCTTCTCGGCCCGCCCTTCGGTAACGCCGCCGTAATACGCAGACTGCGCTAGTTTATGCAAATCCGCGTTTTTATCGTCCTCCGCTCACGAAAATTGGAATTAGCCCGTGTACTCTATCCGTTCAGAGTTTCATTAGGCGGGAAACGAACGTAAACGTTATTGGATGGTAAAATATTCGTTTTACGGTCCGTTCATTAGGGTATCGCCAGACATCGATACGAGATTGGTACCGTTTCGAAGTGTGGGTGACTGCGGCTTGATACGCGAATTCATTGTGAAAACGGTGCACGAAAAATTGCTGCCAATCTTTTGTATGATATCCCCTCGTGATATCCGGTCAGGCTCGTGACGAATATTTCGAACGGCGTATGTTAAATATGGTTTCTATTAGTTTCCTTTAACACTTTAATTGCAGTGCCACCCACATACGGGGAATTAAATTATTTATTCATATTTATATATCACTGCTCGAGATCTGGAGAATATATGAAGGTTCAAGGACTGACTATGTTTCTCATATTTTAACCTGTTAACCCCTTGTCTT
Organism: Agapostemon virescens; assembly: GCA_028453745.1. Taxonomy (NCBI): domain Eukaryota; kingdom Metazoa; phylum Arthropoda; class Insecta; order Hymenoptera; family Halictidae; genus Agapostemon; species Agapostemon virescens. Next base: position 10,512,952 of record CM052099.1, read on the forward strand.
CCATTTTCTTTGTGACAAAAATTACTGCAACATATTTATCGTTAAGAATGTTACAGAAGACGACAGACAATTTATATCTGTTACGTTGCTACGTGTGTACTTCAATGCTTAAATAAAATTTAATTTCGTCGGAAAAGAAAGGCACAATATTTATATTTGTTAGAATTTGTTTAAAATCTACATCACGAGTCTGATGGACCCACAGAGAGTGGAAATGTTTTAAAAAATGTCTTTTCCACTTTTCCACGTAATTTCTACCAATGAGAATTATTTCAAAATTATTTTTGCGTATCATTCAGTAAATCGATGCTTCTAGTTGCTCTAGAAGGGTCAAGTCGCTTGATTCAATTTTGAAAAAGTTATTTAAATTTGAACAGTGTCCGAATACTTTCGTCAGTCACTGTATATCGGGTTATCCGAAACGCATTTCGGGTATCAGTTCAGTTTCCTGGCACCCTGTCGTCGTGTCAGCTTATCAAGAATTTTTGACCGAAAGGACCAGAGCGAGGCACAGTTCGCGCGTTCGAATTCCGCGGAATCCAATGCATTTTTATGGGTTTTAGGGGTACGAATTTATTGGGGTAGCAGCCGTGCCCGTTCGTCGGTCCTGCGATGTTATCCGCGACCATGTGTCGCTCTCTCTCTCTCTCTCTATCTCTCTCCCCACCACCCTTCTAATATATTCGAACGATGCGAGTCAACGAAAAAATAAAAAAAAAAAGAGAGAGAAAAGAAGAATAGCCGGGCGAGAATATCAAAACACGCATAAATTGCCTGGTCTCGCGGCGGCCGTACCAGAGTATGATGAATGCGAGCGTGTACGCGTTCTACGTCGCCGGATCAAGAAACACGTTCCGCGGGACGGAACGGAAACGTAAATCAGCTTGTTCGCCTATTTTTTCCCCCCTCTGTCGTTCTTATCGTGACCCGTCGCGTTCGAGCCGCTCTATAAATGTAAAACTAAGTGTGAATATCTGTTGAATAAATATAGAAGTTTGCCGAACAGACGGGGACCGTTTTAGTCCGGGACAGTCGTTTTTCCGCGCGGCGCGAAATAAATTAGCAGGCACACTATCAAATTGGCTGTCACATTTTACTAGATCGTATTTCATTCTGTGCTTGCAATTTAGTTAATGCAAATGGTTTGAGCGTTGCTTTGGTACGTTTAACGCAGGAACTACGAAACCAGTAATTTTGACTGGTTCCCCAGTTTCTCCTTTCGCAATTATTGAAGTTATAAAAATGATTTCATCAGAAATTTTCGGACGTACTTCTTTGACACCTTTGGCTGCCATGTCACTCATATATGGGTGACACAATTATTTGTGCGATTTTTAAATGAATTTTCATGTTAATATATTCATTGTGCCCAATTTGACGGTGGCCCAGAAAATGCAAGAAGGGAACACATTCAGATGCGAAAATCCGATTTTGATGAAACTTATGGGAGCTTATAGTTTTTAAAATTTAAACAAAAAACTTTTGTGAAAATTTTCTAACACGACTACATTTCCCATTGAAAAACACACCATTTAAAAAAAAATTCAAATGTTTACGACCTCTGGTTTCCGAGATACCTCAAAAAATATGGTTTTGATCCCCAACTTTGAGGGCTGTTTTCACCCCTTCAAAGTGGATGGTTGCTGATAAAAAGAAACACGTGTCAAATATTTTTCAAAGGACTATAAGTTCCCATAAGTTTCATCAGAATCGATATTCGCATCTGAATATGTTCCCGTGTCAGTGTCATAAATTTTGTTTTTTCAATTTTTATTTCACCCGATAACTTGCTCCGACTTTATGCGATTTTTGCGGCTGCTAGTTAGGCAGTTAATGTGTTAATTTGGAAGTACGGAAAATACGAAGATCGAGTCAAATCATTCTTTTACAGCACCCATCGAAGAGAATTAACGACGTTCATCGAATAAAACATTTTCTTTGTAGCATCTACTAAAACGAATTAGCGACGCTCATTGATCAAATATTTTTTAACAATATTTACCGAAGTGAATCGACAACATTCATCGATTTAAACACGTTTCTTACAACATTTGTCAAAGCAAATTGACGACATGTATGAGTCGAAATATATTTTTATAGCATTTACTAAAATGGATTGGCGAAATTCATCCATGAAAACGTTGTTTCTACAGCATTTACCGAAGTAAATTGACAACGTTCATTGATTAAGACATCTTTTACAATATCTGCCGAAGTAAATTAAAAAGGTTCATCGCTTGAAATACTTTTTCACAATATCCACCGAAGCGAACTGACGTCGGTGGCCGATTAAAATTAGCCGACAATCAGAAAAAGCGAACGAGCATTCCATCTTGTAACAGACCGTCGTAATGGTACGAACGAAGAGACTCGTCGCGTTCGAGTAACAGCGAAGCAACAAAAGCGTCCAGTGTTATGGAAAAGAATGTCGGAAATACTTTCGACGAGCACGTACAGCAATTCTCGCAGATACCGGACCATAAAGAAGGAATAAAAAGGCGGGCAACGAATAATGCGAGGACAGCGACAATCGTGTGCAGGGGAATTTTGTTTCCCGTTGCCCTCTTCACCTTTCCTCCGGAATGGATGCTCTGCATGCGACGAGCTCGGGCAATCTCTATTAGCCGATATGCATTGAAAAGAAACGCGACATATGAGTCCGAAACAAGCTTGCCCACTGTGTACCGCGTTCTCCCTAGTTTCAGCAGAATTTTATTCGGTCCGCCAGAATTCGTGACGCTTCTCACTGTCTCCTTGCTCTTTTATTGCAATAAATCTAATACACGACTGTCATCGTTTTGCTTCCTTCATTCCCCGATGTGACAAGATGGTTTTTCGACGTGATATAGGTACATGGGAATTTGGAATGTCTCTCATTGCACGGTCGGTGGATTTACTTTATTTGTGAGTCGCGCAACGTGAACACAATGCTGTGGACCTACTTTCTGCAAGATGAAATTGAATTTATAATTTACCAGCTATGTAAATTATATTGCCGGTAAAAATTGCCACACCACTGTTTATAACAATTTCTACATCGCTATGTTTGTTGCTGCGTTCTAAAAACTTCCATGCGGCGGAACATACGACCGGAAACGCCATAACGACGCCGAAAGTCGAGGAACTGAAAACCGCCAAACTGATCGACACGTTCGTTTGTAAATATGGAACCGAAATGGTTGTCGCGTAGCGAAATCATTTTAGGAACAAGAAGGTCCGAAGAACCGTTGATGGCAGCGAATTCCGTTTATTATTATATTGACCCATAACGAGCCAGATGTTCCGACGACCCGTTGCCAGCGGAAGGTTCTGTTTTATTATGACAAAGCGCGGAGTCTTGGGCCTTAATTCTAAATTGCGGCTCTACCTGCGAGAGTCATTCGGCGAGGCGTCTCGGACGAGCTTTCGGAAAAGCGGAAATTTCCATTTTTGTCAACAACCCTTGCTCCCACTCCACGAGCTCTGGTCAACGGTTTTGCTAACCCCTCCATTTTTCCACTACCGAATCAAATCTTTGTACCATTTTTGTAAACGCCCCAACGTAGCGAATAAATAGTAAAACGGCGCGGCGGAGACGAGATTTCTGCAACATTCGCCATCAGAAAAGGGTCACTCTTGTATATATCAGATAGGATTTTTACACCCGAATTAAATAAAGTATAGTAGAACACCTCAACATCCGGTCAGCTATCATCAGAAATACAGTCCACTCTTAATCTTTGAAGTGCGGGTTTAACTATAACAAGTAATAGAAAACGTGCACGCAACAATGATGAAAAATATATTATCTTAAGTATTGCCCATCGGTAGTTGTTTTTCTGCTTATTCCCGAAGAAGAAGTTACGCGGTTCCCTATGATCTTTTAACACTTTACCGACCGGAAGTCTATTTTAATAGGTCTTTCAATAATTGCTTCGTGACAAAATGTGGCGTAGAAAACTGCTTTTACATTGTAATTTGTAACGAAATTATTAGATAACGTTACATAGAAGGCCTTGTTGATTCGCAATAAAAGTTGCAGTCAGCGTTGAGGGAAGTTAATTAAAAAGTTTTCACTGATGGATTATGAACTTAAAAGATTCTGAAATAACCGCCGGTCGGTAAAGTGTTAAGATGATAGGGACGATAGGCTCTGGTCTCGAAAATATCGTGACAGCAATATAAAGCAAGAATAAATATATTTTAATAGACTTCCAACTTTAACAACTTTAACAACTTAAACGACGCGGATAGAATATCGAGTTTGAGCGTGTGAAATGAATGTTGCGAGCAGTGTTCTTTGACCGTTTGAGAAGATGATATTCTGTGCGGAAGTAATTTCGATGTGGGCGTGAATGAAAAAATGAGGCAAGTGGATTCGTTGCCTGCACATTTTTCGGTGATGGTGAGGGAAACGGTGATCGTGGATGATTGGTTCTCTAATTTATGTGGAAGGGAAAATAACCGCCCAAACTACTGGTCATATTCAGGTACAATTCGTACCCGCTTGTCTCGAAGGTTACTCGTAGCCGGAAATAAACCCAAAAACCAATAGACTTTTACTAATGCGAAGGTTCGACTGCTCGTCAACAGCCGTGGATTATGACGGGATATTGATGTCAATCATTGCTGTTAATAATTGATGCAGGCTACGAAAGGATTGTTGTTGTCCAGGCTTTTTGGAGCCCGATGTCTGCGTACGAGATGGGTCTTTCAGCAATTTCAACTAAATTTATTAAGGGTCTTAGCATACTTGAAATTCGTTTATGATCGTTCCTTCTCTCTCGAGCGGGATAGTAGCTATACATTTTTCCCATCTCCATGACAATTTCTGGATTCCACGCTAAAAAAAAACTGTTCCTCTTCGTAAGATACGAAGCGCTGTCCAGCAGAAAATGGCAGACAGGAAATTCGACATGTTCAAAGCTATTAAAAACTATGCAGTTGTGTGAAACTTGTATGGATGTGGGTTGAAAATCTTTGTCGGATGTAAAAACAGGAAAATGGCGTTAATAACGCGGTTATGGGCATTTATGTGTAAATTCCAGTTGTATATTTCCAGACTGCGATTTTTAACCCTCGTGTCGTCATCGATGATATTTGTTGACCTTTAAAGATCTTAATGTTGCATCGTTGCATCCGCCTCGACAGTCGCTATTGGAGAACAAATACCAAAATATAGCATAGTATGTAAAGAAAGAAAACGAATATGACCTCTGTATTCAGACAAATGATGAACGTAAGAATAAAAAAGTGCAAAGATTTATATATCCGTGGTGTAAATGTCGCGAAAAGCCGTGTGTCAGGAACCACGTTTCCCACTTGACAATATCCATAAATACTCGAACAACTTCTCAGCCACCATCCTCCTCAGCCATTTCGGTAATCGATACTTCGCTAACATTTCGGCTCACGCGAAAACTCTGATACGCCACGCCATAAATACATTGCAGGGTTTCATTCGCGCGAGCCCCTGATTCGCGAACTTTTCTAATAACCCAGGCGAATACATCACATCCGGACAAAACACCGGCCAGAGAATTCGGCAACTGCTGATATTATTTCGCATAATTTATCCTGGGGAACCTGAACAACTGGGAGGATCGAACGGGGGAGGCTAGCGGGATCGGTTGGTTGCGTCGCTATGATAGCGTTGGTTGCGCATTGGAGTAGAGAGAAGTTGTTCGCACTTTTGATTTAATACTCGCTGTCCGTAGTATTAAAAATAATTATCTTACGTTACTTTCTAAGCGTAACAAGAATGTATCGTATCAAGAATGATGATAGAAATCCAAATTTTGATGATATCGTTACGGCGATCTATGAAACAACAGCAAATAAAATGCAAAGATCGGTAGATGTTGGAATGCAACGAAACCATGACATCTTTAGTTTCAAGCGCTTAGGCTTAAGGGTGGTTTTCTACGTGTTAAAGCAACATTGTAACATACAGTAACAGTTTAGCCAGGAGCGTATATAATCATTAAAGTTCACAAGTATAGAAACGAAGTTTGTGTACCAGTCATCTGATATCGTCATTTCTTTCCTCACACCCATTTACAAGTGCGGTGAGACGTGCGTTAGAGTAAGACTCACTAATATTGCTGAGCCCTGTCACGACGCTTAGTAATTAAGAATAACAATCTATCTTGTTTCATTGACAAAGAACAAGTTATTGTCAAAGTAGTTCTTCGGTTTTCATAGAAAATATGATATATACGGTATCATTCGTGTCTGACCAATTTCCATACAACAGGCTAACCTATTCTACTTGCCTGCACTCGGTGCACTACTACTTGATTCGAAAATTGTACTACATTATACAGGGTGAGTCACCAAATGTTTGCACCTCAAATATCTTTGTTGTTTCTAAAGATGGCCGAGTTGCTGACAGGCAACGGTCGAAAAGCTGCGGATTGCAAAGGGTTAAAGATCGAGTTAGAGTCAGTCTAGAGTCTAGTCAAAGAGTCAATGCATCGATACGCAAACAATATGCGAAACATGCGTCTGGTTACACTGATCAGCCGCTTATAATAAATATCATCGCGCTTGCGGACGTTGCGTCCAATAGCAAACAGCGACCGCGTACACGTCCAGCCGTTTACGTCGGACGCTTATAGGAAATCCTACCTTAACCGGGCCCAGGATGCGACGTATTCTTGCGGAAATGGCGCGGAGGCACGAATAAATGGCGTCTTGCTCGGCAGAGAGGTTCGCGGAATCGTCGGGGCGAACGGCGCCGTAGACGATAATAAATCCCGGGAAACGATTAATTAAGTACAAGCCGAAGCTCTTGCGCGTTGCGCGGGTTAAAGTATGCCGTCCCACTTTTCGTAATGCCGGAAATAATTCACGGAAACGGTTTGGGATTTAGTCGGGCTGCGGGGGTGGTTCTCCGTGCATCGACGAACGACCGTAATACCGTATGCGGCTGGTTTCGGGCGAAGAGGGGCGGAGAGGGGCAGAGGGGGTTCTGGTTCGGTCTCTGGTCGTCTGTCCTTTGCCCGGTGCCTCTCCACGCCACTATTTATTCGCTTTTTAGTCTCCTCCGCAGCTCTGGAACTGACGCTCGCGGGAGACTGCGGCTTGCAACTGCAGATCCGGAGCTGCAACCGGGCAGCGGCGTTGCACCCTCCGCCCGTATATTTCGGGGCTGATTCGCGGCCGACCGGGAACGTCGCCATTTCCTCGGGTACAAAACACAATGGCCAACCGAGTCCGCCGAAGACCGGCCTAATATTTCGCTAGGAGGCCAGAGAGGACCGGGTTGCTCCCTTTTGTGCGTTTGTTTGCGCACCTATGCGCCGTGCAACCCCGGCAAACCTACCCCCGATTCGAAAACCCCGCTGACGATACGAGGATATCCCCGAGACAGAGAAACAAATTTACGTGGTTTTCATAAGGGTAATGGACGACCTCGTATGTTCGATCCCGAGGCCCATCCAGTCACCGGCACACTACCGATCACAATGGAAAAAGATTGCGGATGTTTGCTGCGGCGAGCAGCGCTGAATTTCGAGCGAGGATAATGTGGCCACAATGCTCGGCGCATCGGTGATACGTAAGTGTTGAAATAAAGCAATGTATGCTCGTTTATGCTTTCGTTCACAAAATCAAAAATTGTGTCTCCTTTTGTCTTACAGAGAAACTTAATTCATTTCTTCTCCGATATATTTGCACAGTAGATAGAAACAAAAAGATAATTACAACAATTTTGTATAGACTTCGCACACGTGTTACTTGTTTGACCGCTCGCACAAGAAGAAGGAACAAGCGCTACGTGACCTATTATATTTACGCTTAGTGCTAAAGACAAAGTTTACTGTTAAAAACACTCTTTAACAGTTCTTAAAGACACATATTCTGCATGTTCTTTAACGCGATTATTTATTATTAAATTAGTTTTGCGAATCGTATTAAAATTTCATGTGGTACGCGTGAGATGTCATGCGTATGAACTCCAAATGACCTCAGGAACCCCTCATTTCTCGCTGTTACGATATTTTTGGGACACCCTGTATATGAATTGGAGGTGGATCAGGAACTAGCGGGAAAGTCTCGTTCTATTGTCTCTCTGCCGGCGAGGGTAGGAGGTACAACCGCCACAGTAGATACTAAATAAAAATCATAATTCAACGCAGTTATCTTTCGATGGCTTCAAAACCAATATCAACGCGTTCACCAGAGAAAGGGATTCCTCATGTGTGCTAATCTATCGATCGTATGCGCCTAAAACGTAAACGCAAAGCATTAGGCCCAAAATGCGCGGAATAAATGTGTGAGAAATAAAGGTTTGCATAAGTTCGTGATTATTTATGCAATCCTAACAGATTTAATTAACTTACATTACATTACATACGCGGTTTCTTTTACCCGTCAAATTGACGGCTATCCGTAAAGATAAGTGTACAAAAATTTCCATAAACCTAGCGTTAAATGAATTACTTTGATTCTGTGGAACTTTTGGGGTTTTTGGTGTAGCAGTTAAAATGTCAACGAAGTCCACTGTAATGAACCACTTTGATAGTTTTGTTTAAAACTTTTTCTGGATGCCAAGCGAATGCTTAAATACGAAGGTGGAGCAAGTACGTCGATAAAATATTTAATGAACAAATTTTACAGCAGCATTCACAATATTCCTAGTTATAATTTAAGACAGAAGAAGAAGCAGAATTACTTATAACGTGTAAAAAAGTTAACACTTTACCTACCGCAAAATTAATTAATATAATTTTCAATAATTGTACTGTACTAAACGGAACCAGAGAAATATTCTTATATGTTACAATTCCAGACAAAAAATTTTGATTGCGTTACTGAGAGTGATTCCTTGGTGAACCAACTCAAAATTGTAATTAACTCACGATTGAGATGCCTGTTGCTGTTGAAAAATCCATTAAGAAATCTTTAACCATGCCCCATAGACATATAAATGTAGATTGTACATATAGACATACTAATCAGACATATTAGACGTATAGACTGTATAGAACATTAATTAGATTATATTTGTCAGATGTAATAAATACATGTAATAGATATAATAATAATACTATATATTTGTAAAATAGTATGAATCTAATTTTAAAACGGGCACGATTGCAAAGCCAAGAAAGTGTCACCACGAGTTGAGAAATTAAACTCGTAATCTGTGTTAAATAATTACAAAATTAAATAGTCCGTGTAACTTTAAAAATTCATATTTTATAAATCGTATACGCAGATATAATATGCCTATTCATTACAGAAATGATAAATTTTGATAATGTCCGTTACGTCGCTTAAAGATCGTACGAGAAGTATACCTTGCACATTCTTTTGACGGTGTATCTCGCGACACACGTCAGACCGCTAATTCTATTACCATATTCGGGACATGATTTTCATTGTCCCGCGAGTTCGCATGCCCGATAGTTACCGTGATTAATTCTAGATTTATCGCGGAATTATCGCCCTCTGTCGCATGTAATCCATCAAGCAGTCTTACGGTTGACTACGCGACTCTATAGGCCGCGGTTCTTTGGGTTCTCGCTCGAACGACGAGCCGAACGAAAAATTACTTAATTAGTCGTTTGCCCCCGACTGTCAAAGATATTTATGAAGCGTAAGAAGCGCGCGTTAACAGAGCCGTCGTTGTCTGAAAAATCGTTGGCAAATCAACCGCTTCGTTCGCCTCGATTCCAGCGTTTCACCTCGATCTTCTCCGCCGCCATCTTCGTTTCTTGCCCGTATTTCGTTCTCTTTATCTATTTCCTCTGTTCCCCGAGATTGTTCTGCTGACGCGGACAAAAAACGTCGAACAGAACATTTCTGGAGGACTCACGATTGTTTTCTGGCTCGGAACACGAAGCTTAACGACAGCAAAACACAATCCATTATCTTCCGCAGGAAGAAGATAATATTGGCCCGTGCTCTGTCATTGGCCAACGAGAACATTCTGTCGAGTTAGGCACTCGGGAATCCTGCTGAGCTACGAAATATAGGGGATGGAACCCGTCATCGGCAAAACCTCGGAATACCCTGTTGCCTTACAAAGGGAACGGAATATCATTGTCAAAACGTTCTTTCGCATGCTATTCATCAAATAATTATCTGAGCCGGAGAATTTAAGAATCAACCGCTTGCCAACACGCTGAACGTGCCTCGGAAGACTTGTAAAAGAAATTTCGTCGAATGAAAATAAAAATATAGCACCAATTTATCAGAGGAACCGTTCGATTATAGAAAGTTCGTCACCATAATTCTGTCACAATTAATAAAAATATATTTTATGACGGTATGAATGCTACAATAAAATCGAAGAATTTCCTAGACACTTTTCTAGCCTTTCAAAAACAGCCAACTCTAGTTAAATCACCTTTTTAGATTATTTATTTTATCATTACTAAAAATATACGATTGCTTTCATAGGCATCGATTTTATGCAAATAAAATCAGAAATTTAAGAAAATAAAAGGTTTCCGAATTTGGTTATTGGAACGCATAAAATTGATAAAATAGGTGGCGAACGTGTGGAATGGAGTGGAACAGAGTTGGAGCACACATTTTTCGGGGAATTTCGAAAATTTCTCTCGCGCGACTCGCTCTTTAGAAAAATGTCCATGGGAAAGGTGGAAGGTCCGCACCAGTGAAAATCACGTAATGGGAATACAATTTCCAAGGAACGGGTAGAAGAACGAAATGAAAAAAGGTCGAGCAAAAGTTTCCGGCGATCGTGGTGGTAACATGCGAGCTTGTCACGCGCGCAATATTTGTACAAAGTCGTTTCGGTTTTATTAAATCTCGTTACCGACGTGAAACCGGTCTCTCCCTCGACGCTTCAGCCGGAATTTCCGCGGGAATGTGTCCATCGAACGATTGGGGCCGATTCGCGTCCTTTCGGGGCGTCGCGACGCCGCAGGACGTGCGATACGTGTCCTGTTAGAATTTCTGAGGCATTTTTATTACGACAAAAGAAAAAAATATTAAATCGACAGGACAGGAACCGAGGGAGCAAAGACGACCGGAGTTTTTAACTCCAAATGTCAACTTGCATAGAATAGTTATGGAAAATCGAAAATAACTTCTTCGTTGAACCGGTAAAAGTGAAGATAAACCGGTAAATGTTGCTAGGCTCATCACCCTGAAATAACAAAACAAATGCTGTGCAAACTGTCTGCAGTAAAAATAAGCGAAACCATTTGATCCAATTGATATTATTTGTGCTTTTGTCAGTGATTGCCAAACTAAAAGTAGTGCACACAATAGCTATGGGTTCGTATATCAATAATAACCTATTTGTTTACATTTCAATTTTCAATTTGTTACTGTTTTTTTATGATACAGTTTTGTAACTTTGAGGTTACAGTGGGCTATTATGGCAGATTTCGGTACACTTAGGATAAAGCTTATGCTTTCTCCTGTTTTCAGATTTATACATCATATACCCAAAATATGAATACAAAATCAGATAGAAATAACAGAGGAATTAGAATTAGACGCATTAACGGTAATAGATCCGATGATTCCTTATTAGATTCAGAGTCCGATGAAGATGTAATAGTATTTCCCTGACGACGGATAAATGTCATTGACAGTGACGAAGAATTTAGTACTCGATCCTCGTCAGGTGAGAAAGATGCAGGACCACAAAGAATTGTTTGGCAACCACTATCCCAGACGAATAATAATAATTGTTATCGCCCTTGGAAAGGAAATTGCCCTAATGTTCCCGAAGCACCCCATTCTCCTGTGACCTATTTTCGAAAACTATTTGACAAATAAATTATAAGCAATATAGCTGACTATACCAATATGTATGCACTGCAATGTGATCCAACAAGGAGATTTCGAAAATAAAACGTTTAACGTCTAGTGCAAATTGTTTTATGGAATTTCACGCTTAAGCTTTTATGCACAGAAGTGCAAACTTTATAAGCCGTTGTTACCTGAAAGTCACATAGTGAATATATTGCAATAAATTTGTTTAAACGGAAACATTTTTTTTTCATTTGCATATATGGGTTTATAATTTCTGATTTTTCGTTCCCCCAATTTTTTTGGATTAAAAACAGAAATTCGGCTCATAAAGGGTTAAAGTGACTGGTCCCTACTTATTTCTTTCGCTTATAAAAATGTTATAAAAATGTTGTCATTAGTAATTTTTCGATGTACTTCTTTAACGAACCACATGTTACAATAAAAATTGAATGTATCTTATCTATGTCTAGTATATTATGGTAGTTTACGGTATATTCCAGTACGTTCTGGTGAATTGTAGGATATTCCAGTTCATTCTAGTATAATCTGTTATATTCCGGTATATTATACTATATTCTTGTACATTCTAAAATATTCTGGTATATTCTGGTACATTCTAGGATAATCTGCTATATTCTGGTATGTTCTATTACATTCTATTGAATTCTTGTACATTCTGGTACATTCGTGTTGTATATTTGTTCAGAAAAGGCGAAATATTATAAAAAATGGGTCGCGGAAAGAGATTGAACGCGTGTGAAATAGAGACTATAATAAAATTGAAAGGAGAACAATATTCAGTGACAAAAGTAGTAAAAATTATGAATACTTACGAAAAGTAATAATGAATTTCTTGAAAAATCCGGAAAACTATGATAGAAAGAAGAGTTCTGGACATCCGCAAATGTATTTGTAGCGTTTTACTGTTGCTTTTCCTTGCAGCAGTTAAATTTTTATGAATATTTTATATGCAAACATTGCGGGCTAAAAATTATTTTGAAGAGCAGCGTGACAATTTAGAATAGAGAGCGGGATAGGATATTGCTTTCCCGTTCCTACACTTTTCCATCCACGCGCGTACGCAATGTTTAATCAAAACAATCGTCAATCGCACGTACTGCGAAATATCCATGAATGCATGCGCGGTAATTTACATATTGAAAATATATTTTCAAATTATGCATGCGCAACGCCATCTGCGGCAGATCTACGCTAAACTATATAGGGGAGAATTTTGAATGATGAATAACCGGCCATTTCAATTGCAACGACCTAATAGATACAGACATCTTGTAACGATCCCCGTGTACAGTGTACTCGAACGAGCAGTCTCAAATGAAACCACCAACAGCCATCGCCTCATTACGTCTATCACCGCTCCTTTCAATGGTGACTCCCAAGCATTAGTTTGCTCGAGACATAGTGCGACATCGCGTTTTCACTACAGTGCAGTCGACGATCGCATCCTCGGCTCGACATCAAACGCTCAACGATTGTTAAAATTCCATCGTGTAGCCGTACCAAATTTGCGAAATTGCTCCACCACATTCGTACACTTCCGTAAAATACGAAGTGTTCGAGGACGCCGAAAAATTTAGATTGTTCGGAGCCGTCGAAGCACAGACCACCGCCACCGCCCCTCTCAGGTTGCTGTGTCCGCCATGCTTCGTAAAACTACTTCCTTCCCCTATGAAACAGAGTTTCAAGCGTGCTGCAAGTTACCGGGTGTTCGTGTCCTCGGAGAAACATCCTAGCACCCGGTGGGAGTAGCCGCGTCGCGAGAGGCGTACAAGCTCGAACGAATAAACAGTAATTTAACCCCTTATTAAATTCAAATTAGCCCGACGCCGGGGCGATGTGCAACGCCGGGGCTGGGCGGGTTCGGCTCCTTTAGGTAACCTCCTTTCGAGCGTTGCCGCAATCCATCAACTTCTGGCAGGTTTACATCGCGCGTCAAGATTCCCTGGCGGCGGCTGCCAGCGACGATCAGATAAAACGTAAACGCCGACCTGAATATGCATGCCTTTTTCGGCTTTTAATATCGTTAACCGATATATCACAAGATTGCTCGGCTATCTAACTCTGCTCGAAATTTCCGATCGGCCGAGATCATCGATCAATTCGCTAAATCCGATCACCGGTCTCGCTGATCCAATACTGTCCGCTATTCGCTCATTAAAATGCCGATACCGGTTTAGAAATGTCGGGTAATGTCGTTTACGTTTGAACGTTCAACCTATCCAGCGACAGGTTATTCATTTTTAAATTGTTGAAATTACGAGTTTGTTTTTTGCGAAGCTTCCAAGGCAACAATTATCGGATTTTCATCGTCCGACTGCGGTGACGGAGTCTATTTTGATACTCGGAGTATCAAAATTGTTATTCGATCACGCAGACTGTAGCGATTCAATTAAATTTACAGTAGCGCACGAAAGTATTCGGACACTCTTCAAACCTAAATAACTTTGTCAAAATTGAACCAAACGACTTGACTTTTCTGGAGCAACTAGCAGCATTCATTTACTAAATGATATGCAAAAATAATTTTGAAATAATTCTAATTGGTAGAAATTACGTGGGAAAGTAGAAAAGACATTTTTTAAAACATTTTTATTTTAACTCGTAATGAAAATTTAAAATATGCGTTTTTCAGAACTGTGTTAGTTATACACATGCTGAAAATTTCATCGAAATCGATTGACGCGGGAAAAAATGACACGCGTAGAAAGGTGTAAGAATTTGCGGAGTTTAAGCAGAAAATTTTCACCATTTTCGATGTCATGTAGCTCGTGTGTATGTCGATCGATTTCAATGAATTTTTCTGCATCTGTATAACTATCATAGATCTACCAGATGCGTCTTTAAAATTTTTAGTACATGACTCAAATAAAAATATTTAAAAAGTTCTTTTTTTATTGGTCATCTAATTCATACCAATTCCAATATTTACAAAATTCATTTTGCATATTCATTTATTAAATCAATGCAACTAATTGCTCAAGAAAAGTCAAGACGTTTGGTGCAATCTTAAAAAAGTTATTTAAGTTTGAAGAGTGTCCGAATACTTCTATGTGCCACTGTATATGCGTAGTAGAAATTACACTTAACTCGAGAGAAATACTAATGCGTCTGCAAGAAGCACCAACCATCATGGATTTTTAAAAATTTGTAGGAAAACTTAGTCTTAAACGGCAACAATTATAAAAGTAAACGCGATTTCGTCTTGAATCATTTCGTTTTATTCGAAATCATTTGGAAGTTTCTATCATTAGGCGAATTGATAGGTTTCAACCGTGCCATGATTATTGTACACATTCGAATCCTTCGTATCAACTTATTTTAACGTATTCTCGAACTCATTCCTTTCGAATCAACTTTCATTTTCTCAATTTAATGGAAGGTTAATTATTCGAACAGTTTGGTTTGTAAATTATTTTTTTTTTGGTTTGTCAATTGTTACTAGCTTCTTAAATACAAACATTGTAATGTAAAAATTGTTTCGAATAATAGTCTGCCAATTTTTAATGAGCCATTGGAATGTTAAAATAAAATAACACTTCAATAAAATAAAATATATATCTTAATCAGCTTGTAACATAAAATATGGGAAAAATATGCTATGCTATCTTCTTCTTCCGGAGCGTAAAACAAAAATATTCTATCTCAGATCGTAAAAAACTAATCGCCTAAAAGTAACCATTTGTTTCGCGATATACGCCCCAAAGAAATAGATTGGATAAACAATTCTCGGTGCACGCATTCGTAAATGAAAAATATTGGAATCGATAGGGAATGACGGGTCGCGTAAACCCATTGTTAATCGGCGATACCTAATTGCGGATCACGGTCCGATAGAACAAGCCCCCATCGCTTCACCGGTGATGATCAAAACCGTCGGAGCGACGACATTCGGACAGTGGCCAGCGCGGGTAGCAGCGCGGAAACTTTAACAGCATAGTCGACGACACACGGAGTCAATTTCATAATTGCGAGCCGCGGCGGCGAGCCTGTCTGTCTCTTTCCGGGAGGTGTACCTTTCTCGGGTTATTTTCTTCCAGGCCGGACGGAATTTACATCTCGTCAAGTCTGTCGTGGCTGCAACGAGTAAGAGCAAAAAAAAAAAATAAAAAGCCCTGGCCCGGTCTCTGTTCACGGGGCGCATATATACATATACACGTACCATCCGGCACACGTACACGCGTACCCTTCTGCAATCCCATGAGGATCGCCCCGTGGATGCTCCTGCAACCCTCGACCATCTTTATTCTAGGACGGACAGGTCGAGAGGGTAGGCATCGGACCGTGGTAACTGGCAGCCCTAGAGGGAGCCGTTAAACCTCGTCCCTGCCCCGGTGTACCTAGCTACGTTTTCCTTCTGATATACAACCCTGCAGCCCGGCTCGACCGCTCCGCTGATTCCGACACGAAGTTCAGAGCAAACCAGACCAGACCAGAGCAGACCGGCGCGGAGCAGAGCGGAGCAGAGCGGTGCAGAGCGGATCGGAGCAGAGCAAGGCTGAGCCGCAGCGGACTGCTTGTTCCCTCCGCCCCCCCGGAAACAGAGACGAAAACTCCAATGAGAAGTAAAGGTCCGCTGGCAAGCCGGCTGCCAGGCTAGCTGGAAGAATCACCACCACCGCCGCCGCCTGTCTTCGGTGAAATACGCCCCAGGATCTACTACTTTTCTACCCGCGATAACCTTCGACCGGCCCCTCTTCTCTCGTTATTAGCACCGCTACGATCGGCAACGGTGTTCCGAACTTTTGCGATTAGTGGTCAACAATAGAGGGTTTGCCGCAGTCAGCGACCGCTTCACCTTTTACACGCACTTTCTCCAACCGCTGTCACATTTGTTCGTGTTGCACTCCAACGGGACCATAGCGTCTCTTGCTTTAAGTGCTTAGGTTTAAGGGGCGGTTTTTCAAGGATAGAAAGATCCAAGCGGGGGCGGAAAGTGAAGACCGTTGTCTCCTTAAAGTTGCAAACAATGTACTTTAGTTATTGCAGTGCCAAAAGATCGGTGTATACTTTCATTTTTACTCAAACTCTAAAACTCTGATGTAAAATTTATTAGGAGTACAAATAAGTCTCCGCTGTTTGAAATCAAATAACGCAACCAGTAAGTTATGGCTGGTCGTTCGTATCGCAATGTGATGCGGATAATTATCCGGCGTCGTAAATCTTCGACTCAAATTTCTTGACAACGCGAATTCGAAACGATTCCCTACTATCCGTTCAGATAATAGGGATGATACTTTGTTAAATGACTGGAGAGACATTTACGACAAACATAAATTCTATATTTTAAATACGAACACAACAACTTCTCAACGATTACAACTGTGGTATTTGATTAATGGCGAGGTTTTCTTGTCGAGAGATTTTTTTTAAGGGTTGTCTTCGAGAGACGATTTTGTAAAGATGTACATATGATTAATTATTGAACAAATTCGAGTTCAAATTATTAAAAGACGCCTACAAAGGAATGTGAAAGAATCACTTCTAGTGCTCCGTAAATCCAGCGTTAATTAATACGTCCACTGATTCAGTCTCGTGTCGAAGATTTTAAACGAAATCTAACAATGCAAATGCGACGGCTTTATATTTTTAATGTACATTTCAGCATTGAAGTAAGTACAGTCGCAAAAGAAATATAAATTTTCGTTTTCCCTCTGTAAAAATTTTTAGCTATCAAAAAGTTATAATAACTGTAGTTGCAAATAAAATGGTAGAGCAAGGTGTTAATAGTGAATCGTACGCAAACAAGAGAAATCGGGATTTGCAAATTTTTGGACAAAAAACATCACGCCCGGGTGGGAATTACTTTGGAAAGTAGCCGGTCGTTATAGTGTTAGAAGAACAAGATTATGTTTGAACAGCTCGCGTTGCTTTCATTAGGTCCTTCAATATTTGAGATCGTCCGTTTGCCATCCTCTCTCGCCAGTCAACAGAGAAAAGCCCGTGAAATTGTACTAACGAGAGCTCGGTTAAGATTGGATCGCGAGCGTTACCATGGACCTAAGTCTTTTGAATAAGCGTCGGGGAGAGGACGCAGTATTTCGAGGGTGTCCGCGGATACATTGTACGTGTTCAGCATTCCGTTCGCAGAATCCGATAGCAGGCACCCAGACCCGCGAATATTCTGCACCCTGACACGTCTATCTTCCAGGTGAACCGTAGCCCGACCTGGCCGACCCATAAATCATTGCTCAACGGACAGGATACGCGTGTAACACGCTCCTATGGAAAAAGCAGACGCTAACGTGGACGTCACGACAGAGAGAGAGGGAGAGAGAGAGAAACAAATAGCAACATTACTTTGCTGTTATCGGACTGCTGCCCTGCTGGCGATTTCTGCGATTATGCAAAACAATGAGAAATTGCGACGTTTGAAATGGGTACATGATAAATACTGTTTGGAAGAATTCACTTTGCGAAAATAAACGGAATCAATTTTCTCGTCAAGGTACATTCTATTCATATTTCGTGTACAGTTTAGCAATCTATGCTTGAATACTGTAAAATTTGGGTACAATTTAATAAAGTGGATTTTATGTGAAGTTCATTTATGTACATTGGATTTGCAGTTCTTCAATGTACATTGAATGTACGGTTTTCCAATGTACAGTTCGTCAATGCACATTGAATGTGCAGTTCTTCAATGTACATAAAATGTACGGCTTCTCAATGTATATTGAATGCGCAGTCCATTAATGTACATCGAATGCGTAATTTATCAATGCATGCAGAATGTGCAGTTCTTCCATGTACATCGAAGGTACGGTTTCCCAATGTACATTTAATGTGCAGTTCTTGAATGTACATTGAATGTGCAGTTCATTAATGTAGACTGAATGCGTAATTTATCAATGCATGCTGAATGTGCAGTTCTTCCATGTACATCGAATGTACGGTTTCTCAATGTACATTTAATATGCAGTTCTTCAATGCACATTGAATGTACAGTTCACTAATGTAGATTGAATGCACAATCCATTAACGTACATCGAATACGTAACTTTTCAATGCACATTGAATGTGCAGTTCTTCACCGTACATTGAAACTACAGTTCTTCAATGTACTTCCAGTTTAGAGTTCCTTAATGTACATTGAATGTACAGTTTTTCAGTATACATTGAATGCACGGTTCATCAATGTACATCCAATATACAGTTCATCAATGTACATTGAATGTACAGTTCGTTAATGTACATTGAATGTGCAGTTCTTCAATCTACATCGAATGTACAGTTTCTCAATGAACATTTAATGTGCAGTTCTTCAATGTACATTGAATATGCAGTTCATTAATGTATTTTAAGTCTAGAGATTCTTAATGTACAGTTTTTCCATGTACATTGAATGTGCGGTTCATCAATGTACATCCAATGTACAGTTTTTTAATGCACATTTAATGTACAGTTGGTTAATGTACATTGAATGTGCAGTTCTTCAATGAACATTCAATGCGCAATTCATTAATGTACATTGAATGTGCGGTTCATCAATGTACATCCAATGTACAGTTTATCGATGTACATTGAATGTGCAGTCTTTCAATGTACATTGAATGCACAGTTCGTTAATGAACATTCAATGTACAGTTCATGAACGTAAATTAAGTGTACAGTTCATCGATATCCATGAATTGTACATTTCATGGATATAAATCCAACGTGCAGTTAACCAATATAAATACAATATACGATACACAAAGGTCCATTCGATGCAGATACAGTTCGCTTTACACACAGTGGATAAGAATGTTCGAACAAAACATTCCGCGCAACGTTTTCTCCTTTTGCCGTGACGATTAGTCGAGCATCAAAAATGTGCTTCAACTATTTCGAGTTCGCCGGTCTCGAGTTTCTATCGGAAAATCAGCGAGAAATGTTTAGTAACCCTCCAGGCGCGCGGGCGTGCGACGACGAAGAGTTGCAAACAGTCAGCGCGAGGGAAAATTCTCTTACCGAAGAGCTGGCACATATCGGCTAGGTGTTCAAGCGGATTAATCAGCCTCGTCCTCGGGCGTTCCGGCGTCCCGCTGGCCTCTATCATCCTTAATAAACGACGAAAGTCTAATGTACTTATCGCCCTCGCTAAATAAGCGGCCGCTTGGCGAGCACTCTTCGGCGTCAAAGAAATGTAAGCAGCTTATTTATTTCGTCGTTTGATAAATACCGGCAATTAAGCTTAAAGAGCGCGGCCGGAATGGCGGTGGCCGTGCCGGAGGGACAGAGACGGAGGGTTAAAAAGGGAGAGGGATTTGCGAGATTCTGGAGCCGAGAGTTGAAGAAAGAGAGGGATGTAGATGAGGGAAAAGGGAGGGCGCGTCGATGGTGGCGCAGCGTTCGAGGATTCACGGACCTTCTCACTGTCTGTGTGCGCGTGCGTGTATGTGTGCGAATATGTGTGTATATATGTGTGTGTCTCTGGAAAGAGCAGAAGGGATGGAGACGTCCAGAGTCGAGCAGAACGGTCGCGCGAAAACGGAAGGCCGTAAGGAAGCGAGAAACAGGTCTTTCCCTTCTTATCTGCAAGTTCCAATATACCCGACCCCAGTTTTCCGTTCGCGCGAGGCCCTCGTCGCCTTGGTCGTCTTAATGCAATAAATGATCTCATTCCAGTGATAACTGTCTTGATATATCGCGCGCAGGGGCGGCGATCTTGCTCCACTTCGGGGGTAAGGGCCCGCTGCTAGCCAGAGAAGCAAACTTCCTTTCCATCGACTACCCCCGGAGATCATCCCGAGCCGATAGATAAGAGCACCGACCGTTTATCTGTCCATTGACCTATGCAGGCGGCCTCTTTATCGCGCCAGCTTTCCCTTGGATACAACGATCTCGGTTTTCGTGTTGGCGCGATTTCGCGAAAATTTCGGGACCGACCGCGCCCGGAGTTCATAACTTCCGACGATCGGCGTCGACGATGATCGGATCTCGATTAAACGACTCCTGGATCATGGTCATTTCTGGCGAGACTGCTTTGACCTTAATCGGTACTCGTTTCTCGAGAAAGTGGGGTAAAGATTCCTCCGGGGTAGTCGTACCACGGGCACTCGGATGATTGATGCGAGTCGGATTTGTATGTGTGTCAAGTTCGAGGATCGGAGCCCGGTATGGGACTATTTCGGGAAATCACCTTCCCGTGTTAGGAACCTTTCGGGGCACGCTCGAGTTCCTCTGGAAAGTTCTTCGAGAAGATGATCAGGACATAGACGTTTCGTAGCGTGCGGGAGAGCATGAAACGTCTTCTCGTACACGAGATTCATCCGAAGGGTAGTATTTCTTTTGTATTTGTTTCAGCCTCGCGGATAACAAATTAATAGGATTTGGTTTATCGAACTATCTACATTAATTGCTTCATTTCTTCCATTCTGCTAATATAGACACGAGAAGAGACTACCGTAAGCAAGGCGCTGCGTTATAATCATTAAAATTATAAATATTTTCGTTAAAATATAAAGTGTCTTTCGAAGCGTCTCTCTCCCTTTTCTCCGTCACACCTTCACACATTTTCAGCCGCTGCCAAAAGTGTCACAGCGGTATATCTAAACTCAGAGTATCTCGACTTTAGGCTAAATGAAAACATGGTCGAAATCATCGCTTGTAAAAATCACTTAAAAAGTAGCGAAGTACGGTTGCCCGCGTCCCAAACATCCCTACATCCGGTTTAAAATCACTGATCGCGTCTCAACACCCTCGACCAGCATCAAAGGAATCATTTCGGCTTCGCCCCCAATATAATCCGCGTCTGCCTGCCTCGAACTCGGAGCGGTCTGGTTATGTTTCCGCGCGCTAATACGCATGCTAAATCGTGGGAAAGACGGCAGGTTCGCGTAAAGGGCGTTCGCCAGGTGTCTTGTGGATCGAACTTTGAACCTGCTCGGTTGGCGAACGGAATCTGCTAGCCGGGAACGATGTCGGGGGGCATTTTGCAGACAACGTGCCGCACACACGCGCGAAAATCGAGCATTGTGTGGCGCGAGGATCGAGGATCCCGGATACCGCGCCTTTCCCTCGGAACAGGCGGCCCGTGAACGAACTGCAAGGGTGTAAATCTGAAAGTTGGCTAAACTGTCTACTCTCCGGGGTCGAGCCGGGTTTTGCACCCTCGTCCGCCTTCTTCCCGGCTCTATTCAGCAACGTTTGCCCCCGAGGCATCGCCGGCGATGTTCCTACACCCACCCGGAGCCACCAGGTTCCTCCAGGGGACGAGAACCAAGCGGTCGAGAAAATCGGAGACGGGTTGAAGGGAGCCGCGCAGACAAGTAAGAGAAACGACTGCGAGAAATTGGAAGTTTTTATTACCACCTCGTTTCCAATTTTACACGGGATCACGTCTGTCTCGGCGAAACACACCGACCTATCCATTCATCGCTTACTAACGCGATTCGTGGCGACTCTGGTCGGTGAACCGACAGCGAAATAAGCTGAGATCGTCGAACCAAGATTGCCCACGGATCCGACGGATCGTGTGCTTTTTTGTCGCATGATTTTACGAATCGCCAGTAGAAAAATTTGTTTTCATTTGCACATATAGGTTTATAATTTCTGATTTTTTGTTCCTCCAATTTTTTTGGATCAAAAACAAAAATTCAGCCCATAAAGGGTTAATCAATCGTTTGATTCAGAGAAAATTTGTGGATGTTTAGCATTTCGTCCTGTGCCTTCTCGAGGGTGTACATAATTGGTATGAACTACGTTACAAATGAAAAGGAAATTTTTTAAACATTTTGTATTTGGGCTCCGCTGTAAAGATTTTAGAGGCGCGTCTTGTACACCTGCGATAGTTATACACATGCAGAAAGATTCCTGGGGTTATCGTACGAAACTCTTGGCTATTAATTCTGGCTAAAAATTCCGTAATTTTGTTGGTCTGAAAATGGATATGTCATCGTGCGATATATCAGGCGAACAAACTTCGCTGCCTAGACTTCATTATCGTCGCCTAAATTAAATATGTTCAGTCTCACGAGTACGAAAGGACCGACATAGCAATCGATTAACGTTCACGCAAGTTGTAAGCGATCGAAAGTGAAAATCTCAATTTTTCACGTTTCTTGGTCGGTTTCTGCTTAAAATCCACAAACTTCTTAATATCTCTCGATGCGTGCTGTTTCTTTCTACGTCAATCTATTTCGATGAAATTTTCAGCATGCCTGTAACTAACAAAGATCTGCAAAATGCATATTTTCTAATTTCATTATGAGCTGAAATAAAAATGTTTACGAAAATATATTTTGTACTTTTTCAGGTAATTCTAAATTATTTCCAAATTATTTTTGCATATCATTTAGTACATCGATGGTTCTAATTGCTCCGGGAGAGTCGAATCGGTTTGGTTCAATTTTTAAAAAGTTATTTATATTTAAATAGTGTACAGATAAATCTAAGTAGTCCTAAATAGTACTAAATAGTCTACAAATAAAACAAGAAAAATCTAGGTTTTGCGGACGGTAATGCGTTAACAAAATTTAAGGCAGTATTATATTTATAAAAATATTTGTGCTCAAACCACGAATAGTCGTCGAATAAAGAAACGAATGTTGACAATTAAATTTCGTTTGAGCGTTCAGTGGAACTTTCTGCTATCGCGGATCCGTTCATGGTCGAGATAACTTTACGGCGGTCGTATCAATCGAAAGATTGTTGTCCGAGACTCTATTATACTCTCAATTTCGCGTACCATTGGTCGCGTTTATAACGACGATTCTCACGCTATTTCCGCTAAGTCGACGCTACGAACATAGACAGCAACGTCGGATCCATTTATGGTCCAGTTTACCGGAGATTTCATAACGTAAAACGCGCGGATCAAGTAGACGAAAATACGACGTCGATGACGACGACGACGACGACGACGACGACGATTTAAGCGTCCCGCTCTTGGCAACGACGATGATAATCCCAGAAATATCGTAACGCCTGAGAACCAGTGTTCTAAACTCGATCGTACGCCGCAAACGATATCGCTTCGACGTCGATTTAACGGTGATTTATTAACGCGACACACCGTGGTCCCGGAGAATAACGCGATTGCTGCGAAACTAGTTTAAAATAAATTTCAAGAATTCCGTTCGACTTTATCCGCGCTAAAGGTAAATTTACTAAAACGTTAGATGGGTTTAATAAAACACTACGGAAATATATAACAAATTCAACAATAAATTTTCACCACTTTCGACAGATTTGTGTATTTAGTACATTTTACGGGAGATCCATCGCCATGCGTTAAAAATCTCTCACCCCGTTCTGATGTTTTATAATTTTTAGATAAAAGTTCATCACCGTATATTCGAATCCTCTCACCTGAATATAATTTTCAGGATTTTTAAACACAAGTTCGTCGTGCAGGTGTAAAAACTACGCAACTGTTTCGCAGTGAATTAAATATTCTTCAATTTGCTCGCCAAAGGAAATGAAATTAATTTTATGTACGTTGTTGCTTCAAAAATTGATTAGTCCTTTGTTGAACTTTTTTCGTGAGCTTTTCCATGCTTAACACTTTACCGATCGGCGATTATTTCAGAAAACTTTTTAATGGATCCCTCAACGCCAACAACAATTTCTATTGCGAATCAACAAAGCCTCCTAAGTAACGTTATTTAATAATTTTGTTACGAATTACAATGAAAAAGAAGTTTTTTAAGCCTCATTTTGTTTAGGGCAATTATTGAAAAACCTATTAATAGGCTTCCGGTCGGTAAAGTGTTAATACGTTCTGTGCCACGTGGGGCGTATACGACCCACGCTGAACTTCCGGTTCAGGCCGCTTGCAGTTCTAATTGAAAAGCGAAGAATTTTTAAAAAATACATCATAGTATATACGATGTATAATAAAAATAAAAATACATCGTAATACTTCCTGCCTGCTTTTCATTTATACGTTACAAATTTCCGAAGATTGTCACCGTTGCCTGTTGCCGTCGCAACAGCTACCAATACGAGATTAACACGAAAAGAGATGAACTTACAAAAGAAGTGACCGACCACGAACAAATTCACTCCCCAAGAGGCCATCGTCGAGACCACCTCCGTCGAACTTCTCGAAATCCCGGTTTTTATTAAAAATGCTTTTCGCTCGTTGACGCGCATCGGCGTCAAAAAAAAAGCGGGCCCGCGAACGTTCGAAAACATCGTTCCGCGGGCAAAAGCGTTATCAATTGACATTCCCGTTCCGCCGGCCGACAGATTTCCCGGTGCAAAACCTTCCCCGATGTGACCTAACAACGACGCTTCACCTCGCCGATCGAAAACAAAATAAAATAAAATATGACAAAAAAGTGCGGCTCGAGGGATCGACGGGTGGGACGAGCGGCGGGCGATCGGGACGAAGGGGAGGGGATATGAAGCCGGAGGAAAATAAAAAAAGAATTGACGGGCGCAGAATTTCGCGTTGCGCGTTTCGCGTTTCGCGCGTATCGGCAGGCAGCCTGTACGGCTGGTTGCGGTGTTCTCGGCAGCGGAACCGGTACCGGCGGTGGCCCGCTATTTGCATACGTGGCGCGCGGGGGCGGTGGACGCGTAGGTGGCGGAGGATGGCAGGCTTTAATGCCCATGCATCATGCATATTCAAACCCTCGGCACGGTACAGCTGTACACGGAAGCTAAATCCCAACGCGCGTCTCCGCCGGTGCCCCAGCCACCCCCTATACCCCATAGCCGCGTCTCCGTCCCCCGCCGCCGCGCAATCGCCGATACATCGGTGTACAGGGTGTTAAGAAATGTTTTGTCATGGCCAGCCTAGATGGATTCCGCACCTTTGGATCGGTGGAGATTTGTTAGCGCCGGGTTCTGTGTAAATATACAACGTGGAGCTGTGCTAAATCATTTTCCTTACCAGCGATGATTTCTTCTTCTTGCAATTGTTTTATAACCGGAGGGCTGGTGCTCTCGAGGATCGCAGAGGATTTTGATGGACACGAAATAAAAGAATTTAAACCCACAGTGGATTATGGAACGAAAACTATTTTATTTTAGTGGACTGTATACTCGGTTACTGATTATTTAAGTGAAACATCACGCCGGTCCCCAGGGATCGACGCTAGACTTTCCGTTCAGGCCTCGCGACAGACTTTTCGTTCTTGTGAGACTAAACGTATTTAATTTAGGCGACGATAATGATGTCCAGGCAGCGAAATTTGTTAGCTTGATGTATCACATGATGACATATCCATTTTCAGGCCAACAAAATTAGAGAATTTTTAGCCAGAATTAATAGCCAAGAGTTTCGTACGATAACCTCAAGAATCCACCCTTTCAAGGAACTCGAACATTTTTTAGACGCTTTGCAGAATAGCAAACCGATAAATCGAATAAACGAATAAACTGTCAAAGAAGGTATATACAGACCAACAAAATTCAGAATTTTTAGCCAGAATTAATACCCAAGAGTTTCGCACGATAACCCCAGGAATCCACCCTTTCAAGGAAATCGAACATTTTTTAGACGCTCTGTAGAACAGCAAACCGATAAGTCGAATAAACGAATCATCGATACCAATGGCAATTACTTTGAACACCTTCTGTAAATGCAAGTTTATTTCGCCATTTTCGTTATGAATGACCTTTGTTGACCTTCAGAGACCTTAATGTTGCATCTCGGTAGATTCTTTTCAATAACCGCTATTAGCAAACAGGTACCAAAACATAGTATACTATTTAAGAAAAGAAAAACTAACAAAGGCATCTAGGAAAGAACTTTTCTGCTACAACCATACTTTCGGAGTGATTGTATTTGGTAATAGTTACTGCCTCACCCTGTATATTGTCTCGGTATTGTTGTCTTCGTATATGTCGTCCATGACAGTGAAGACAAAACATTTCGGAACACTCATTACAGGTGCGTCAACGATCCGTCTGCGCTCTCCCTCTCTTATTGAAAATCAAAATTCAAGCAAATTAGTCGGACCGGGACAAGGACGGGGGCGTAGAGACGCTCAGCGTCGGCGTCGTAGTTCGACGTCTCACCGTCGAGTACCGTGATTCCCTTTGTGTGGAGAACCTCTCTCCGTGTTCCAGTCCGCAGACACATGTACACACAGTCGGAGAAGTATAATTGCTCAATCGTAACCTGGTTCGGCCGGCCAGTGTTGTAAGTGGATCCACAGCACCCTCACCTGCGGCCGGGATAATTAAACTTCGCAGACGCGGTGGCGCGGCCAAGCTACCTTGCCACCACCTCGCAATTCGCGACGCCATCCGAACGCCTCTGAGAACCCGCGATTCCTGATTGTCGATGAATAGCTCCGAGAAATTGCACCAGGCTGCTCGGTATTCCCCGGGATTAGAATGCTTCGACTGCTGTGACCTTCGATTTTTCGAGATAGCTCTTCCGTTCGATTCCGATTCAAGAAAAACGCGACAGCCTGCAGTCAGCCAAACGGCCTATTCAGCCGGAAAGAAAATATTCTGTCGACCTCCTCCTATTCACACTGAACCTACCGAGTTCTAAATGCGGCTGATCCGCGTCGTATTTTAAAAATTAAGCGATTTTATTTGTTTAACGATTGCACGATTTTTTGTGATAACGTATATTTAAATAAAGAAATATATTGGAAATAATTTTAAATAGTAAAATAAATATTTGAATATGGTCGATATGACCGACGCTGCTAGATTCAGCATTAATTTTTCAATGTTTTTACATTTTTATAAATGTCTCGACGAAACACCGTTTGCGAGTGACAACATTTTAAACCGGAAAGGCCATGCACATAAATCTGTGGTCGCTGCCGTTTTCGAGAATATTATTAAACGGTAAATCTGTTTCTAGGAAACAATTATTCTGTTTGCAAATAATTTAGATTTGTTTGGATTTTGTAGAGGAAAGTACGTATTTTTAGTTTGTATTAAAAACTATTTAAGAATCGAATGACATATAAAGCAGAGCTGCTGTGAAGTGAACATAGAAAGCTATTTTGCACTCACTGTGAACTGTGGTTGTCTAATTTTTATGTTAGTTCTTTTGTTGTAAATTTTTAACTGTCCTTTTTTTCACGACATTGTTGTGGATTAAACGGCGTTGTTTAATCTGCGAGAACTTTCTTAAAAGTAAAAAAATTACTTTTAAATATTAAAAACAAGTCAGAAAAGCAGCATGAATTCATGACAACATAGTAAAGTACAGTTGTAATCTCCGTAAATTAATTAACAAAATCGTAACCGGAAAAAAATTTACACGACGTTGGCACTTCCGTAACAACTGCAGTGAGAAAATTTCGATTCATGTCACGATTTCAATAAACGACGATACGTTGGTAATTACGTAAAAATGCGTTTCATTACAGGTTGATAATAAATTAGAAAATGATAAATTTTAATCGAGCAACTTAATCGATAAGAATAGTAATTTTTATTGCATATCGATGACTTTTTTGCATTACGAGAAATCCGCGCATATGCGACGAATGCAATTTCTGAACAATGTAATGGGTCCAACGGGAATATTAATTGGCTCGCGCACGATTTTTAATACTGCAATCGGTGATAACATTCATATTGTAACGCTATGGGAAATATGAAAATCGCGTGTGCCCGTACATATTATTATCATTCTCGTAATATTACAGCGATAGACATTGGATTGCGCGTTTACATGGCAAATATCATAAAATTTGCTCGTTCTGTATTGTTGCGTAAAACAGATTTTACAATCTAATAAAGATTTTCAGTTTCGTCGATATTGCGACGCTATATTGATTTAGCTTCAGCTTTGCTCTCCGCTTAATGAAAGTTTTTCCAACGAGCATTTGGATCGAGCTTAAAACCGTATTTTGAGTTGGGAAACATTTATGATTCTTTTTTTCGAGGATCAAACGCCGTTCGGGATTGATAAGTCTATTAATAAGGCATCAGCGAATTATCAACATTTCCGGGATCTAGGTTAAAACTATATTTTAAGTTGGGAAACGTTTATGACGTTTTTTTCAGGAATTAAACGTCGTTTGGGAGTGATAAATCTATTAATAAAATTAAAATTATATATTGAGTTTGGAAAAATTTGTGATCATTTTTTCGAAGATCAAATGTCGTTCAAGATTGATAAGTATATTGAAAAAAAAGCAATAACGAATTATCAATTTTTCGAGAATCTAGCTTAAAACCGTATTTTGAGTTGGGAAACATTTATGATCCTTTTTTCGAAGATCAAACGTCGTGCAAGATTGATAAGTATATTTAAAAAAGCAATAACGAATTATCAATTTTTCATGATCATTTTTTAGAGGATCAAACATCGTTCGGGAGTGATAAATTTATTAATAAGGCATTAACGAATTAACAATTTTTCGTGAATCGAGGTTAAATTTATACATTGAGTTGGGAAACATTTGTGATCTCTTTTTCGAAGATCCAACGTCGTTCAGAATTGATAAATCTATTAATAAAGCAATAATAAACTATCAGTTTTTGGGGGATCTAGGTTAATACCTTATTTGAGTTGGGAAACGTTCATGATATTTTTTCAGAAATCAAACGTCATTCGGGAGTGATAAATCTATTAATAAAATTAACATTATGTATTGAGTTGGGAAACATTTGTGATCTTTTTTCGAAGATCAAACGTCGTTCAGGATTGATAAATCTATTAACAAAGCAATATCGAACTATCAGTTTTTCGGGGATCTAGGTTAAGACCTTTTTTGAGTTGAGAAACGTTCATGATATTTTTTCAAGAATCAAACGTCGTTCGGGAGTGATAAATCTATTAATAAAGCATTAACGAATTATCAATTTGTCGTGGATCGCAGGTACAGCCAAATATAAAAATTTGTTTTCCATTGGCTCCAGTTAATGCGCGCATTGTTCACCGAATCCGTCCGAAACAAATGTTTTGTACGCACGCGTTTTCACTGAGTTCTCCCGATACCTAATACGTTTCTCTCTATTAAGTTACTATTTTTGATCTCGCTTTGCACACGCTGTCGGCCACGTTCGTACATTGTGTTTCATAGCACAAAGGACTCTAAAATTGAAAACAAATTTCCCATCAACTCTCTGTGACGGGAACTATTAAAAACTGCATATTCCGTGACTGTTGTATTTGAGTATTTGCAAACACACGAGCACGACTGCGTCCCTGCTTGCTTTTATTCAGTGGTTTAGGTTTCATCGTGTACGCTACGTGTTAGGGATGCACATCGCTATCCTTTCATGCCCGTATACGTGCACACGGAACCCCTATGACGTTTGTTATTATTGCCGTAGCCAATCCCTTCATTTTTCATCAAAGACTATCCCGTATTTTAAAAGTTACATCAAACTTTGTAAAATCGTGCAACGGACGCGAAAAGAATTATGTCACTGTAAGATCCGCAACTGGTTGGTAGTGTCGAAATTATTTTATTATTCGTGTCAATTTCTAAATATTTTAGGAATTCTCAAACTTAAGGTCTCTCAAATGATCAAAATGTATAATCCCGTTTAACACAATCATTTTTACTGGTTCCTAGTTTTTTCTCTCGCAATTATTTAAATTATAGAAGTGTTTTCATTAGAAACATTCGCAGGTACTTCTTTATTGACTCACATATTACAATAAAAATTATATAAACTTTGAATAGATGCAGTCTCGTGATTATTACAAAGCAATGTATATCTTTGGATTTATTGTTCGGTAGTTCTAGTGTTAAAAGAACATCGATGACCTTGAGCTACCGCAACATGTAATATGTTGTCAAAGAGTGAATACATTCATCTATTCGAGCCGATGCTCACAGTAATAGCAAGTCTATTACTATTTCTATATTACTTCAATTTCATAATTTTGTTATAACTTTTGTAGCATCGCTATAAAATACTAGATAGCACTGACTATCTCACTGACTATCTGACTGACCGACGGACCCCTCTTGCTTTTCCCTAACCACCCAACGTCGTTTTGGTCTGTGGGATACTTGATCCCACCCTTTTTAATAAAGCTCTATGTGACCTATGTCTACGTAACATTATTTTCTTATTTAGTGTCATAGAATATACAAAATTTGACCTTTAAACCCTGAGACACCCTTTATATGGGTTCTAACTCGAGTGATGGGGGTTTTGGCATTGCAGGAGCTAGTAAGGCAAGGTCAAAGTTTGGAGATGATATGGCTAGGCAAATCAAGGGCAGAGATTGGGGGAAGACAGAGTTGAAGCGTCAAGGGAGAAATGGTTTGCGGAGGATATTTGTTTGTTGACTAAGAAGATGGTAATGACAGGGCTGATAATTGATATACACTACAACATGGGTATATTCACAAGGAAGTGATTTGGTAGGATGTACCAATCGCCAAGCCTTATTTTCGATACATGAAACGCTAAGATATCATAGTCTTCCATCAACATGTCCAGAGCGTTTGGAATTGTCGATATATGTAAAATGGGAAAGAAGGGAGAGAATATATGAAGAATTTGTAATCTGGCTCGACGATGAGAGACGAATGCAATTCTCGGCGAAGTGAAAAATACGACGAGGACAAAAAATAATCAAATTAGACTCATCAAATTGATCCCTTCCATGGAAATCTTCAATAAAAGGTGAAAGATTTATGCGTGATTTGAAGTGAATCCAGAGTATTGGTAAAAGTTTTTAACTAGCAATAATCGCACCTCGGTAGAACCTTATTGGTTACGATATCACCACTGCGCAAAGCTATACAGGGTGGTCTACGCAATTGTTTCAAGTCATAACTCCGTTATTATTGCATTTACGAAAAAATGCCACAGGAGAAAGATAAGACATTTTTTAAAAATATCTCGAGATCTAATAATTTTTTTGTCATGATACCCCTAATCATTTTTTATGTAGAATGAACACAAGAATCGATCTGTGTAAAAAAAAAATACATTTCTATTTAATGAAATGATGCAATTGTTAATTGCACATGCACTGCTGCATCTAAAAAAAATTTAAAGGCCTACAGATGTAGTGCTCTTCGAACCATTTATCTTTCTCCTTTGGCATTTTTTCGTAAATGCAATAATAACGGAGTTATGACTTGAAACAATTGCATGGACCACCCTGTATATCGTCCTTAACCCATTGACTGCCAATTACGAGATATCTCGTAGTGGGTGCTGCAAGTTTAGATTGGCTACAAATGGCTATTTGAGTTAGGAACTATTAGAAGGGATGAATGAAAAATGTATATAGTGTAGAGAACATATAGATTATCAATTTTCATTATTAAAATTATTATTAAAATTATATATTAAATTATATTAAAATAAAACTGTGGCACCCAGGGCAAGACGCGCTAAATTTGCGTGGCAGTCAACGTGTTAACCGCCTATCGATATTTCAGCGTCCAAGGCAGGGCCAGCTAAGGTAGTTAAGGTAGCCTTCCTCTCCTCTTCCTTTAGCAGGCCCAGGATGAAACGCTCCCTTCTCTTTCTTCCCCTCGCCATCACCTTTTCAGCTGCCTCCACAGTACCACCACCCTGCTACCTTCGTATACAATATCGTTCCAGTGATTTTCATCGCATCCCCGAAAGCCACGACTCACCACCGTATCTCGCAAGCGTATCTATCAAGACGCTGACCGCTGTTTACATTCGTTAAGAAATCTTTGGCGAGAGCAATCACCGCGGTTCGCTAGAACAAACAATCGTCAAAGTAAATTCGTAACGCGGCCAAAGGAAAAGTTTCGCTATCGACTGTGTAACGAGTCGGTTGAATCTCATTGGTAACGCGCGGCGAGAGGGTTAATGGGCGAGAGACGAGTCCTCTCGGCAATTTACGGTTAATTTCGGCAAGAGCAAATAATTGGTCGTCGGGGGTTGGGAGAAGGGCCACGTAAGAAACTGCGTAATTGCTAGCAATCACGCCAGCTGGCCTGAGGAATTCGAATCAGCTTCTGATGTATTCGCCGCTCGATGGTCGAACCGGGAAGGAAGTCGTGTTCTATCGTGCTCTAGAAAAGAAGATGGCCGGGGGCTGGGGGGCTCGTTCGTCTCTTTTCCGCGCAATTATCTCATTTGGCCCCGGGCCGGTAATTGAACGGGCAAGAAAATTGTGATCGACGCACCGACGGACGTGCTTCCTGAAATTAATCGACGACCGAAACGGGCCTGTCTCTGTCTGTCTTCGTCCGTTTCTGTGCTCTCGACCGTCGAAACGATAAAATAACGGGACGCGCGGTATAATTGAACGAGAAGACCCGTTCAATTATTAATTCCCGCGAACGTGTCCGACCGGTGGAACAGATGGGCCACCGGGCTTCGGATTCGACGAGCACGAAACTCGCTGCCACCTTTTCGCCGATTGCGAGGCACTGATCGATGCGGATGCATTGTATCGTTACGCGGTGACAACACGCTAATTAGCTCGTTATCGATGCGCGCGCGACCCGGGCAAATAATTTATCACCGGCCTATGATGTACCCGTGATTGCAATATAATGTTGATAATGGCCGGAACGACGGCCGGCCTCCACTATTTCACACTTTTCATCAGCAAAACTGACAAACCACTCGCGCTTTCGTCACGCGACGGCAACTAAAAAACCCGTTTCGAAGCGTTCGGAGATTTACGGGCGCTGCATGTGGTCGTACGATGATGGATAGACCGGGAGACTATTTTTGGTACTCTCCTGGATGACTTTTTGTACGTCCGCTAATGCGGTGTTGACATGGTTAATTCGCAGTCCGCGCACACGAGTGAGAATCTAATCTTGTCAGTTGTCTAAGCGAACCTGATACTAGAATGTGTCACAGGAATGATTTGTAGCCTTACTTTATTTTACGCGATCTATAATTTGTTACTATATTCCAAATTGATTTTTTTCTTTCATTACTTGTGGATGTATGGTGACGGATGAGATTGCAACGTTAGCTGTAAGAACGTTTAGGTTTGAGCGATTTATGACCCGACTCGAGACAGTCATCATCTTCGGACACGTCTGCAAGACGCTAATCTCATTCTTGAAACTATGGCGGCTCGTCACCAATAGAGTAAAAAATAGAAAGTAACATGATTTTGGTAAACAAAGCTACATTGATGAGAGAAGCTGTCAGTCGCGATGCAATATTAGGAACTAACAATTTCTTGTTCAGAATCAACTGTATCCATATTGCATTTTGAAGGAACTATTTCTCACGAGTTTCCCAAAATTCGTTATTGGGCAATTCGTTGTCCAATAACGACAGACGAATGACGAAGGCCAAATAGTCGAATAATAAAAGACGAACAGTTAAAAACAAAGGATGCATGACATAAGCGAATCTGATACTATAATGTGTCACAGGAATGATTTGTAGCTTTACTTTATTTTACGTGATCTATAATTTGTTACTATATTCCAAATTGATTTTTTCTTTTGTTACTTGTGGATGTATGGTGTCAGGTGAGATTGCAACGTTAGCTATAAGAATGTTTATCATCACTGACACAATTAATAGTGTCAGTGGATGAAACAATTCATTCGAACACAGTATCAGTGGCCATTTTATTTTACTTCTTCAGATTTCCTTAAATTTTTAGCAATTCTTTTTGAGAATTGTGAAGAGGGATCATGAGGGCTCACCATATGCAAATTCACATGTGAGTGTTGCATACACTGCCAATTAACAGTATGAGTCAGTGAAACGATTGAAAACGCGTCTTAGAAGTGGCCATTTTATTTAACTTGGTTATATATACTCAGATTTTTAGCTAATCCTTTCGGGGATCTTGAAAACGGGTTTAAAGTGACCCAGCATATGCTAATTCGAATGAGAGAACTCATTCGAAACACTATTAGTGGCCATTTTATTTTTCTTGGTCAGATTTACTTAGGGAACATATTCAGATACGAAAATCCGATTTTGATGGCCTTATGGGCTTATGGGACTTTTGTTAAAATTTTCTTGACACATTTCACATTGCCATAAAATGACCTGGAGTCAATGCGAGGAGGTCGGAAGGATCGGAGGAGATCGGAGTGAGGGGCCGAGAGTTGAGGATGGCTTCGATGTCAATGATCAATGTGTTTAAATTTTCGAACGTGAGTAGTTCAGTCTCTACGACGCGTTTCAAGTGATGTTTAAAAGACTGCCGCTTCCCAGAGACCACCGAAATGGAGAGCTTGTGGGGGTATAACGAAATAAATATATTTAATGTATAAAGAGTAACGGCTTTACGGCGAAATTGCCAGCTACGGAGGAATCGTCGTTGCCACGAATTTTGGGACCCAAAATCTTCATACTAGATCGGGCTATTTGGCAGTTCTAAAAATTCTGTATCGTTTAGGGACTTTTATAATAGTTCCTTCTCTCTCGTGCGGAACGACCGCGACATGGGGAAAGCGAAATCGTCGAGGTCTCTACCGTTGGCGAGCATCGAGCGACGCTACAAACGGTGTAGAGATCTTTCGGACAGTTACAGAGAGAATGCTGTCGCGAGGAAGAAAAGTGCGCGTGTACGAGGCAGCACGTGATCCGCCAGCACGAGATGACACTCGGTAATAATCCCGAGCTCGTACACGCTCTATCATTGTTCTTCGTTGCTGATACAACGGCCGCAACGCATCGGCACAAGTGAGTACACGGCCGGACACGGCGTGTTTGCGCGAACCCTGTGGGCCCTCCGCGTGTATGGATATCAGACGCACGTGTTTACCGGACGACCGTTTGTAATTACATTTCGGTTACGAGCGTACGCTTGCTGATTTTACGCTGACGCCGTACACGCATGAACATAATTCGACGAAACGGATATTGATACTGGCCCTGCCCCGCGGCCGACAAGCCGCGCGCGACAAACGAGCGGATCCGCGAGACAAATTCTGAATTACTTGCACGCCCGACTGGCCTAATTTCGGGCGATCAATCCACCGTAAAGTCGAACACGTTTTTCCGGCGGCTCGGCCGTTATTGGGGCTGCGCCGGAACAAATGGCGGAATTAGGGAAATTTCGATCCTATATCAACATCATTTCGCTGGAATTTGTCCGACGGTGGAATCACGTGGGAAGAACTGCTGCTTCGTGCATGACACTACGTTCTGCGTATACAGAGTGTCCCGAAATACAGTGGCTCACGAAAATATTCGGACACTCTTTAAATCTAAATAACTTTTTCAAATTTTTAATTTTAATTTTAAATTTTATAAATTTTTCAAAATTGAACCGAACTTTACTTTTCTGGAGCAACTGGAAGCATTGTTTTACTAAATGATATGCAAAAATAATTTTGAAATAATTCTAATTGCTATAAATTACGTGGTAAAGTTGAAAAGACATTTTCTTAAACATTTTTATTTTAACTAGTAATGAAAATTTAAAATATGCGTTTTTCAGAACTGTGTCAGTTATACGCGGGAAAAAATGACACGCGTAGAAGGATGTAAGAATTTCTGGAATTTAAGCAGAAACTGACCAAAAATCGTGAAAAATTGCGATTTTCACCATTTTCGATGGCATGTAGCTCGTGTGTATGTCGATCGATTTCAATGAATTTTTCTGCATGTGTATAACTATCATAGATCTACTAGATGCGTCTTAAAAATTTTTAGTATGTGGCTCCAATAAAAAATATTACAAAATTACCCTTTTTATTGGTTGAATTTACCAATTCCAGTATTTACAAAATTCATTTTGCATGTCAATTATTAAATCAATGCAACCAATTGTTCAAGAAACAATTGTTTAATGTTATCAACATTAAACTCGTTATCCTTTTTAACACTAGAATTACCGGGTCAGTCAAAACGACTGATTTCTGATTTTCTCTTTCACAATTCCTGAAATTATAAAAATATTTTCATCAGAAAGCTTCGAGTGAATTTCTTCGTTGAAGCAGACATTGCAATCGAAATGGTACGAAGTCTGCACTTAATTTTTTAATAACATTAATCTTTCAGTTTCAATCTGTGAAATTTAATTTATGAATGTAGGAATTAGTGATCGTCTTTTCTAGACCGTTATTTTATACGATGGTATTTATTATACAGAGCAGGTGAAATTCGAAACGGTAAAAATGTCGGAAGAACTTCGGAGCATTGTTATACAATATTTCCAATTTGCTGAAATCATCAAGGGAAAATGTGCGCTCCTATCGAACTGCTTTTCTTATTATATATTATTAATTATAATATTATTATATTAATTATTATAATTCTTATCATTATTCTCTTATAATTTATGAAAGAAATTATTATTTTATATAGAGATTCACTGTATAGTTATAACAATTACCGATGTTATATGAAAAAGGAAGATCAGAAATACACAATAAAATTTCATGACATTACCAGTAATATTCCAGAGAATCAACTTTGAATATTTATCTAATATTAATATTCCGAGCTATTGATATCTAGTTATCCTAGTTGACTATTGGTAGTCGTATTTATTTAACCCTTTTAGTGTCGATCGAAAATATCGTACTTGTGCAAAGAATACCGGTCCAATTCAACGAATTTGCTAGGTTTGCTTATTTTCTAATAAGTTAAACCCACAAACAATTTTTTGAATCCTGTTGCAATGAAATTAGACCATTTCTAACGTTTTATAAATTTATTTCGAGGTAGACTTCGCTTGCAATGCGAATAGTAAGAGTGCCATCGAATAGGCAACAATATATCGTCGTTTGTCACTGAAAGGGTTAAAGTAACGTACGTCTATTCAATACTACAGTATACCATTATATACTTATATTTTAATAGTTTCTATAATGTTATAGAGAATCAGCAAACGAGAACCGGACACTCGATCAGGCTTATTTGCAAGTAGCGATTCGATTCACGAATACCGTCACATCTGTTCGATTACTTCGCCACTTTATTATCCGTTTATCAATTTTTTCCAATTCTCTACGACCATTTAGCCGGAATATACGCAGCTTTATAAGCCAATGAAAACATTATCGAGGAATTAAATTCTGAATACAAGCTCCGTGCTCGCAGTATCGAAACCGGTTTGACATATGGCTGGAAAAAGATTTAATTACCTATCAGAAAACAAAGCGATAAATTTAGCTTTCACTCGTCGTCCACTCCGCTAGCATCGGCAAAAATTTTCAACCTGCGCCGACATCATTATTTCCAACGATCCGTGATTCACGGGATATAAACATCAACGTGGAACGTTTTAGTTGAGTCAAAGTGAATTATAAAATCAATGGCAACGGGAAATCCGTGAGCCTTTGCTTGTTTAAAATGGAGACGCACACGGGGATATTAGAAAAATACTCGTCCGGTGATTCGATTGAATTCTGTTGCCAGGGTAACCGCGTTTTGCCGTTTCTATGTATATTAATCGAAATTGATTTTCCTTCTCTTGAATTCTCTTCTCTCAATTTATTTTCCTCTTCACTAAACAGCGCGGCGAATCACCATGTCTTTCTAAAAATAGACTGCAATGACACGATCTTATCGAATCTGTCATTGTTAGACAGCGGATGTTACGCGTTTACGACGGAAATAAGTAGTCACGATTTAAAACGGAGAAAACACTAAGAAAACCACAGGAATATCGACGAGTTACCGCAAACTTTTTAAAATAATTAAAGACAGGAAGAACTTTTACATTCGACCCTTATTTTCTCTGATCGACAATTTATATTCTGCAAACTCCTCGATCAAAAGATCCGCAGTTTACTTTTATCTCGTCTATTGGATGGATTCTCGACAGATGGATTTTACACTTTCTTTTGTTTCGTTGACGTGTTCAAAGTACCTAACCTATATTTTTTTCTTATTGTTTGGACTTCTACCTTTCATTTAGTAAAAAAATTATAACGAGTGGTTCTTTAGTTTTCTTTTTATCCCAATTTAAATATGGAAGAACAAGACGTGCACTTCAGACATATTTTATTGTATTATTTCCGACAAGGCAAGAATGTATCGCAAGCAAACAAGAAGTTATGTGTCGTATATGGAAATGAAACCTTGAAAGAAAGGCAGTGTCAAAATTGGTTTGCCAAATTTCGTTCTGGTGATTTTCCATTGAAAAATGCTCAACGATCTGGCCGTCCAGTTGAAGTCGATGAGACCCATATCAAAGCCATTATCGATTCAGATCGTCATAGCACAACACGTGACATTGCACAGAAGCTCGAGGTATCGCATACATGCATTGAAAAAAATTTTAAAAAAGTTTGCCTATGTCAAGAAACTCGATCTATGGATCCCTCACCAGCTTAAGGAAATTCATTTGGCGCAACGCATTAGCATCTGCGATTCGCATCTGAAACGCTACGAAATTGATCCATTTCTGAAAAGACTAATTACTGGCGACGCAAAGTGGATAGTTTATAACAACATTAATCGGAAGAGATCGTGGGCGATGCAAGATGAATCAGCCCAGACGATATGAAAACCAGAGATTCACCAAAAAAAGATTATGCTGTCAGTCTGGTGGGATTATAAAGGAATTCTGTACTTTGAACTTTTACCAAACAACCAAACGATCAATTTAAATGTGTATGTTCAACAACTCACCAAACTAAGCGATGCAATTCGAGCAAAGCGACCAGAAGTGACAAATCGTACGGGTGTTGTTTTACACCATGATAATGCAAAGCCCCACACATCTTTGGTCACTCGCCAAAAATTATTGGATCTGGGTTGGGATGTGTTGTCACATCCGCCACATAACCCTGACCTTGCGCCTTCAGACTATCATTTATTTCGTTCCATGCAAAACTCCTTAAATGGTAAAATTTTTAATGACGGTAGTGATGTCAAATCACACTTAATTCAGTTTTTGTGTAGCAAACATCAGAAATTTCATAAACGTCGAATTATGACACAGCCTGAACGATGGCAAAGGGTGATCGACAAAAACGGACAGTACCTAATTGAATAAAGTTATATTTTTAAGCAAAAATTTTGAATTTTCATTCGTACTTAAAATCCGCAGTCACTTAGTTGCCAACCCAATACATTGAAAGTATTCATAGACAAAAATCCGAGAGCAATCAAAACGGACAGAAATCCAAATAAACGAATACACGATTCCTGAATACTGATATTACGTTTCCGTCTCCATGACCAGTTCCACGGCTCTCTGAATAACTTAGAACCCTAGGCAGCAAGGGTTGGTTAACAAGGGTGAAACATTTCCTGCTCAAATATCGCGGATGACTAACGTGGCCGGAGCTGTTTAGAAAATAGTCTGAGTCAGAGAGTGAGAGATGTATTTCGAATACGGTCGTGCCCGTGAGGGTCGATTAGCCGGGGGTGTATCGGGCTAATTAAAGAGCAACAGTTCGATTTAAAAAGGAGAAAT
Source organism: Agapostemon virescens (assembly GCA_028453745.1). Taxonomy (NCBI): domain Eukaryota; kingdom Metazoa; phylum Arthropoda; class Insecta; order Hymenoptera; family Halictidae; genus Agapostemon; species Agapostemon virescens. Next base: position 10,552,862 of record CM052099.1, read on the forward strand.
AATCGATCACGGTGCCTCGCAGAGCAATTACCTAATGCCGGGCCGTCCCCGTCAGGAGGTCACGTCACATTTAATGAAACGTACCCCGTCTACTGTTTCGAAAACAGACGCGGCGGCGTTCGTGGGCTCTCTTGTGCGCCGTCTGCACCACGCGCCGCACACAAAATATGAGTAATAGGAGAGAGCTGGACGAAGGGGTGATTTAGTATTAGGATTTATTAGGGCTGCTCACCCCCGCGGGTACCGGCGCGCTGCGAAGGGCGAGGGTAAGACCTTATGATTTCTCTTGGGGACCCATACACACGACTTCGACTAATGCACCTGCTATCTGTACTCCTTCGCAGTACCTTTCTCTTCCGTGGCTGATGGAAAAAAGTTCGTATATTTATATCTGGCGGGTCCCAGCACGGAGATTCTGGTGACGGTTACATTCGAATCGTAAGAAAAACGACGGGCATTAGAATATCTCTCCCCTGTGCCTAATTGAAACGAACACCTCTTTTAGGCTATCTTCCTTCGGCCGAGCTCGATCTTCCCTCCTTTGTGAACTCCTCGAACGGCTCGCCGGCAGAAAATATTCTTTTACCGCGTGCGAGGACTCCGATGACTGTTTTCGGCGCACGAATAATAAATCGATTAGTTTGAACGTTTTATACAGGGTGAGTCACCAAACGTTTGCACCTCAAATATCTTTGTTGTTTCTAAAGATACTTAAAATATGGCAAGGACAAGTTGAATGGAACAATGGGGCTGACATGATGCTATAAAAAAATTTTGTTAGAGATATCAAGGTCACCTTGACTTTTTTAAAATGGAACCACCCTTTTTTAAACACCTACAATGATAGTCCCTTTCATTAGGAATTCAGTGACTATATTATTCCAAGGTCATTCAAGGTCAAGGACGTACACGAAACACCTGGTGACCTGCCCAGTTTGCACACGTGTTGCCTACTTAAAAATGTGAACGGTCCCTACAGAATGCTATTTTCTATTTACCCTTAAGTTATACTTTCTACTTTCCGTGGTGGAGACGGTAACCTTGTCACTCATCGGCAAACTCACCCCTTTGGGCATGAGCGACTGCATGGTACGTTTGCTCTGTGGGCTTAGGAAAGTGTCGCAAGGGTTGCTGGCTAAATTGGAAATGCAACGGATTTAACGAAATGCATTGGACTGCTGAACTTGCGCCTGGTCGCAAGATGTTGGACGTAGGGGTGGTTTATTGCTGGGAATTTCTAAAACGCCGGCTTGTAGGAATATACCGGGTGCCCAACTTGTACAGTGTCGAAAAATTTGTATGCTTTGTATTTGTATAATTTGTATATAAATTATATTCGTTTGAAACTTTGTTCGTCTCCGTACAACTCAGCCGGACAAAATAGTCCGAATAGTTTCCGAATAGAAAATTATGTAAAGCATTTGTGTTTATAATTTCCTACAAATTTTTCAATTTTTTTCGCGATGCCTTGTACGTAACATATTCGTGAGTACGCGTTAGCATACATTCTAACATACTGTGCATACTATAAAATTCTAGTTCGTGCACGAAATTTCCTTATCGAGCGATATGAACAATGTTATCGTTTACTGAAGAACGATAGAAACGAGAAAGCAGTATGAAGGTAATCACTACATTACAGAGCAGTTACCGTATTCGAAATGACCGTGTTATGCAAATTTATATTTCGCAAAACTGTACACTGTGTTTCGAAGAAGAGAGCTATGGAATGGGCGTAAGGGTTGTCCATTATATTCATGCAATCCGTACGGTAAGTACACCTCGTGTATTTTCTTTCGAAAAATAAGCTGTAACGACTGGTACACCACCGATAATAAAATAATATGTATAAGATTTTGCCTGTCTTACTGCTATGTGGTGTTTTTCTTGTGTCAAGCATTCATGTTTTATTTCTATGGGACATTTATGTGTTCGTCATCGTCTTTCTGTACAAAGCTTGTCATCTTTTGTTATACTTTTCTATGATTTGCGAGGAATATACTAATGTAATTTTGCATAATAGTGAATATTGCGTGTAGAATTACACCTAATTCTTGAACACCCTGTAGACACATGAAATAAAAACGGAAGTTTAAAGTCGTTTTTCGATAGACCTCTTCATTTGCGATCTATGATCCCTATGAGACATTTGTTCCTAGTTACAAGCACTGTACGATGCAATGAAAAAGAAATGTTGACTTCGAAACTTATAGTCGACAGTTTTAAGAAAACCTCTTTTTACAAATCTCCAGCGATCCAGAAGCATAGAATTTTTATACAAGTTGCATATTAATATTGTCAGAAATAATATTTGATCGTGAACGATAAGATAAGGTATAAATTAAAATAAATGAACCGCATTACTATTATAAATTTTAAACACAATCTTAAGAATTGCTTCTAATAAATAAAACATTGCATGTTTTTAATCAATGCGATAAAATGATACCCACACTGATTAATCAAGTCTCACAACGATTACAGTAAACTCGACATTTATTTAATACGAAAGAATTAGCCAACTTTGTACACACCGATTGCGTGTCCACGCGTGATGAACAATTACAAGATAAAACCAGCTGTGAGAACATGTATTTATACAATAATTACAATAATTATCCACGTCTCATCCACGTAACAATTTCAAATCAGATAAACTACCCGCTCGATTTGCAATTTAGACAAATTAGTATTTATTATTCAAATTAGTACTTTACTCACCTCCGAATTACTTCTATTGATTGTTCCACTGTGCGATAGTTTGACAGCGAATATGTGGTAGACGATGTCGCGTACCACAAATTAGTATTGAATAGTCGGAAAAGCATCGAGAGATTTTTGTCACTAGATGTTGTTTGGTGTCGTATATCGGGCAACACTAATCGGATTGCGTCATAATAACGCGCATTCGAGAGGTGACATTTCAGTCTACAATTTTCATGTGGACAGTTTTATATTTCAACAATCGTGTCGAAAGTAATATTAGTATGAAAATGAGTGAAATTTCTGAAAAAATTCGCTATGTTTTGCAATTTTACTATGAAAAAGGCAAGCTTAGGGTTTCTTTGCAAAGAAAAGCCCTACAAAAATTGGTGGCGTTTACGGTCAAGATGCTTTATCAAATGCAACAGCATACGGATGGTTTTAATTTTTCATTTTTTTATTTTATTTTTAATTTTACAAATTTCGATATTAAAGATGCATCTTGCTCTGGTCGACTGAAAAAGTCGATGAAATAATGGAAATGGTTGAGCAAGATCAGCATATAAGCAGTTATGAGACTGCTAGGGAACTAAACATTCACTATTCAACCGTTTTGGATCATTTGCAGAAGGCTGGATACAAAAAGAAATTTAAAAGAAAAAAATTTGATAGATCAAGTTTCCATCTGCAAATCATTGCTCAAACGTAATGAAATCGCACCATTTTTCAAAAGAATGATAACGGGCGATAAAAAATGGATCACATACGACAATGTGCGAAAATGATCGTGGACAAAGGCTGGCGAATCATCATGAACGGTGGCAAAATCGAGATTGACGCCAAAAAATGTGATGCTGTGTTTGGTGGGATTGGAAGGAAATTATCCATGAAGTGCTACCGCCTGCTCAAACAATTTATTCTAATTTCTACTGTCAACACTTAACCAGATTACAATAATCAATTTAAACAAAAAAGACCAAAATTGATCAACAGAAAAGGTGTCGCGTTCCATCATGACAACGCCAGACCACAAACAAGTTTGATGACTCGACAAAAATTGAGAGAACTTGGGTGACAATATTAGTTAATAATATTTAATATTACATTGATTGATAATATAAATTTTCAGATTATCGTTTGTTTCGATCTCTGCGAAACTACCTTGATAATAAAAAGTTGAATTCAAAAGTGGGTTGTAAAAATGGCAAAAAGTCATAGATAATAATGGCCAATATATACTTGAATAAAGTTCATCTCCAACTAAAGAAACATTTAATCAAAAAATGACAAAAATCTCTGGATACATTTCCGACTATCCAATATTTACCATTCGAACTACTATTTGACCCAGCTGCTAGTTAGTCCCCTTACTTCTTCCACCGTGCGACAGTTTGACAGTGAACGACGCTAACAGTGGCAATCGATTGCACGAAACGCAGTTATCGATCCGCGGGGGTGCGTACAGGTCGCCGCATGGCAGTAACGCCGGAAATCGTCGACTCACCTGGAACAGACGGAAAAAGAGGGGGGGAAATATTAGTAATTGCATCGACGCAACAAATTCGTGTCGGACGACAATAGCAGATAAGACCGGCTGTTATCGTCCGGGGATATCGTAAACAGGCGTGTTTGCTGAAGGCTCGGTGGAAAGTGATACGTGACACGCATACCGGCGCGCGGAGCAAAGGCTGGATTCACGGGCGGGCTTAAATTTCCATTAGTTACACGACAATGGCGCACCAGACTGCTCGGGACACAGAAATGGGCGGGTCTAATGCGCTCACCGGGATTACCAAAAATGTGATGCAGGCCGGCTTACGCGGGGACCATTCCGTGCCACTGTGCATCTGTACTTACGGAGCCAAAGGACTCTGAACTAAGATCCGGAACAACGCTTTCCTTTTTTTTCACTTTTGCCCTACATTTTTTCCCTTTCCAGCTCGATAACACTGACGAGAAAACCGTCCCGACGGTTTTTCGCCCTGGGAGATTTAACATTTAGGTCGACCGAATTCCTCTCCGCCGGTAAGTTCATCTGCGCTATTCAATGTTCGAAGGACGTGTTTATCTGCGAGCTTTATATACACGAAAGAAGCGTCACTATCGTTAACGAGAAGGATTTCACCCTTAGTATTCCGAGCAATTTTAATTGCGAAATCGATACATATTTTTTACTCGAAACAGTTCCATTGTGTATGGATCATTTCCTTTTGGGAATATCAAATTTGTTACTGTTAATCGTACAGAAACACTTCAATTTTTACTAACCTCTAAAATTAGAAACATTTGTAATGTACAAATTGGTTTGAATAATAGTCTGACAATTTTCAGTGTCGCCTCAGAGGAGCCATTGGAGCGCCAAGGGTTAATACCGTACCACTGAACAAAGTCACCGCATCGTTCAAGAAATTATTCAATCGTTAGAAGGAAAGGTGCTTTAGCACATTGTATAGACATTGCAAAAAGTTTCGACAACTTCAGAGTAAGAATTAAAGACACTACTTTCAACATTCGGACAATTCAAGCTGGAACACCGCAAGGGGGTGTATTACTCTTCTTACTTTATATCACCTTCGCGGCGGATATTTCAACAGAACGGAATACTCAAATCAACGCGTTTGCAGACTATACCGCAATAATCTCCATTCACGACAATTTACACTCGATGATCAAGGTAATTAACTCGAATTTAATAATAATAATAATAATGTAATTACAAGATGGTATAACATTTAAAGATTGATGCATCAGTTCCCGAAATTGCAATTTCATGTTTCTGAATCTTCTTTAGTAACATTCCCAAGCAGTTCCCGGACGGTGTAAAGCGCGAGGTGGGTAGATCAGACTTTTCAGAGGGTTGGAATTCGTGGCAAAGTACTTATTTCATCTTCGTATCAAGCTTTTCCTGATTCCTACTATTTCATCAATGTATGACAAATTTCCTATATAACGTTTGAAGATTGACGTGTCAGTTCCCAAATT
>CM052099.1:10571446-10611362 GCA_028453745.1 Agapostemon virescens
TAACGCGATTATTTATTATTAAATTAGTTTTGCGAATCGTTCGTTAAATTCTGTTCGGACACAGAATTATTTAAATTAAAATATCATTTACGTATTTCGACGGGATTACTTATTGTTCATCTTCACAGTACGTATAGTATAAAAATTTAATGTGGTACGCGTGAGATGTCATGCATACCAGAAAATTAAAACAGCTGACACGGCTAAATTGTTTATTATTTCGGGTCTGAAAAATTAGTAATTATTCTTTAGACATTCTGAAATAAGAATTAACAGTATTTTTCTTAAAATTATTATCGTCGCGTAGTAAAACAAATTCGGACAGTTCGCGCTCTCTGACTTCTGCTCGCGCGCCTGGTCGACGGACGGTTCGACCGAGCACGTGTTAATTCACGCGCTTTCCTCTCATTGGCCAGTGATTTTTCGTTAATAACTCGTACACGAAGCCGCAGATTGAATTTTCGCTAAGGAAAAAGTTGCTTCAAATGATCTCAAGAATCTGTTACGATATAATAAATAATAATATGTAATAATGTATTTAACACTTGATTGCCATGTCACCCATATATGGGTGACAGAATTATTAGTCCTTGTTTAAAAATAAATTTTTACTTTAACATATTCGTTGCATTCAACTTAGTTGATATCTGAAGAATATAAGAATGTTAAAGGATAAATATATGCCATACATTTAAAGTTTCCAATCGCTGCTTCATTAAATCAATTACTTTGATTTCGTGGAACTTTTTAGTTTGTCAGTTGGCCAGTTAATGTGTTAAAAGAATACAGCTATGCATAAACCAAAGACTTGTTTACCCCATTACTGTTTAATATTATTTACATTATATATAACATATTACTTTGCAAATTTGATACCGTCACTCCCCAGGGACTGACACAGCTTTTAACGTGTTAAAAAATTGTTCTTACATCTGTTAATAAATGTTATAGATTTGCCGACACGGTTATAAAATATTTACGTGTATGAATGACGTAACCCAACCTAACAGACACCTGTTAGACGAAATTCCATGTTCCTCGAGCTAGATAGTTGCCCCAATAAATATGTAAAGTATGCAACACAAAGTACTAGTTCGCGATAAAATGGTCTCGACGAAACAAGACGTCCGGTACACTTTGCTCGACCGAATGATCGTCAAAATGTAAAAGTTATCGAGCGATCGCCGATGGCACCTGACACTGACAGCTTTACAGAAACCTTTGACCGTCGCTGCGACACTAATGGTTTACGGAAATTCTTTTCCATCCTGTCCGAAACTGTCGATCCTCCCTGACGCTGTCCAAACGGATTTCGTCCTGAGAGGTATAATTTCGTAAGCGCAGCGACGTGTTCTCGCGACTATCCTCCATTTTCTATACGTGTCTGATCGACGTCTTCTTTAGGAATACCCGTCGATCCGATCGACAAATCTGTAACCCTTCGTCTCCTTTTTTTTTATGAGAAAAAAAGAATCTCTATCGCCCGTCTTTCGATTTGCTTTTACGTTCGAGCTTTTACGGAAGAAGCACCGCTGATTGAGAAAGCTCGAGTGCGCGGCGTTTTTCGACGTCCTTTTGAGGATATCACTGGCAACGAGGTCGCCAGGCGAACCTACTGCCGGTGACTCGACTTTCGAATTACTTCTCTTCAAAGAAGTCGACGTTTAATTGAGTTCGCTCTCATCTGGTTAGTCGGTCGCCTGTGGACGACCGTAGAACGAAAACCGTGGCTCCAATTTTTGCATGAAAGAGTGAATCAAAAGATTAGGCAATCCGCTCTACGCGAATGCAGATGTAACAACTATTTAGTTTAGTCGTTCTCCAACGTGAACGAAATACAACTAATCTTACCTGTGTAGAAAGAATCAACGTACTCGAGACACGAATTAATCACCGACCAAAGATATTTCGGGACAAAAGGTTGAGAAGTTCTACCTAAATAAATTGAAGCACGTAATAATGTCACGATTTGAATAAGATAGAGAAAGATCGATATAATTCAAAGTTTCAGACGGAATATAGAAGACTTTAGATTTTAACTTTCCGATGAAAAATGTTAAGTACGTGAAAAGACCGTATTGAAAGATCTTACAGGTGTTCCAGAGTCTGATCTATCTTGGGAATGTAACCTAGATCCATTACACGCCATCGAAGGGTTGAAACGCTTCTTCGATTCAGATCCGAAGACCCTGAATTGGATCGGCGAAGTGGAAGAGAAGTCCGGGTAGACTTTCTCGACTTCAACGTATCCTGCCTCGAATTTATCGAGTCTAAGAAATCTTTTGTAGACTTTCTCGTTTTTAAAGTCCTTTGTGTTTGCTTTTTGAAATTCCGAAGATTTTACGATGACGATTGCCTTCATAAAATTCAAGGAAATTTGAATGAAACTCATGAGTACAACGAAACAGTTAAGGCAGTCCCACAAGTTCGTCCCGCAGATATGTTTATACCATTCGCCATTTTTTAAAAGAAATAGCAGAAGTTTTATGGTGTGACATTATACCGTCACTGTCATTTCTTACCAAAAATGTGGTAAGAATTGGAAAAAATTTTTAGATCACGGATTCTTTTGTACTTTAGACTACGCGTAACTAGTCGCGTAGGCAGAATTTATGTCAATTTTCAGGTTGATTGCAATCGAATTGCGGCAGATACTCTGATCGTGGCAATCCGGTAACCGCCGAAGTGGCAATTCTGAAATAGGAATCCGCGAAGGGAGTTTCACATACACCAAAAAATTAAGTTTCGCCGATACATTTCTAAGTCTGGCTACAAGTAACTGGGCCCATAGTAAGGGTGTATTTCAATTCCCGGGTCCATTGGGAGCGAATTGTGGCAGTGGCACGACTTTGAAATTTTCGGTCTGGTGAAACTCGCGAATATGGGAAAATGGGGTTGATAAAAGGGACCTTCCTGCAGTCCCCTGAAATGCTAGCCTAATTTTGGGGTGCTCTTTTTAAAGGGGAAGGTTTAACGAAGATTTTGCCGTTGGGTTCATGTCGATAGCTCTAATCGTTTGGCCAGGAGACTCCTTCAAAGATTGCCAAATATTGCAAAACGCTGAAGGGACGACTCATGACCTGTCTAAAATCGCGAAAAAATGGGGAAAAAATTTCAGGTCTCCGATTGCTTTGTAATTTTGCATAGACGTTTCTAGACCAATAGACAGAGTGTATGCCAATTTTTAGGTCGATCGGATTGAAATTACGGAAAATGTGCAGATCGGTGAAACCCGACAACCCCCAATCTGTTACTTTCTGAGGGGGTAAGCCATCGGTCGAAAAACTTAGTTTGCCAGATTCTTTTCTAAGTCTGGCTACAAGTAACTGGCCCCATAGTAAGGGTGTATTTCAATTTCCGGGTCCATTGGAAGCGAATTGTGGCAGTGGCACGACTTTGAAGTTGACGAGGAAGCGGAATATTGATATTGTTAAAACTACGTCAAGTGCCTTTAGGCGTTCTCACTCTCAGACGATCACAGTGGGATTAGCGCCTATAGGCGCTCTCAGTGTCATAAACGTAACATTTCTAAGCGCCTATAGGCGTCCACAGTATCCCAGGGATTAATCTGTCCACTGGTTTGAATGCATATAACTTGTAGTCTACTAACAAGCAGATTAAAATTTCAATTTTTTCAGTGTAAAGCTAGTAGACGATCGTTCGAGTAATCGAATAAACATGCAACATCTTCGATTAAAGGAAAGCTAGAATGGTCGATCAAGTTCGAGATTATTGAATTCTATTGGTGCAATATATACAATTGGTACTCTGTAGTATCCCTTTGTGTCGCGTTTATCAATATTCCATTAAGCATAATTATATATACATGCAACGTTCGATAGGTTGCACGATATCAATACTGTCGGCACTGTTTGCCACGGCATTCAATTACTGTCATTATTACTGGGTCGATCTTGCAAGTAGCTTGCAATGTCAGAGATTTAGGATTCCAATCTGCGTCAATTGATATAGGAGCTTTCAGTATTGTGTTTCTCAATTAACCAGTGGCTTCTCCCTAATCTTGCTTACAAGATGCTAATCCAATAAATCAGCCGGCTAAATGTTTTCCGATTACACACTGCCAAGTGGTAAGCAACGTAGTCGTCGATACCTATAGTAATCGCTGGGGAATCGAACCAGCAAAGGCATTGAGAGCCCCTGACAGCCAACGGAATCGGCAATGTAATTACCCGTTGTAATTATGGGACGTTTGAACAGCCGCGTGAGTAACGTTAGCCTCGTTCACGCTGTACGCAGGATAATCGTGGCTCCCCGTTAACTGTCAACATCGTGCACGTGTCGCTCGCACATGGTTTCGGATAATTAGGATCCGACTAATTAGTACCTTTGCCTACTAACGGGGCTTTTCTTGCGAACAACCTTGCACTGAATTTTCGACTTGGTGCCTGTTACACTCTTGAGACCTATCGCCGCGATAATTGATCAAAGATGATCGATGATAAAACCTTCAATCGCTGCAACGCACCAAGGCATACTCGAATCGATCCTCTTTGAACTAAACCGTTCTCCTGTTACCGCGCAAACGGTAAATTAAACAAGCTAAACTTCAGCAAATCATTCGATCGTAGTCTTTGCCGTAAAATTACCGATCAATCTTCGGGAAAGAATGAGTAAATCTTTCGATGATTTTACTCCGAAATTACCAGCTTGATTTTTGTCAGGAGTAAAACGCACGATATTGATTTTTGTCATTAGCGATCCTTATGCATTTATGGGTAGCGAAAATGGTCGAAGAAAAAGTGTAATCTTCAATTAATCGTTGGAATAGAATTTTTACTCGAAGATTATAATACGATTGTTCTAAAAGCCTTTAATTTTTTAATGAACTCAATCTAGAATTAGCACCGTGATTTTCGTCATTGCCAAAGCTTAGATCTTTATGCATTTATGAATGGTAAAAATGGTCGAAGAAAAAGCATAATCTTCAGAAAATAACTGGAATATCATTTTTAGTAGAAACTTACAGTACGATCGTTGGTAGAGATGTTAATTTTTCCATTAACTCGTTCTAGAAGTGCAACCCTGATTTTTGTCATTGGCGAAGCGTGGATCTTTATGCATTTATGGATGGCAAAAATGGTCGAATATAAAGCATAATCTTCAGAAAATAACTGGAATATAATTTTTAGTCGAAGATTATAATACGATTGTTGTAAAAGTTGTTAATTTTTCAATGAATTCGTTCTAGATTTATCACCCTAATTTTTGTCATTGGTGAAGCATGAATCTGTATGTATTAACGGATGGCAAAAATGGCCGAACAAAACGCATCATCTTCAGCCGATCAGGGAAATATAATTTTTAGCAGAAGATTACAGTCCGATCGTTTCAGAAACAATTAATTTTTTAATGCTCGCTCTCGGAAATTACCATTTTAATTTTTACAAGTATCGAAGTATGGATCTTCGTGCACGTACAGAGAAACGGTGTACCTGCAAGAGTTTACGATTATTGGTAGATTATTTCCAACTAGCATCGCTTCCTGCAATTCCACTTCGCATAAAAATTCACAGTCTGTGCAGATTGCCATTTTTCAGATTCGTCGGAAATCGAAGTTACGATTGCAGTAAATGCGCAATAATAACAAGGCTCGCGACAGTTAAGATCGGAAATCTCTCCCATTCAGCTGGCGGGTTCCATCATTCTCGATCATTAACGGTGGATCGATGAGAATGAATCGTCGAACGTGGCAAGAGCGGGAGCGGTAAGCGTCTTTATGGAACCTTTAATTAAACGTTTCATAAATCACGCCGACCGCGAGAGGGTCGATGGAACGCGGGGACAAATTAATAAGATTAATTGGTTGACAGTTTGGGAAACACTTTCGTCCCCGATCCCGTTTATTTCGATGTGGCCTGAATCGCTCAGCGATAACAGGGGGTGGGTGGAAAGGGCGATACGGAGGGGTCTAAAGCCTGCGAAGAATATTAATTTTTAGCCGGAGGCCCTTTAGAAAATATGTTTTCTTTGGAGCTCGTTTCGCGAGCCCGCGGAGGGTGGAGCCCCTCGCGAACCACAGGGATAACAGTCACAACCTGCAGATAGCGCCTTAAATTGATGGATTTGACCGATTTTAACGAGCGTAACGACAACGAAGCCGAACAGCGCTTTGAAAGATTATTCGATATTTGCATAGAATGGGGAGGACCGACGAGAGTAGCTTCGAATCTCCGAGCTAATTAAGACGTGCCCCACGCAGGCTCACAGACGAAACATAATAATCCTCGAATAGAACGTAATCTTAGCAGTCTGCAAAGCGAATGGCTATACAAATCAAACTACGAGCGATACGTCGTGTTCAGAGCCTCTCCACGAGAAACCTACCGAGCATCTCAATATTCGTTAATGTATATTATTTCATAAAAATCAGAAGATTTAACTTGTATCGATTTTGTACGATTTTTATTACAAGATACGATCGAGTAAAGAAATTATTCGATTTATCCGACAGATGTAGGGCGATTATCTTGTTCATTTCTTTCTAGAATTTTTCATGCAATGCATTTTTGGTGTTCGTCTTTTGACTCCACTCTTTGGAATAATTTTTACATCATAGTTTTAATTCAAATGAGTTTGGTAATATGAACGCAGTTTTGGTAAATGGTATTGCAATATTTACTGGCGTTTCAGGGTCGCCATTCGAGTGCAACGGGTTAATGTGCACTTTAATGAAAGAGTTCGTTTAAACAGTTTTTCTGGAAACATTCAGTAATAAGTCATTTTGACTGGTCCGGTAATTCCAGTGTTAAAACTTCTTCGATGCTGTCGTTAATCAATAACAATTGTAGAGGTTTATATTCTCGAGCAATGGTAGATTAATTTACATTTGAAGCCCAAAACTATGCGGTGGAACTGTAAAGTGCATTATTGAACGTCGAACAGAAAACGAACAGAAAATGTTCGTTTTTGAGGATTAAGAGAAATGTCTAATTGTTACGAAAATGGCTAAAACTCGATACGGTACGTATCTTAACTAATTCGATCTTCGAAATGAAGTTACATTGAAAACTATTTAATTTGTTATTGTTATATTTAACACGTTGAATGCGGAGCCATTTTGCTTAGCTTTCCGTCACATTTTATTTACTTTTAAACGGAAATAATGCAACTGTGCAGAAGCAAAAGACTCGCTTAGCCCATTTATGCTTTTCTGTTTTATTTCTTAATATTATATGAATTATCTATAGCATATTAATTTGTAAATTTGATACCGTCAGTCCCCAGGGACTGACATAGCATTCAACGTGTTAATAGCCCAATCTCCGAATGTTGTTTATTAAAAAGTTTTGTCACAATCTTGTATTGTAATACAAATCGCACAAAATCGACATAAATTAGTTCCTGCTCTTTTTATAACACAAAATATACATTAGGCAGTCTTTACGATCGGCGAGTGTAGAATCTATTCGTGGGAACTTTATAAACTTGAATAATTATGAAATAAAAAGTCTGAAAAGAGTCACTTGACCTGCTGTAGTTAGGTTCATTTTAAAACCAAGAAACACACGTCAGGCTTTTATCTTCTAGCATCTACGGTACACGGTATAATCAACAAGTTTCCAGGCCGATTTTTTTATACTAAGTAGTCAGATAATCTGCGAAGTTACGGTGATATTGTGTCATTCGAACTTCTTTCAGTGGCCTACAATTTACTCGTTTCACGATGTTCATATTTTCTGTAGTACTGCCTCGTTGAGCACTTTAATCTAGCTCTTTAGGTCTTCATTGGAGGTTATGGTATACATGATTAACTTCGTTAATGGTATACATGATCGCTTTTGACTACTTAAAATGAATAAAAAGAAAATACATTCGAAAGGTATACGAATAATGAAATACTTATTAATTATAATACTGATAACTTGTTTTTCCACAGTCTTCGCATCAAATCAAGTCGAGTGCGACCACAACGTTCGTAATTCTCTGATTTGACGTAGCATGTTTCGTGTGATAGAGAATTTTTCCTGTTGCAAATGCTGTCTTCTAGTCAAGTGTTAGTGTCACCTCAGAGGCGCCAGTGAAATGCTAAGGGTTAATCCTTCGACTGAGATTATTTTTTGAAGTCTCAAGTATCGCGTTTAAACAGCTCGAACTAAAAATAAAGAAAGCAATAAAGTATAAAACATTATAAAAAAAAGAAGCTTCTAATCGTTCCTCATCCACACCTCGTTCAATAATTATATAAACAAATAAAAATCAATCTAATCTCAAATGGTACATCGAAAGAAGAAGAATGAGCCTTGCGTTTGAAGTGGATCAAGTTCAGAATCGACGCAAAGAAAGGGACTAGTTATTTCGTGGCCCAGATCGCTATCATCTCTACGACCCTACCAGGGATGACAATCATTTGTCTCGCATTACAAATCGTCGTGCACTCGTTTAACGCTAAGAATGACAGCCGTCGTAATACTCGGACGTTATCTGAGGAGTCTGCAAAGTGACAGAGCGATGCCAGTTAGGTATAAGGGGTCGTTGATCGATAAGACGATACTGACTAAGTCTCCGAGGTACGACACCCCGAACTATACTATCGTCCTTCTGCTAATATAGACACGAGCAGAGTCTGCCATAAGCAAGATGCTGCGTTATAATCATTAAAATTATAAACTGCTTCTTCAGAATGCAAATTGTCTTTCAATGAGAACCGTAGAAATTTGAATTCAAATAAAACGAAAAGTGAAAAAAGAAATGTGTCGCCCATGTTGGATACTGTAGCGGTGATCGGCACGTGAAATACCGGCACGTATTGTTGACGGTATTTATTGAAAAATAACTTTTCTTTAACCCTTTCGATACAAGCGCTCTGTCTGTCATGACACCCGCGCTGTACGAGGTGAAATACTCCGAAATGCACACACATAGCGCGTGTTTAGTCCTCTTTCGTATGAAAGTTTTTCTGCCAGGGTTACCAGGGTTTTCTGAAAGGGTTAATGTATTTTATTTCACGACTGATCTCCTACACGGTTCGCAACGACAATTTAGGGATTACTAAAACAAAGCGTGTAGATTAAAGGTTTTCCGATCGAAGGTTTGGTTTTATATGGAATTTGGATATTTAAAGACTTCCTGTTGGGTTTGCACCCCTATATATATTTTTTAGGATCTAAGAATGAGAAGAAGAAGAAGCACTGCGGGCTGTGAGCACTGTGAGCAATGCGGATGCGTAACTCCTAAGCTAGAGAATTTGCCTCGAAAACAACCGTGGATGGTGAAACAACCCTTGATAATGGATTTGGTCATCCAACCCCCGCTGCTTTATTTCGAAGTACATTCGATGACAGTATTATGCATGAAATACCATCACCATTCAAATGATCACCATGATTACGTTTGCGAGAATGAATTCGACAAAACCAATTTTCAATAATTCTGGCATATAAATCAAATCGTGTCTCACCGATAACACGAACAGCGTTTACTTCGAGGTCATCGAATGGAAGACCAAATATGGCTGCACGAGAAAAAGAGCAATGGGTCGAATCACAAGACCTTGATGACCAGTAGACAGCTGCATTTCTCGAAATAATCCTGTCGTTACACTTTCATCTGGATAAAGTGACAGCGTGGCATCTGGCACTATCCATGATGGCTCGTCAAGCAACATTGAATAGTAATGCCGTGTTATCCTGACAGCTTAGCGCCAAAAATGGTGAGAATTCTATGTCGCATTACAAACACTTTCGCTGAAATGTCAGTCTAGTAGGAGCGACGCAATCTTCAAGCTCATTCTAATTTTAAATCGCCCGCTAAAGGTCAATTAAAATTTCGTTAGGATCTACAAAGTGCAAGAAAGTTAGAATAGCAGCGTCCGTAAGAAGTAGACTCTGGACCTTAATAAAATAATAAAAATTGTATGCATGTGCTAAATATCACAAGAGCCATGTTTACGTTAAATATATAAAATCATTTTGAAATTTTAAATCATTTTGATTTTAATTCATAGACAAGAATTTTCGTTTGACAATGAATTTCGTGTGGCAGCTCTACCTCCTACACTCGCTACCAGATGGACAATTCGACGACTTTCCCGCTAGTATCTGATCCGCCCTTCCTTTTCTCCCCTCCGCCAGTTTGTTTTCAGCTGCCGCCACATTTAGTTGTTTTGGATTCGATTAAAAAACTATTTCGATGCATATCAGGGCTTTGAACTCAGTATGCTAATCGAATTATTTCTTTTCGCAGCGACATGATACTGGGTCAACATTGAAATAACATTGAATAGATAAAATATTAAAAGAATATACTGGACGATGTTGCTAAACAAAACGGATTTATAACTAAATGTTAAGATTAAAATTTTATCATAATATTTCTCTAAAAATTTCCAAATTTTACGGAGACACGGAAACGTAACAACTCTAGGATTAAAATGTAATTGTATTAACACTATACTGACCGGGCACCTAATAATTTCAATAATAACGATAAGTTCGGATTATGGAATCTGAATACATTTTTTTAAAACTGAATTGAAAAGAACCCTTTTAGATTCAATCTTGCATGAAGGAAATATACAAAATACCCAATACGATATGACAAAATGAATTTTAGAAATCTCCTTCTACATCGTAAACTTAAACAAAATTATTCGACGACGTTACCGGAAACGGCATCTTGGGTCACAATAAAAATTGTTGTTAAAAAATCCTTTAACACTTTAACTGCCCAACTAACAACGTCAAAAATGCCACAAAAGCAAAGTAAGTGGTCACTTTCAACCTTCTTGTATTCTCCAGATCTCAATTAAATTTAGTGTAATGAATATATTAATGTACAAATTTATTTTTAAACTTGGTCAAACTATTCTGTCACCCATATATGGGTGACATGGCAGTCAAAGTGTTAAAAAGCGTTCAGTCATGGACAACGGACTTCCAAAAATTATGAAACAATCACCGACCGTTAAATCCGTTAAGAAATTCCCTACTGTCCAAGCATCTGGCGCTTTAATTCTTCAATTAACATTTATAAAGGGAACGGGACTTGGAGATACCAAAAATTAGGAATCGAAGGCACAGTCGCAGTTCGGGCCTCTGAAATGGGCCAAACAATCGGCAGCTACGGAACGGGAAACCAAAGAAACGGAGAATGGTCGGCGTCACAAAAGACTATTGCCAGTCTCTGGCTCCTCGCGCCATCTTTTTTCGATCGCTTTTGTCCGGGTGCACGAATACTTTTGTCGCTCGATGTACCTTTTTAACAGGTACCACGCGACAATGCGACGCGTTCAGTCCGATACGTTCCAAACAATCTATTTACCGAGCATTGTAATCCGAGGCTCATTGTTCCTTGCAAACAGTGTTTTTCTGCTCGTGCAAACGAGCGCGCTCGAAGGCGAGTCGCTGGGATATTGGGGATTTACAGCCACCATTGCACCCCGAGGCTAAAGTGGTCGCGATATTTCCGGTTTGTATTTCCGGTCTGGCCCGACACGTCGCGGATCAACAACACTCCACTTTCCCTACTGTTTTTTCCTCTCTTTTCCACCCTTTCTCTTTTCTGCCCTCCTCCCACCCCGATCTCTCTGGCTCTCTCTCTTTGTCTAACTCACGCGTTCGCTCTCTCGGCCTCTTTCTCTTTGTCGACATAAAAGGCCATCAAAGTCAAAACACAATTAAGCTGGAATTGAATAAAGCTTACATAAACGTACGATACAATCGACCGTTCTATTTCGCTTAATTGGATCGATAGATGTACATTGTGTATGAAAAACTGGACACAGCTGGCTGTAATTATTCGTTCGGACGCGTTACCCGCGTTGTCTTGTTATGTATGCATCTATTCCGCCCTGGCGGAATATATAGCACATACTAGCAATTCGCTTCATCGAATCCTATGACAGCTGACGCACTTTTGCTTCGTTCCGGTGAGCTCGATATTTCGTTTTAGATGTGGAAACCTTTTTCGTTGATTGCCGAGCGGAGAATGAAACTGGAGATCATCCGCGAATCGGGTCTCGCATAGTTACTGTATATTCTCTAATTGTAACATGTATCTTGTAGCCTAATTTCATGGTTGCATGGAAATATTTCCGTTTAACACTTTAACTGCCAGAACAACAATCTCAAAAATTCCACAAAATCAAAGTAATTTATTTGATGAAACAACAATTTTAAATTTTAAATGTACGACACATAGTTATCCTTCGACCTTCTCGTATTTTCCAGATTTCAACTAAATGTAGTGCAACGATCACATTAATGTACAAATTTATTTTTAAAAATGGACAAATTACTCTGTCACCCATATGTGGGTGACATGGCAGTCGCAGTATTAAAGTAAAATCTTCTGGGTGTGTTTGTGACGTTTTCTTTTAGAATTTCAGAGACTGAATTTTATTAATCTTCTGCACATATTTTTGTCGTTATTAACACTAGAACTATCGCACAATAAATCCAACGATATACGCTTTGTAATAACAACGAGACTGCATCTACTAAAATTTTATGTAATTTTGATTCTAACATTTTATTTTAACATTTTCACTGCCATATCACCCGTATATGGTTGACAGAATTATTAGTCCATGTTTAAAAAGAAATTTGTACGCTAATATATTCGTTGCAGTCAATTTAGTTGATATCTGAAGAATAGAAGAAGGTTTATAGATAACTATATGCGATACATTTAAAGTTTTCAATCACTGCTTCATTAAATCAATTAATTTGATTTTATCGAATTTTTGAGACCCTCAGTTGGGCAATTAATGTGTTAAAGAAGTACGTCCAAAAATTTCTGATGAAAACATTTTTATAACTTCGATAATTACGAAAGAAAACCTAGAGACCAGTGAAAATTACTGGTTTGGTAGTTCTAGTGTTAATAGTGTAGAGTAAATTTTTTTTAAGTCGAAATTCTGTGGATTGTAGGAACTACAGTTGCTTGAATGAGATCTTGTGAAAAAGATGGTTTTCCGGGATCTTCTTCGTTAAGGTAGATGTGACCACAGTGTGAACCAGATTAAATAGAATATGTTGGAAGTTAGGAAAGAATACGGCACGACATTTTTTCAAAACTCTGAACAAGAACGCTTACTAAATCAATTCGTAGAATTTTTAATGTTTACTCACGGCGTATGTTACAGAAGGGTTCCTTGCGATAAACACTCACCTGGAAAACAGAGAAGAAAATATTATTACTCTCCATGTACAGAATATTAGGCTGTGCACATATATTTATATATGTTCGACACTATAAAAAGTGAGTGGAAATAAAAATAATTAAAATACAATTCAAATATACATACATAATAATTGTTCATTATTCATGATTTTTATTCCTATTGATTTTTTAATACGATGCATAACGAAAAACTGATGAAAACAATGTAAACATGAGAATTAGATAAATTATTCCTTCTGGTGCAATTACATTCTTTTCAAATATGAGGAAATAAGAAATAGGAAACACACATAAAATTATGAAAGTGCCCATAATTAATGAATTCCATTTGAAAACATTTTAATTTAGAATTTTGTTAGTTTTGATTAATGGAAAGTTATTATGAATATGAAATTTTATGTGAATTTTATACGAAAATGTTGTTTTTAAAGTTTGAATTGACTTAGACCACTTTCGTAATTAACACTAAATGAATTCCATATAATATTGAAATTATAACTACAATATAATGGTTCATTTTTGACAATATCGTAAAAATTACATTGAATTAATTTAGTTTAAAATAATGTGGTGTGAAATAACTGATAAACTTATTTTTTTTTTATTTTGACTTGGACCACTTTCATAACTATATGCTCAATTATAAAAATCCCAAAAGTTATACTGCAATGATTCGCATTCTCGTCGCTCAAAAATCGTGCAGTCGATGGGACGTAAGATCTTTAAACAAAAAGAATGAAATTATTTTATTAAATCGAAATAAAAAAGACGGATGTGCGCGTCAACATGCATCAAAGCATTCGTAATAAATATTCCAACTAATACATGAAATACCGTTACCCTCGTTCTCTCTCTCTCTCTCGTTTGTCTATCAATAGACTGCACTCGAGAAATTAGCGCATTTTATAGCCTTTTCCGTTCGAGTTCGTCGCGAGTCAAAGGAAACGCGATTATACATCGCGGAAAAAAGTGGCGGCGAGAGAGAAGGGTCGAGGGAGAAAAAAAATGGGAAATTGCTCTTTTGATCCTGCACTCGACGAGATTACCGAAAGCTCGAAGATCAAAGACGTAATAGAATTCGTTGCGTGAATTATCCCCGTATAAATGTTCTCATTACGCTTAGATGATACGGACAATAATCGCGAACGTTTGAATTGCAAAAGTGATACTCGGCGAAATTTAATTTCGAGTTGGCCCGAACGCTTTGCGAAAGGGGCGCGTTACAAGAGTCTCTGGCGGTGCTCTTGGCCCGGAAGAAGACGTTTCTTTCCTTTTTCCACGTTTAATATCACCGTCGGACGTAACGCGTTAAACTTTGACGGCTTCTTTTGTTTCCGCCTGTTATTGCAAGCGTTTTACGATTTAACGAGAGCTTTCGCGTGCCTCGGTTACGCGAATTGACCGACTGAAATGGATTTAGGTGGCTCCCGTTTACGAGGATTCTGCGAGCACAGCGCACCGCATCGATGTAAGCGAATCCGATGTGCTCGGTATTTGCGAAAAATCCCCGCACGAGTTTACCAGGTTGTTTGTGACATTTTTCTGGTTGAAATGAAACCTAAAGTCTAAGACGATAATTTGTGAATTGGATTTTAAGCATTTTATACCGCGCATTATCTTTCTGTTCGGTTTGTCATTTGAAATAACATAATTGCACTACTAAAAATAACAATAAATGAAATATTGGATAGTCGGAAAAGTATTGAGAGATTTTTGTCATTTTTTGATTAAATGTTTCTTTTATTCAACATGAATTTTATTCAAGTATATATTGGCCATTATTATCTATGACCTTTTGTCATTTTTGGGGTAGAGCCATGATCCCATCGGAATAGAACTTCTGTGTCTAAAAATCGAACTAAAAATCGGAAAATGCGACTTGCATTTGCTAAAACTTATTACAACTATATTACAAAAAAGAAAATTGAAGGTATCTTTTCTCTAACGTATCGCTTGTTGAAATTAACACGCATTCGAAGACCACCGAATTCGGTTTTTAATAAATCACCAACAAATAATTTCTTTCGTGGAAGCCATTTTGTTGGCTACCTCTAGGTGGGACTATTCTGTATGTAGGACGCATATTTAGTTCGTTAGCATTAGGCGACCCTATAAACTATGTGTTCTAATATAACCGAATACTTGGCAGACTTTCAATTTGGCACGTCGTCAAATGCAGATTAATGCAGTTCCGTGCGTACCTTCCAGTAATTCGCATAAAACTTAGATCAGGAAGCAGCGTAACGACGTTCATGACTACACGGTGCAAGTAGAAATATGTGGGTCAGAAAATGCCTACTATCATTAACGCGTTCGCAGTCCGTATGTGGGTCAGGATAACTTTAAAGAAGCGTTGATAGTTGCGCCTAATTGAGGATAACAACGGCCGAGAGTTTAATTGGCGTAACTATAATTTTTAATATTTTGAAGAAACAATAACCTTAACGAGAAACGACTGCTATGATACAGTCATTGCTGTCTTGAAATTACAAAATCAACAATTTAAAACACTACATTCTAGATATTTTCATAGCAAATTAATTTCAAATACTTCTTCGAGGTGGCTTTCGAGATTTCAATGTAAGTTCACTCTTATTACTGTTACCACATAGTAAAATAAATAACTATAAATATTAACTCTTCGAAGACGAGTGTCGTCATATTGGCGACATCAAGTCCGTCTATTTAATCCTTAAAGTTGCAACAAATATAATTTCCTTATTGTAACAATATAAAAGTTACAATATAAGTTAAGAGCTAAATTAAATTTAAGTTAAAATTTTATAATAGATTTCTAAAATATTAAAAAATAAAATTTAAGAGTTAAATTTTAATTGTCACTCAGAACTTGAAAAATTACTATAAAATTTATTCTCGTCCGCAAAGGGTTAAATATAATACAAAAGTTGTGTTTCGTCCAAATTGCCGCTGGTTCAAAGCAACAACGTTCCACTCTAAGACAGTAAAAATAATGTATTTCGCATTCGCAAAATACACTAATTAACAATGTTGCAGTATTCTACTTCGCTGAGCGTTAGAAGTAAACATCAAAGAGGCCATCGCGTAATATTGTAATATGCTGTAAAAGTTTCGCGGATACTGGATACAAAAACAACGAGAAGAAGTGTCGCTCGAACCTGGAAAACAGGGAAGCTTACTAAAAAGTTTTTAAAGAACGGTTTCCAACTTTCTGGATTCCACATAATCGCCTCCTCTATTATAATCGTGTCTACGACTGTACCGCGAAGTTGCGAATGCGTGTACAACAAAACTACTTACTGATTACATTTTTTAGTCGTTCTATACGCGTTCTTGGTGCAACATTAACTTTGCATAAGCTTCGATTAAAATATGTGGCCGAGCCTGTGAAACATTCACAAGCTGCTTCCTTACTAAGTTATTTAAGAGAGAGTTCTGTTCTAGAGGAACGGAAAAGAATCATCGCAAGGAAATTCGAAGAGGTATAGGGAGAAAAATTCATAAGAAATTGATGAGTCGCATGAGCGTGTTAATGGTCGTCGCGGAAAGTTTTTCGAAGTTGTAGGCAATGTTATAAAATCTTAGGAACTATATTTCCCCACGTGAGAAGGTAATATTAAATGAACCTTGCACACGGTACCAACGCATGTTGGGAACTCGTACTTCTATATACACTATCTTGGATAGAATAATTTTTATTAGAGAACGTACAGAATAGAAGACAATTCGTAGTTACTAGAATTTTTGTAAACCAGTGAAAATTCTGACTAGGGACCAATCGCAAAATTGTAACAGTAATGTAATTTTGTTCATTAACAAAATTTGCAAGAATTTAGAAAATATACACACGAGTCGAATTGCATGTTATATTCTATGTAGTAACAAAGGAAGAAACAGAATTGAATTGTGTGATAATGATAATATAAATTGATGATAAAATTAAAAAGATAAAAATGGTAAAATAAATGTCTCAACAAAAATTCGAATCTATGTAGTATAATAAAAGCTGCATTTTTCTTCAGGACTCCGGAACCAATAGCGCGATGACAGTACAATATTTCAAGAGTATAATAATCCGAAGAAATAAATTTTGTGAACAACAGTTCAAAAGTAATTAGAGGTCTACAAGCTTTAATGCCTACAATTTCGGAAAAAATATATTTTGATAACAATTTAAGATCACTCTTATTTTCTAAATATTAATGTAATCTGTTTATTTCAGGCTGTTGCAGCTAACGTTAGGAAGAATTCGATAACCTACAATATTACGGCCTTGAACCTAGGAACAACGCAGGAATAGTTTCTGTCGCATTTTGGGGGCAAACAAACCTTAAAAAATTAAGGGTTTGTGATAAACCGAAGAAACAAATGTTGTAAACAATATGTGGTACTTGGACGTCTACAAGCTTCAATGTCTAAAATTTCAGAAAAAATACCAAACCAGTCATTTTGACTGATCCCTAGTTTTTTCTTTGGCAACTATTGAAGTTGTAAAAATGTTTTCATCAGAAATTTTCGGACGTACTTCTTTAACACATTAACCCCTAGCACTCTGATGGCTCCTCTGAGGCGACACTACAAATCGTCAGACTATTATTCTAAACAATTTTTACATTACAATGTTTGTACTTAAAATGATAAAAATTGAAATGTTGCGCGAACGATTAATATTAAGAAATTTGATACGCACGAAAGGAAATGAAGCACGTACAGTGGAATTATTCTAAGATAAAAATGTATCTCGAGTTAGGAATTAAAATTGCTCGGAGTGCAAAGGGTTAACTGCCTAACTGGCGACCTCAACAATTCCACAAAATCAAAGTGATTTACTTAATGAGGCAGCAATTGGAAATTTTAAATGTATGGCATACATTTATCCTTCAACCTTCTTGTATTCTTCAGAAATTAACTAAATTGAATGTACAAATTTATTTTTAAGCATGGACAAACAATTCTCTCACCCATATATGGATAAAATGGCAGTCAAAGTGTTAATAACGTATACCTTACAATAAGAATTTTATAAAGTTTTCATAGAAGCAGTCTCGTTATTATTACAGTAATGCATATCGTTGGATTTATTTTTCAGTAGTGTTAACGTTAACTTTTAATTTCAGTATGTTACAACCGACGTTGAAACGAATCCAACGACCTACGATATTACGGCCTTGAACCTACGACCAACGCAGGAATAGTTTCCGTCGCATTTCGGGGGCAAACGCGCATTAAAAAATTGAGGGTTTGCAGAAAAGAAGGAATGCGTCCTTTCTGCTGGTACCTTGTGCTCGGGTGGCAAGATTGAGCAGTCGCGATCAATGGATCGTCCCCGGGTAATCGAGAGAGAAAAAATCCCGCACAATGCCGGTCTACGTAATCCAGGATAGGTCAAAGTACCGGACTTACGTCGGGAAGGAGCGCATACGAGACACTAGGGACACTAGTACAAGCGAATTAATAATTCAAAGAAGCCGCAGTTAATACCTACATGACGTCACTTGGAAATCGATCCAATGAAACATGCATTACCCCGGGGAGTGACGTCTGTTCGAACCTGCTACCAAGCGCGGCAGAACTCGCCGAGGCGTATACGGGGAACGTTCGTTAAACTGTCACCAGATCGAAATCGCGACCTAAAATAAAACTTTCACGAACGAATGGTTCTCGGAATTCCGTGCTGTAACGAATCATCGGTTACCGGGCATACGTTGTCGGTATCGACTAAAATATTCATTCTCGTTACGGGTTTACATCGGCGACCGCTGGCCCGCCCGTCGCCACGAGGAAGAGGTCTCTCTCGTTTCATTTCAAACGATCGAAAATTCCGCGGTTCCAGCTACCGATAGTGTAAACTGTAAAAAGAAGTGTGATTGACAACCGAGACCGTTCCATGAGAATGTAGGGCGCGTTTCGGATTATCCAGATGATTCCGCGACGGATTAGCAATTGGCGTTCGAGCTGCTCGTTTCAATTCTTTGTCTAAACTCGAGCAGCGGAACTCCAGAATCTTCTGACCTTCTTCAGTGAACGGTAAACGTTGCTCCCTTTATCCATTCGGTTGATAATGCGCCGTTCAAATAATTTCGTAAGATAGAAACTCGATACTGTGCGGAATATTTGCAGGAGCGGACAAAAGATTCAGACGAAATGAAAAAGTTATAGAATTTGGTTTATTTTATTTTATTTTACCTTTGGTAGGAATTAACTAGATACTTCCTTATACACTTGCAAAAAGATTGTATTCTGTTCCTTGGCTTATTAGCGAAGATATACGAAAGTAAAATAAATCTGTATAATACTACAATGGTCAAAAGTTTGAGGCTGCACGAGAAATATGTGTTTTTAGTAAAAAGTATTAGACAAACCGAATAGAAGAATAATATGCGTATAAAATGCTTATAATCCAATTTACAAATTATCGTCTTAAAGTTTTGTCCGCTACTGTATGTTCTCGAAATTTAACCCGTTGCAATATTTAATCTCCGCAGTGTTAGAGTGCCAGCAGAGTCTTTAAAATGTGTAAATTAATATGGTAGCACACGGGAGAAATGCAGTTCGAGTTTTTGGATTTCGACGGTCGTGGCAAAGCGCATTTACTGTCGAAGCTAATGCAAAATTGATACAGCGAATAGAAAATCGTGCCAGCGTAGCAGGCGGACGAGGCCAGGAGTACTTTGCAAAGCCGCGAAAATTTTTACTAATCTCGCGGTGAGAGAAAAGGGTGGGAAATGTTAAGGAGAGCGCCGATGTTCATTTATCTTGTCCATTTCACGTCTGTTCAGAACCGTTGAACGATCGTTTAATTAACCTCTTAGGCACGGTTGAATTTTGCGCGGGGCTGTTTCTCTGTACGGCAGAATTCAACGTGAATTACGTGTAAATGATACAGCACTGCAATGTGTGATGGATAATCTTGTTCTCTACACGAGTACAAGGAATGAAGTGTTTGATCGTAAAATTATAATTTTTCTTAAAGATATGATACACGTAGGTTCACTTTAACAATTTAAATCTTTTAAAAACTGTAAAATTAATTGACTCGACAGTCGAAGCGTTAAGAAACGAAATCATATTATATTTCCCTCCAGTTCGTCTCAATCGAGATTCAAAATTCTCGTGTTGCATAAAAGTTCGGAGCGTCGCTTAAGAAAAATCGCGATTATTTGCGCACCATGCAGACATTTTACACGCTGCAGATTATGCGCGCATAAACTTACTGTAAATGCAATGGGCGTCATTAATGCATCGACGGGAGACGAGTCGCAGGTAGCCGCAAGCTAGGGACGCTATAAAAATCGGGGCTTCGCTGCCGAAGAATAAATTGGCCCGTATATCAAAGCAAATTAACGCCGGCGTCGGCGCGGACAATTAACGATTTTCTATAGGCCACGTACTCGCATGAAGCGAGAAAGAGTGAGGGACAAAAAGAGGTAGAGAGAAGAGAGAAAGAGAGACAGACAGAGAAAAAGAGAAAGGTAGTTCGCTTCGCCGCTATAAATTTCGTCGGATTCAGCGCCGGGCATTTTCCACGTCCTACAGCTGCCGTGAATTTTATGTTACGCGACACACACACACAAACGCGCACGCATTGGTTTCGCAGCGGGCCTACCGGTTACCTGTTGGCTACCTTACATCTTGATAACGACGCTATCGTTGTTGGCCGGCTTGAATTCGGCGGTGTTTCAATTCCGCCACCGCAACGCCTCCTTTATTATTGAAACGCGGTCGCGAACTGGAACCCGGCACGCGATGCGTGAACATTTTTCATGGAATCGAATGAACGTTGTCGATGTCGCGATACGCAAAGAGAACGCTGGGAATAGGGCAAATTGTCAACCAGGCACGGTGAATTAGTTAGAACCCGGACGATGGTATTTTTATAATACGATTTCTCTCCGCTCCGCCGATTAATCAAATATTCGAACAAGACACGTACTTCGACGACGCGGCGCACGAGGACTACCGTGTAACACGTACGCTTATCAATCTCGAACAATCGGATCTGCGATAAGAGCTTCCGAAACGGATTTTCGATTTTAAACGGTGTCGATGAATTGCGGAATGTGAAAGATCGTTTGTTCGTGGTGCGAGACGCCAGCCACGCGCGAGCATTCATAGCGGAGTTCCGACGAATGCTTCGAACTTTTCTTCGATTGTCACACTATAGTCCGCTAAATTAACCCTTATCGGTTGTTAGTCATCTCTCACGTGACGACAGTATTTTGTCGTTGCGGCCATACGACACGTGAGGGGTGACAAAACCGGATCTGTCGAAGCTCGCTTTCTTTGAAATACGGACATGATTGCCTTGTTTTTTAATCGTACGTGCTTCATTTTCTTTCGTGAATATCTCAATTTTTACCGACTCTTTAAATGAAAACGATGTAAAAGCTGTTTTAACACTTTGCCTGTCACGTCACCCATATATGGGTGACAGAATTATTAGTCCATGTTTAAAAATAAATTTGTACGTTAATATATTCGTTGCATTCGATTTAGTTGATATCTGAAGAATACAAGATCTGTATGCCATACATTTAAAGTTCTCAATCGCTGTTCATTAAATAAATTAATTTAATTTTATGGAATTTTTGGAGTCGTCAGTTGGACAATTAATGTGTTAAATAATTTAAGTTCCAACAGCCTGGGACCAAAATGTGATATTTACATCTGGCCCGAACAATATATCTCGAGCCTGGCTCGAGATAATCAGTTTTGGCCAGAATATCTGACCACGAGTCTCACACGTGGTCGTAATTTTAAGGGTTAAGGAGTCGATAAAAATTGAGATGTTGCACGTACGAGTAATAGTAATAAACTTTATATTCACGGAAAGGAAATGAACCATGTACGAGGTGTGTTCAAAAAGTATCGCGAATTTTGTGTTTTTTCAAAAATTATTTATTTATTCATGAATACCTATTTTGTCCCCTTCAAAGTAATCCCCATGAGATATTATACACTTGTGCCAACGGTTTTTCCAATCTTCGAAGCACTTCAAAAAATCATTTTTTTTTATCTTTTTCAGCTCCTCCTTCGATGCCGTCTTTATCTCGTCAAGCGTAGCGTAACGTCGTCCTTTCATGGGCCTCTTCAGTTTAGGGAACAAGAAACAGTCACAGAGGGCCAGATCTGGGGAATACGGTGGCTGCGGCATCATTAGTGTGTTGTTTTTGGCCAAAAAGTCGCGCACAAGCAACGATGTGTGAGCAGGGGCGTTATCGTGGTGCCGCATAAAAATCGAAGACGATCCAAAACACGTGCAAGCAAAGCAGCTGTCAACAATTAAGTGAACATTCAAAATGGCCGAGCTTGTGGGCATAAGTGAGAGACATGAGTACCAACATAAAGCCACAAAAAGATCGAAATTCGAATATACGTAACCCGCGAAAATTCAAAATTCGCGATACTTTTTGAACACACCTCGTACAATGGAATTATTTTACGTCAAAGAGATGTTTCGATTTTGGAATTAAAATTGCTCGGAGTGCTAAAGAGCGAAAATGGAGTCGAAAAGTTCTGTTCTGAGGAGTCGAAGTATCCTCCTTGAACGGTGCAGGAATGAATGGGCAAATTCCGGTTTCACATTTACGGTCGTGGTGTAGAAATACTTCTTGAACCGACTGTATCTCCGATCGTTCGAATTCGAAATCGTCTTCTTTACGGAAGATAGAATGCAGTGGAGCACACAAGATTGGTAACAGGTGGCAAGAACTGCAGTTCCGCCGGCACGGATGAATTACTCAAGTGTATCTTCCATTTCCATCCAATTCCAGCGATTCCTTGAACTGTAATTTCTCCTATTTCCAAATCTTCAATTCTCCGGGCTCGTACGTATAAAGCGGCAGCGACGTTCGTCCGCTTTACGAGCAGCTATTAATTGCATTTCAAAGATTCGTTTTCGTACCGAAGAGGATCGTTCAGCGGCGCTAATTACCGTTCTGTAGCGATAATAGCAGAGCATATTAATTAGTCTCTCGCCTTTCGCCATGTCGGCTCTCCATCGTTTCCCCGCTTTCGGCGCGGAATATCTTGTTATTTAATGCACGGCCCGCGAAACTTTTCAACTTCTTCGCGTTACGAGTTTCACGAGACAATTGCCAATTTAATACTCTGTAACAGTGAAACTTGTATGGGTACGAGGCGCCAAGTCGGCTACTGGATTATTCCATCGACATTCGAGATCCCTCAACTTTCGGGAAGAATTCGCTTCGCGCTGTTTTCCCTGTTTAACCTTTTAGGCGTTATGCGCCACTATAGTGGCTTTCGCGGATGTCATCTTCTTGTACGACGCGCCACTATAGTGGCTTTCGCGGACGCCATCTCTCTGAGCATTAATAATACTCAATTGTATTATTAATGATTAAAGTAAATTGTAAAAGTCAACATACGTATATCATATCTTTAAGAAAAACTACAATTTTATGATCAAACACTTCATTCCAATGTACTCGTTTAGAGAACAGCATTATCCGTCACACATTGCAGTGCTGTATCATTTACACGTAATTCGCGTTGCACTCTGCCGTACAGAGAAACAGCCCCGCGCAAAATTCAGCCGTGCTTAAGAGGTTAAAGGCTGGTTTTCTCTATTTTGCAGCTGTTTCGTTTACCTTCTAAGCTGTATCTTTACATTTTCGCTGTCTATTTCGTAACTTTAATTTAAAGTATCGCTGTAACATTTGTATGTATTTATTGAAGTCCACGAGTTTACTGTCGAAGTGAAAACGAGAGAAAGCAAATGAAAAAGCAAAATGAAATTAGAAATTCCAAGCGATGACATCACTCGTTAGCAGTATTTTAAAAAACTACAACGTCGAATTTCAAAGGGATTTAAAGAATATCTGTCAGAAAATCGAGTTTATGTTTCAGTTTCAACGCAGAAAATGCACGAAACAATAGAATCCGCGCACCAAGATCAACACGGCGCTCTGTCGTTCGGATTCGCAAACCATCTGACAAAAGTGTAAATCGAGCACTCGAAGAGCCGCGGAATTTTCAACCCCGCTGCGAACTTTTCCATTTTTTTCCCCTCCCCGTATCTCGAGTTTTATTTCTCCCTCTTTCCAACGAAGTACCGAGAGTATTCAAACGGCGGTGTACACTGTTGAAACTGTGAGTGTCGACGTAGGTACTTCTACGCGCAGTATTACGTGAAAAAAAGAAGAAAAAGAGTCGCCACTTTTTCGCCGCCACTGAGAAACGAGGGCGGTGCTACGGACAATTCTGACTTTCTAACTTCTTCTAATTCCGTGAGTGAAAACTTCTGTACACAGAGTGCCGCAGTCTATATTTAAATTTTTTTTTCAAAGGGAACGTTGCACGCTGTCCTAAAGGTTCGACGGAACATTGTAAAACGTTGCGAGCATCATTAAGCAAAGAAAACGATACAAATACGAGTTGGAAATACGAGCGAAGCACTATGCACGAGTTCCTGCTGCGAATTAGTTTCAATAGTACGCTCGAATCTGAATGGAACGGCTGAATTCATTTGACGTATCAATAGTTCTGTCAGCTTGGTGAAAAGGTTCTTTAACACTAGATTTACGGACCGAGCCAATTTGACTCATTAAAAATTTGAACACTATATATATATAAAACTTTAATACTTAATACTTTTTAAAAACATACGTTGGTTTTTAGTTAAGTAATGAGATATATATATATATAAACGTTCATTCCTTTTCTCCGCAGACCCCTTCATTTCGCATTATCGAATATGGTATACCTATTTTCACGGTTGTGAGCCAATTTGACTCGTAGAATGGTTTAACAATTATTCCCTACTAAAGCTAGATGCCGATTTACGCAGTACATGCCGAATAAACCGGATAAATTCGGCATCAAATTTTGGCTGGCATCCGATGTTAGAAGCAAATATCTTGTAAACGGTTTTCCGTACTTGGGCAAGGATGAAACCCGAGGATCAAACATTCCCTTGAGCGAATTTGTAGTAACTAAGCTTGCAGAGCCATATTTAGGCTGCGGACGAAATATTACCACAGATAATTTTTTTACTGGCATTTCACTTGCAAAAAAGTTACTTGCAAAGAAAAATACTTTGGTTGGCACTATACGTGCAAACCGAAAAGAATTACCTAAAATTGCGAAAGCCAAGAAAGATAAAATGACACAGTTTTCTACAAAACTGTATAGATCTGAGAATTGTACCTTGACCATTTATAAAAGCAAGCCTAATAAAAAAGTTTCACTACTAAGTACAAAACATAAAAATATAACAATTGAAAAAAATAAAAAACTTGTTCCAGAAATAGTAACCTATTATAATAGCACCAAGTATGGCGTTGATGTACTTGACCAAATGGCCCGAAAATATAGCGTTAAAGCAAGTTCACGCAGATGGCCTCTACAAGTTTTCTACAACATTTTAGATTTAGCATTTAACATTTTAGACTCAAGTAAATATTTCACGAAAAGATTTTATTTTCCAATTGGCTGAAGAGCTAAGAAGTAAATATAGAGAAGAAGTCGAGAACACTTCAATTCCAATGACAGAAATTTATGCTACTGACGCACGGAAGAATTGTCAAGTTCAACAATCATGCAAAAGAAACAGATGTACAAACCATTGTGCTAAATGTAATAGAAATGTTTGCGGAAAATGTGTTTCAAAAACAGAATTTATATGTAAAAAATGTTTTCCATGAATTTTTTTATAAAAAACATTTCATTTAAATTGATTTGGAACTATTTTCTTTGCAAAAAACTTCAATTTTCTTGTATGAATCAAATTGGCTCACTTCAGTAAAAATAGGTATATAATCAACATCCGTAAATCTAGTGTTAAAAACGACAAGTTAATTAGTTGATGTGCTCGGCTGAATGCTAAAATGGCAGTCGTGAGAAAAGCTGAATTGCAAAAGTGTTTCCTAGAGTTTTCTTTCCACAGTGTATAAATTAACTGCAGTAACTTTTATAGGAGTTTTATAGTTTATTTGTCCGAGGCAATTTGTTATTTAACATTTCGACTGCCGCGGTGGTCAACGGTGGTCGCCGTGATTGAATTCGTTAACACTAGAACTATCAAATTAGTCAAAATGACTGGTCTGATTGTCAAAATGACAACCCCTATCTCGTATTATTTTCTTAAGGGTTGTTCACCCTGAAGTAATTCTTCATTACGGCGACTGCATATGGACAAACCGCCGTAACAATACAATTAGTCAATTAATAATAATCCATTAAAATAATGAATCAATTAACAATAATACAATAAAACAACCTGAAATCCATGTAAACCGAGGAAGAATTTTAATGCGCATTCTCTACCCACCGGTCGCAAGCATGGCGTACAACCGCCAAACAAAAATTTCATGAAAATCGAATAAGCAACGAAGGAATTTCCGTTTCACGGTGTTCCCTTCCGTTTCGCGCAATTTTATTTCTACATTTCAATGACGGGAAACAGTATTCGTCTTGATTCCGCATGGAGGAAATGAAAAATCGGTCATTCCAGCAGCTTTCGCCACTCCTTTGTCGGATGCCGTTGCAAGGAGTTCAGAATCCCTTTATACGTCTCTGAAGAAACATATTTCCGACGGAATATCTTGCATCCTCGCATAAACACGGGTCGGCGCCGCGCGCGAACGACGCTACAAGGGAGAAGATGAAGGAGAGGGTAGAGGCTGGAGAGAGTACCGAATTTCTCTAATTACTGGCATAAATCCAGCGAAAGAATTTCTCCTCTCCTTGCTGGTGTTGCAGGGGTGGGACGAGGGGTGGTGTTCTCGGCCACGCGAGTATTTCAGCTATCGCGTACAAGAGCGCGGAGAAAGTTGGTTCGATATTTTCCACGCACGTGCACGAAATATTTGTGCAGGTATGCAAATTTCATCCCCTCGACGAGCAACCGGTTCGACCGAGCAACCCACCCCCGTATCCCTCTCTCCCTCTCCTGCACCCTCGCACATCCCTCTCGCAGTCTGTCCCACTCGGAAGATTAACATCGATGTTCCGGGAACAAAATCCCGATGCGTGGGTATTATCGTTCATGCTATCGGGCAACAATGCCCACCTCTGAAAAAAAATACAAAAATAGGTGTTCTCGTTGCGTTGCGTCGCGTCGCGTTGCACCGGCAGCGAAAGTAATGGCGTGTGACGGCAGAACGAAGCGACGACGCCGCCGGAAAGGGGGACAGAGGGATTATCGATGTTTTACTCGAAAGACCGATATTTTCCGTGTTCATAGGCCGATGGATTACGCGGAACGCTTTTGTGAATAATCTTTGGCAACGGCAATTTCGGTCTCAGACCGTCGCGCGTCGGCTAGCTTCGAGTGGCACCTGGGTCAGTCGGGGATCCTAACCCCCGCAAATGCGAGCCCGATCCGCGAACCCGTTCTCCACCCTGAGCTACTCGAATGTTCGAGCCCTCGGGGACGACATCCGTGCCTCTCGTATCCGACTCCGAGAGATATTTCAAAATTGATTACGGAAAGTCGGATTATTAGCTACGGTATATGTTTCCACGTATTGTTGCTCGCCTTTGGGGATTTGATAACTAGAGAGAACATCGGAAATTATTGTAACGTCTTACGACGTCGGTCATGCAGAAGCAAACTGGCAAACCCACCTGTTACGTCGTAACAATGTTTAGGTAGGAATACTACAAAACATACGCGATCTCCCTTTGATTTAATTTAGGTACCCGGTAGTATATTTTAAGCCAAGACATTTGCACTTTTACACTGTCACGAACCACCGAAACCTCCCCCAATATTTTGCAATCCAGCGCAAGGGAAACTCGGGACAATGGGTGGATCGGTAATTGAACTCAAAAAGGGTTAACAGTGAAATCTATACTGTACTGTGATACGAGTATATATTTGTGGCGGCTGTACCTCCTGCGCTCACCGACAGAGGGACAATGGAACGAGTTTCCCGCTAGTATTCACGTATTTACTGTCCTTAACTGCCTTCCAGTATTTCCGCGTCTAAGGCAAGGTCCGCTGGTCAGCCTTAGTAACGAATCCTCTAACGGACACAGGACGAAACGCTCCCCTGCCTCCTTACCCATTCTTTTATTTCTCTCTCTCCAGTCCATTTTCAGCAACCACCAAATATTTCCTAGTTCGAGTTCTTAATAGAATATTCTCTCTAAATAGTTTCTAGTTCCCTCGATGTAGAAAACATCTTTGGAGAAAATGAGGAGAAAGTCTTAATTTAAGTGTTAGTCTAAGTTTCGCTTAGCATCTTCGCAAGAAAATGTAGAATCGTCTTAAGCCTCCAAGGGCTCGCGAAGTGAGTAATGTTGGGAAATATCTTCTCATATCTTCTCATCAATAATAATTGTATGATGCCGGGCCGTAAAAGCCTCAAATCTCTGACGAGTAACGTGTGGGTTCGATAAAATTCCAATCGCCTACATTACCAAGATTATAATTGCGTGTGTCCTCAACGCGTACAAAGAAAAATCAAATCCCACTGTTAACCCTTTCGCTAAGGCGGTTCAGTCCGCCGTAGCGTCACTTCTGAACGGGACCTCCCGCCGAAAATGTGCACATTGCGCGTGGACAGTGTATTTTGGAAGAAAAGGGATTTTTCTTTAAAACAATATACTTATAATATCTACATAAGATATAAACTTATTTAATGGGTAAAAAAAGTCTGATTAACAATTGAAAAAAGTGAAGAAATAATATATAATATAGAGGAATAAAATAAAATTTTATTTATTTATTTTTTACCATCATGTCGGATATATCCGGCGTTCGTCTCCAAAGGGCGATCATATGAATGTCGGATATATCCGGCGTTCTGAGCGAAAGGGTTAAGGCATCCGTCCTGCGGTTCGGAAAGGCAGTCGCTCAAGTAGGATGCCTCGTAGAAGTCACATGTTAATACATCGACATTTTACCAAATGATTTTAGTTTTTTATAAGATAACGTGTGCGTCTAAATTGGTAATAAAAACCGCCGTATATAGACCCTTAAATAAAACTAATAGTGCGTTTATTCGAACGGTGCTCCATCAGCAGGCAGCCTGGGAAATTGCGGCTGAGTGAATTCTGTAATATTGCTAATTAAATCGAAGTCATCCGAGCCGGCTAATTAAATGGACGTCATTGAAATTCGTTCATCGCGATGACACGCGCGGCACACAGGGGAACAAGGACACACGGTATTATTGGACGATCTCTCGACGACTAACTTCCCGCTATAAACGTTTACGGTATTGTTTTGCCTGCTCTGATCGATTTCCGGGAGGCGTCGAAGCGATATCAACGTTCCCGAAACTCCATGTTTACATTCTACACATTTGTTTTACTGCTCGACTGTAGCAGCCGCGTATTTCGCGAGGGGGGAAATCTGATAATGAAACAGAAATCTAAGACAATATTTTCGTTTCTACCGGGGAAGTCGTGCTACGAGGAACACAGCGTGCCGCCGATATTTCAACTTGACGGAACTACCAGAGGAATTCCCGACGCTTCAAGCTAATCGGGTAATTTATACATTCGTTGTTATTCGCTTCAACACGTTAAATGCTACGCCACGCCTTCGGGACCGACGATGTGGAATTTATGAAACAATATTTAGACCCAATTCGTATGACATTAAAAAATATTTTCTCTTCGTAGGTCTGCCCCGAACAGATTAAACAGTCTTTTCTTTTATTGACTGGCGTATTTTTGTATTTAAACTTAAACAATTTAAATTGACAACAAATATTCTATTATCGTTAATGTAGATCCATTCACGAATTTCTTTTTCCTTCAGCAAATTATGAACTTCAAAGAGATTTTAATTGCTGCAATCATTAAACAAGTCGTAGGGTAAAGACTTAAGTAAAAGCGAAATAGAATTAAAAATAAAATTAGTTCAATGTTTAATGTGTTAATATATGTAAAGGCAATCTTTTTGTGTTTGTGTTTTTTTTTTTATGAAACAGTGGGTTTAACTATATTCAGATTGCGTGAGAGATTTTACTGCTTCAGAATGACCGAAAAATCAAGGCAATGTATCTTGAAATACTTACGAACAACTATTTGCTGTTCAAAATAGATTCTGGTCCCGAGAGATGGATAATAGCATTACTAATTATTTAGGAGATATTCCCGAAGGGGGATCGAAAAATAGAGGAAGAAATCTTAGATCACTGATTCTTTTATAACGCCTCATATATATTCCCGAACACGAAAGCAATGTATTTGCCTAATTTCAGATACGGTCGATACAGATTTGGTCGATAGCGATCGAATTGCGGTTGTAGTGCGATCTTAAAATTTCGCAGCGGTCAAAATCGAAAAAATGGCCAAACTGTGGTTGCTAAAATAATTTTTTTTGCAAAACCCTGAAGTGCTAGCTTCTTGTCACGGTGCAAGTGCCTCGAGGGATGCTTAGAACAGGTCCAGGAATTTTTTCAAGCCTGTAGCATTTACAAACGTTTCATTTCATAACAATCTTTGACCAAAACTGCATTTTCTGTTTTCCAGTCACTGCATCGTGCAAAAATATTTTATCATATAAAATATAATAGACGTAGGGGATTTCCATTTTAAAATTAATTCAGATACGTTCGACATGGTATCCCCAAGTATTAGCTGTGAAATGTTAGGCGCGATATACACGTTTCACCGAGCGCATAAGAAAGACGAAAGCACTAACCGTCGATGTCACACGAAGGATTATCGTTTCCTCATTGGAAACAATCGGGGAGTGTGTTCACGCTTCTCGGAAAACCTAGTGCGCAAAAAGGAGAAGTGAATAATGTATAAATAATTGTACACATTACGGATTCATGCTTGCCGGGTAGAGCCGAAGCGCCGGCAAGCGAGAATATTCCGCGAGGATATACGCGCGCTCTTTTTTCTTTTTTCTTCCTTTTTCCTCTTCTCCCTCTCTTTTTTAATCCACGCTCCGCTGGCCCGACTATCGTGATGCTATCGAATCCGCTATAATACGCTTAAATGCGAAAATAATGACGCGCCGTCGAACCGTCGGCGCCGCTGACGTGTTCCGTTTCGACCTGCGGGTCCACCGAGGGGACAGTGGCTCTAACTACACCCTTATACATTATTGATAAAACATCTATGCAGTCTGTGTCGGTACATTTGCAGTCGCCTCGATAGTAGAAAAATCGTCTGTCAGTGTAATCGATTACGGGAGTAGATTACACCGTCGCCGGCCTAGGAAAAAAGAGACCTACACGCTAATCGTTTGTCGGAAACCAAGAAACATATTTTGTACAACACAGAAGTTATTTTCAAAATACATTTTCCATTCGAGGCTAGAAGCATGGATCATTGAACTAGATCAACGTACTGTTGTTACAACATTTACAAGCAGGAACAAGCAGACCATCGACTTAATCCTTAGCGCTCTAATGGCGCCTCTGAGGCAACACTAAAAATTCCCTTACTATTATTTACAACAGCTTTTACATTGCTATGTTTGCATTTCAGCGAGTGTGTATCAGCGTCGTATATTTTTTTCTGATTTACTTCTTTTATGAAGAAGAAATCTGCAGCTGAGATGCATCATTGCTTCAAGAAGTATATGGTGAAAGGCACCATCAAGAACGGTGAATTTGATGTCGATGACGAAGAACGTAGTGGGAGGTCAAAAGTGTACGAACACGCAGAATTGGAAGCATTATTGAATGAAGATTCGTGCCGAACGCAAGAAGAACAATAAATGCTCAATTCAAAATGCAAAGCGGCGGAGGCTTATTTGTACTCCCATACAACCTTCCTAAACCTTCAAGGGTTTCGCAAAGAGGGTAAGTGTGGAGTCGACAAAATTCAAATCGCCTACAATTTACTTTGCAATTTTACAATTTACTTACTACGACCTTTATTACGACGTGTGCTCGAACAATTAAATGTATCTAATCATTTCCTAGGGAAGCATCTCAATTTCAATAATTCTGATATGGAAATTATGACATCGAACATTGACTGCTCCTTCGAAAATGACCGTACTCAGAATTGGACAAAATTCTAGCGTTACAAGATGAAGTGTTTTTCCGACCCGATATTCGTATACTGCCAGAAAGATAGGAAAAAGTACTGGTCAGCGATGGACAATACTTTGAATCAAACATAAAATGCCGTTTATCCGCAATAAATGCCCAATTTAAAATGCAAAACGGCGGAGACTTATTTATATTTCCATACAACCGTCCTAAACCTTCGAGGGTTTCGCAAAGAGGGTAAGTGTGGAATCGACAAAATTCCAATCGCCTACAATTTTCTTCGAGTTACTGCGATCTTTATTACGGCATGTGCTCGCATAATTAAATGTATCTATTCATTTCCTAGGGAAGCATCTCAATTTCAATAATTCCGATATGGAGTTTATGATATCCGGCATTGACTGCTCCTTCGAAAATGACCGTGCTCAGAATTGGACAAAATCGTGGTAATAAGTTTCCTTTTTTTACTAAAACAATGACTGTGAGAAGAATTTTTGAAGATTCGAAAGACATTTTTACCATTTTAATGTCATTCTATATAGCTTCAAAATCGTACGAGGCTCCAAAGTCACAAAACGCGCGATGATCTTCAATCTTTTCTAACGATTCGTAGCTTTGTTAATAGCGGAAATTCGTTTTTGCGGTTAGTGGCGAATATTAACACGTTGAATGCCGAGCGAATTTTCCGAACTTCATACAAGTATCGTTTATTTCATTCATAAAAGTGACCAATATTATTAAAGAGAATTGTTAGTTACTGTATAACGAAGCTCTCACCTCGTATTACAATTTGGTTAACTTTCATAATAATAAATCGACGTTTGACGTTATTGATTTAAAAACAATCATTCTTAAACGACGCGGTGGCGCCGGTCACCGGTGACCACCGTGGCATTCAAAGTGTTAATTATGTACACTCTGTAAATTGATAAAATGTTTCTAAAATTGTAATGGATCGACCTTTGCCTAGGATAAACGAGTTGATTGTCCCTGTCATTTCAAAGAATCATGGGGAATCGCGTAAATTCTGATACATCGGGAATCGCGGAAAAACAGTCTCGCTTATTCGAACACAATTTTCTTCGGTGAATGAAGCTTAAAACGAGAAAGAGAGGTAGGTAGCGAGAGAGGCCGTTGAATATCAGTGTTTTCGAAGTATTTAATCTCATTAACGCGACGTCACGCGTTGAATTCGAAATGATTCAAGTAATTATCGAAGTCAGGGGAACGGCGTCGTGTGAAATGTACGGGAAAAGCTCTGAATCAATCTGATTTACGCATGATCGTGATTAACGTATTCACGGGACAGGACGCATCCAGTTTTTACGGGCGTTGAATGAAATGATTTCGCGAAACACGAACAAACAGAAATGTTAATTTAATTTTTCGCCAACGCGACGGCAAGTCAAGCTTCGGCCGTGATTTTAAAATGACGCTTCTGTCATCTGAATCGCGTCATTCGTTCATTTCACGAGCTCCGATATAACGCGACTGCAAAACGAATTATAAATCACTTGAAATTTTTCGTTTTCCATGAAAATCTTTATCTAGAAAATAGCAAATTAGATAATTTTATCCGGCAATTTAGAAAAGCTTAACAACCTCGAGTGAAAGGAAATCAGTGACGAAATTAATTTTGTCCTTTGAAAGAGAATATCATTTTACGTTAGAGCTTTATTTTCATTTTACGATATATAGAATAAGTGTTGCTAAGCGTTCGTTCCAACATTTTTTTATTCAAATTATCGATTTACCACGTCTGTTGGCACAATTAATTGATGATTACATTTAAATGTAGTCATCGGGATTACAGGTAATCTCCGTATAACGCGATTCCGTTTAAACACGGTTGATTAATTTAAACAGAAAAGCGTAAATCCTCATTACTAGTAGTTGCAATCACTAGTGTAAACAATTGTAAACTTCCTAGTACTTTTAAAAACGAGGTATACTCAATTAATATTCTGTTTCTCTTCGTGCAAATCCCTGTTTTCGCAATTAACTTTATTGGCGTCACTGTTTGGAGAACATTTCATTTGTTGGCTTGAACATTCTTTGCGGAGAAAATAAAGCACAAATATTGTAAATTTTTGTTAATATACACACTTTTGTACAGTTAAATAATCTACACATTCAATAATAATGTAAAATATAGTTGCTGAAAATTGCTGTCATGATAGACTAAAATTGCTAACATATTAATCCTGTCGTGCTCTTCACATTTTCATGTTTAAATTCTGTTATTTCTTCAAAGATAGTTATATGTTCAATCCTTATACGTTCTTTGAAATAAAAACTCGTCCATGATCTTTCTTTAAGCCCCACAAAACGTAACATTATAAATAAAGCATCAAAGCAAAATTCGCTAAATATACCAAGATCTCTTTTGCAAATATTTCCGGAATTGTATGAGGTTTTTAAAGAGCAAACGAAAATTCTTCTTAACTATACGCCTGATTACCATGATTATGTAAATTGTGTACGTAACCGTCTGTGCAACAAATATACAGTGAGTCACGAAAGTATTTGAACGCTCTGAAATGTAAAGTTTGTTGGGTAAAAAATGCGAGTCATATTAACAATTACAAAATATATTTATTCGTGTGATAATATATGTTAATTTTGAGTGTCTTCGGCCATAATAAGTGCTCATGGTGGACCGACAAAATATTAAAACTATACTTTTATATTAACAATAAATTACTCGTTTAATCGTTTGAATACTTTTGTGTCGTCCAAAT
Organism: Agapostemon virescens; assembly: GCA_028453745.1. Taxonomy (NCBI): domain Eukaryota; kingdom Metazoa; phylum Arthropoda; class Insecta; order Hymenoptera; family Halictidae; genus Agapostemon; species Agapostemon virescens. The sequence continues at coordinate 10,606,242 of CM052099.1, forward strand.
CTATCACAAGTATTATTTTACGTTACAAAGATACTTCCAATTTAACACGTATCACCGTGATGGTTGCATATTACTACAGGAATAAAAATATTTTGCAATTGTTAATAGGCCTCACATTTTTTACTCGTCAATCTTTCGTGTCTCACTGTATATATAAATTGTTAAAATGTGAAACCCTTTTTTACGTCTATTGTAAAACAATACAGAAACCAGTAATCTTTGATAATCTGATATAATTTAAAAAATGGCTTTACTTTCGATACTTCTGTTGATACAAATGGGTTAGTATGACCGCACGTGTTTCTATATGTAAATGTTGGCGTATGATTCTGTCGGGGGTCGCAGAGTATGCTAATACCCCGTCCATGAAAAATATTTCACTGTGACATGGATAGTCTATCCGCAAAGAATGATCTTGGCCAAACAGATTATCGTATTATCCGAGCAGAGTTTTACGCGGCGAGCATCAAGTCGACGAACAACCGCCATTGCAGTTGCCGCGTCCTCTCGCCTCGACGCCATCCGCCATTATTTTTATTAGCATTATACTTTCTGCCACCTGCGAACGCCTATAACTGTGCAGGAGGATCGTCAGCCAGCGGTGAACACGGGCTTCGATAAAATGGCGTGCATCACACCCGACGATAAATTGTTATGACTATTTTATTTATCGGTCGACATACGCTATGCGTTGCGCTCCATTCCGAACGGTGCCACTTTCTCTTGATGTACGATCTCTCGTTGCGATACCGTCGTTCGAAGATTCACGTTTAAACGCGTTTATTGTCGGATCAATCTCTTCAATCGTGGCCAACATCTTCGAGAACCCGCAATCCTGTCAGTAATCACAGAGACATTATCTGAAATCAAATTTCCTACGGTAACGTAAATCATTGTTTCGTTAGCTTCGGAATTATACCATTTAATCTTGAAGCTGTTGCGCGGATGGCAACTAGAATTTTACCAGCATGGTGACACACTCACAAATAGAAAACGAAACGTAAGAGGACGCTTATGAGACCGCACGTTATAATAGAAGACAACGACATTCCTGAAGACGAAATTTATAACTAAACGTAATCGAATCCAACAACGGCAATCGTTATTTTCAGAAGTCAAATAGTTTGAAGTTGAAAATGTCGCACTGAATATTATCACTAGACTGCGGAAAATGTTTAAAAAATAAAACTTGTCTATATTGTTGACCTTGCGTCGCCTTGCGATCTTGAATTCTAATCTAAGAAAAGAAAATCTAAGAATCTAAGAAAAGTAAAAATAGTAAGTTCTAGTTGAATTTTGTGAAAATACATGATTTACTAGAGTTTTTGTCGCTTGTCTCGTTCGCATTAATGGTCTCGATAAAAAATGATTATTTTAACTAGGAGTCTGATTTATTAGTCATCGATGAACGCTGAATTGGCATTTCGCTGAGACACATTTTACACTTGCTATAAATTTTTGCTGAATGTCGTCTTTCGATCGAAACGGAGATAGACCGCGAGGCTGCGATTTCTATTCTAAGGTAGTCATTGAATAGCTGAGACTGTGCTGATTTCTTCGCTCGAATCTGTGTCAGCCACTTGATCAATTTATGACGCGCACTCCGCGGAATATGCACTGCTGGAAACGAAGAAAGCAGGGATTACTACAATCAAAGAACGAGTTGCTTCCAACTTTATAGATCTCCGCGATTCCTTTTGTTTCCTAAAAATTCATGAAAATATTACCATACCTCGCGCAGAATTCAAGCAAAGCATTTAGCATTTTAATCTCTGAACTCTATAAGTTGCGTTTTTCATTAACCACGAGTTTTCAGTCATTTTCAAACGTACGACTCACTCTGCCGCCACGATGCGAGAAGGAACAAAAATGGGAATAAACGGTTTAATATAGCGATTATTCGTCAAAGCAAATGCATTCTTTTAATTTGGTCCAGTGGTCCATTATTTCAACTATACTCATAAAATTGCTTATGCCAAACACTTTCATTTCGTTCTTGACGACTTTTTCAGAATTTTACGGCGCGTCGCTAATATTTCATCAAACGCTATAAATTTTTCAAACTTTTCATCTACAAATAAACTCACGGCAACACGCGCGGAATAACAAATACGCAAGCATGAATTTAGAACAAAAAGAAACAGAGTGAACGGAGCTACAGGCAAAGCAACCAAATTTTTTTTCATTTGCATATATAGGTTTATAATTTCTGATTTTTCGTTCCCCCAATTTTTTTTTATTAGGAAACAAAAATTCGGCCCATAGAGAGTTAACAATTCCTACGTGTCTACCGTTTCCCGAAGCAGACAATTTCCGTGTTGCGCAAAGGTCAGCCTGCATGCCTGAACCAGCCGCAAATTAAAAATTCCAGCTGGAAGAAAGCAGTTTCGCGAATGGCACAGGGAGCATCTTGATGCGAAGATCGATAGTTCTTTCTATGCCAGCGTGCTTTCTATCGCGCTTGTCTCTCCGCCGGGCGAACTATCCGAGATCGAGCCGAGAGCAAAGGCCGTTAAGAAGACTGCGAAATTTTATAAACAATTTTACGGGGCGGTGCACAGTTCGCAGCGGAGCGCAACGAAAGAATTTTTGTTCGATTTTGCCCTCTTGTTTCCCGGTTGCCTCGAGCTTTCGCATCCCAGAACGTTGCTGGCCGTGCGTCGTGTCGTTGTCTCTAATCCGTCGGTGACGCGCCACCACGTCGACGGAGATATTGGAAATCGGAGCGACGAAACGCGCCGTTACGAATTCATATTGGGCGCCTGTTCCGCCGACTTTTCCTGGGAAATTCGTAGTTTCCGTGAGACGAAATCCAAAGGAGATGCGCGGCGCACGACGTTACATCTCGACACCCGTTGTTTGCTAAGACAATAATGTGAACACCGAGCTTCTCTACTGTGCCCGTCTTCTCTTGAATAGCAACACACCGTCCGAACGAGCAAGCTTACCCAAAATACTTCGGTATTCTCTTTCTTTTCAGTTCGCTAGATTAGTCGGCACCAGTTCGCGCAATGGGCCAATTGATTTTCACCAACGACGCAGCGTTACGAGCTATGAACGGAAATTGGAAAATGCGATGCTTTAAATTCATAGGTTGTGGTGTAGTAAAATGTCGATGAAAGAACGTGAATTCTGATACTGTTGCGACGACAACGCCGATGGTTGTATGTGTCCAATCGTGTCTTCGGAAATTTGTAACGCATAAATGAAAAGCAGGCAGGAAGTACGAAATACGACACGCGCCACACGTGCGACGCACTTGAAGATACGAAAACCAGACATCCCTGCAATAAATCACGATAATCCCTCATCGACCGTTTCCCACTCCTTCGGGTATACTCTTTCAGGCACACGCCTTCAAGCACACTCCTTCCATCATTTCTACAACCAATTAAAAAATTCCTCCGCTTCAAACTACCCTCAACCAATCACGACAAAACCGAGGTGACGACGGACACAGAACGCAACGAGACTCATCAGACAATTTAGAAATCGCAAAGTGACTAACAAGAAATCAAGAATATTTTCTCTTATTTTCGGTGAATTTGTTTAAACATGAGCCATTAATCAAACGTTCATTTTACTAATTTGATTTCTATAATTCGTGTTTAACATTAGGACTACCGGATCAGGTTCGTAATTTTTTCTTTCAGAATTTCAGAAATTATAAAAGTATCTTCATTGGCGAGCTTCGAATGAATTTCTTCATTGAAGTAGACATTGTAATAAAAATGGGATAATTATTATCGGACAATATACATCAGTTCAGTTATTGCTCGGTAGTTCTAGCGTGAACATTATAGAATGTTTTAAGATGCAGGATCGTTATTTGGTAACATTAACAATTTATCCCTGCGTGTCACTTTATATTTCGGCACCCACGCTACTTGTTTATTATTAACACGTTGAATGCCGAGAAAATTTGGTGTACTTCAGACAAGTTTCACTTATTTCATTCGTAGAAGCGATCAATGTTATTAAAAAGAATTGTTAGTTACTGTATAATGAAGCTTTCACCTCATACTACAATCTGATTCACTTCCACGATAATAAATCGATGTTGAATGCTATTAATTTAATGATAATCATTCTTAAATGGTACAATGGTGCCGGTCACCGGTGACCACCGTGGCATTCAACGTGTTAAAGTGTTGCAACAGCCACAACTTTTCATCCTGTTCTGTGACATTTTTCAGGATAAAGACGTTCCATTAACTGCAGCCGCAAAGAAAATGGAATGTCTGGGTTAGGTCTAAATATCTGTAATCTTTCTAAATATATTTTATGTGAAAATTGCACAAACAATGTGCATAGATGCAGTACGCAATACGATGGCATTTTGGAAAGGATGTAACGTACTTTTGTTGCGCCCTCGAGATATTGTACACTGGATGTGTTCTTTCGTTTTACGATTCTCTCACTAACATAAGCTTCATCTCGATCAGCTACCGACGCCATTCGGAAGAAGACCCCGAATTGGATTGCAGTATAGTCTGATGTGCAATATCGTGCTAGCCAAATCGAGGAAGACTATCGGCTATCGATGATCCTTTCGAAATTGCCAGTGTTCCCACCAGCTTCCACTGCTCCCAGGATATTCAGGCAAATGTCTCTCTCCCAATGACTGTAAAAGATTGAACTAGAAAAGCAATCAATCTTCGGTTTTGACTGTCGATGGAAAACCATATTTCCCGGCGGCAGTCTACCGAAAATCCCCATTAGCCGTCTCGAGAAAATGGTTTCCAATAGAAAAGTTCATCTGGTCGTCTTCGATCTGTGGTAGAATCCATTGCACCAAGAACTGCTGCTCGTGGTTTTAGATGCAAAACGTCTACGATCTGTCGGGAACGTGAAAAAGATATGCTTTGAATTAAACTACGATTTACGAATATCGTTTTATTTAATCTTCCCACCATGTATATTGTTTTCTAATCGGAGGGCTGGACGCTCTCGAGGATCGCAAAGGATTATGGCGACCGCGAAATGACCGACACCGATTATCGACCCGCGTTGGATTTAAACGGAAACCTTGTATTTAAGTGGACTGTATAACACGGTTACTGACTATTTAAGGGACTGGTCCGAGTATATTATACAAATGAACAAACTTAACACTAGAAC
>CM052099.1:10616362-10626964 GCA_028453745.1 Agapostemon virescens
AATGAAATAAACGATACTTGTATGAAGTTCGGAAAATTCACTCGGCATTCAACGTGTTAATATTCGCCACTAACCGCGAAAACGAATTTCCGCTATTAACAAAGCTACGAATCGTTAGAAAAGATTGAAGATCATCGCGCGTTTTGTGACTTTGGAGCCTCGTACGATTTTGAAGCTATATAGAATGACATTGAAATGGTAAAAATGTCTTGTATGTATCATACGACGCTGATACATAATCGCTAATATTTCGAGCTTATGTTGTTGACAAATATGGAACTTTACGATATGACGTCTTACATCCGACACTAGCCGCCATAACTTACTGGTTGCGCTATTTTATTTCGAACGGCAGAGATTTATTTCTACCCCCAATATTTCCAACAAAATAAACATTAACACGTTAAATGCGGAGCAATTTTGTCTCACTTTGCATCTCACTTTTAGTGAGATTCATATTTTAAATCGTATACGTTTTTCTTGTCTTTCACCTTGAATGACCTTGGAATAATATAGTCACTGAATTCCTAATAAAAGGGACTATCATTGTAGGTGTTTAAAAATGTCAAGGTGACCTTGATATCTCTAAAAAAATGACATAAAAACAAAATTTGTTTATAGCATCATGTCAGCTCCATTGTACCATTCAACTTTGTCCTTACCATATTTTACGTATCATTAGCAACAACAAAGATATTTGAGGTGCAAACGTTTGGTGACTCACCCTGTATATTAAATATATGTTTTTCAAAGACGAATTTTATTTCAAAGGTTTCAAGACCTCGCGAAATTCGGTGTGCGAATTTACGAATTCGCGGTTGCTATGTTACTGACGAATTGGTTTAAAGTGGGTTAAACGTTAGTAAGGAAAAAAATGGATGCGAAAACGTATAAGCAAGCTTATACAAAATCGTAATATTATGCAGTCCAGTACGAGTGATCGGTTGATCGTTCTCGAGGAAACAATTAACGCTATCGTGGTGCGTAAAAGCGGGTTAATATTACGTTTAAACGTTTCATTGTCACGACAAGCTGAAATTAACCTCGCAATTAGGCACCCGCGATGTTAATTACTTCTTAAAATCTCTTTAATAAATGTCCAAAGTGAAATAGACGGGGTAATACGTAACAGGTAGTTTCAGAGCTGTCGTAAGTGCTTGCACACCTCCGCAGCCGGAGTAGGTTAACGTGCAAAATTCTATGCGTAATGGGAACTGGGTGTAAACTAGTTCCTGCGGGAAATTGCTACAACAAATAGTTCCATGTAGCCCGCTGCTGGCAGACATCTTGATGGATTAAGGTCACCCGAGTAACGTATCGAAAATTTTACAGTGTCAAAGAATTTACGATCAGAGTATTACCGGGAAAATTGAACGGGCGCCTTAAAAATACACTTTTCGCCAAGATAATCTGAAATAAAATCGTTTAACTTGTGTACACTGTTTCGTGACATTTCGCCTGCCATTTTCACGCACTCGGCTCTAGAAAGCAAACGAACTAATATTTATTTAATATACACTATGGTTGTTGTACATCCAATTTCATGGAAAGTGGCTTCGCACTGCTAGAAGAAGCGTTATCGAGCGTTTTCGTAATGTTATATAACGATAGGATGTGACTAACATAAGATATTACTAATACTAACCCTTTGCACTCCAAGCAATCTTAATTCCTAAGTCGAAACATTTTTCTGCTCTAGAATAATTTCATTGTACGTGGTTCATTAATTTTTGGACATATCAAATTTGTTATTACTAATCGTGCCTGTAACACTTTACTTTTTGCTAACTTCTTAAATACAAACATTGCAATATAAAAATTGTTTTAAATAATAGTCTGACAATTTTTAATGTAATGACAATTTTTAACCCTTTGCATTCGAATGGTGATTCTCAGGTACCACTGAAAATAGCTGCTGCACTGTTTAAAACAATCTTTGCATCGCTATGCTTGTGTCAAAGAAATTCGTAAAAATTTAATCGTTGCAAGGACAAGTAATAGTAAACAAATTTCGTATGCATAAGATGAAATATATCGTGTAGAATAAAAATATTCTAGGTCGAAAAAATGCCTTCAGTTTGGAGTTAAAAGACCTTCGAGTGCAAAGGGTTAATGTAGGATATCATAATAAATGAATGACGCAGTTATTTCTATAGTTTTTAAATGAACTTTCACGTTAATATATTCATTGTACCGAATTTGATGGTGATCCAGATTATACAGACTGATTCGCTGAACTATTCGGTATTATATATTTTAATTTTTAAATTTTTATTTCATTTTACAACTTGCTTGTTTGGGGCAGCTAGTTTGACAGTCAATCCGTTAAACGAAGCACGAGAGTTGGAATACGAAAGCAACCTCAACGAAAGTGAAAACCCATAAAAGATGGCGCTACGTGTCTGCCTTATGTGCAAAAGCAGAAGGAACACGATTTCATGTCGTCAGAGATGACAGTTAAGTGTTAACGATACAGGTAATAACAATTAGTCTTCATTACTATTGTCACTGCTACCGTTCCATAACCTTTCTGGCTGCACTTCTTTCCGTTTTAGCTAATAATATTTCGTTATTCTAAATCCGATTTTGTAGCAGTCCTTTGTACCTTACTTCCACTTTGCACGTAATAAGTTTCTGATTGTCCTTTCTTCGTTCTGTTGCTCGTATCTGCAGATGAATTAATTTATTTAACAAGTTCCTGCTCTCTCACGAGTATATTGCAAACTTTTACGCGGATTCCTATTTTCATAAGTCGTGGAATAAAGATTAGGATAAACAGACGATTTATTTCGTAAACGTTGTTCGTAATGCGACCAAAATGCAGAAATAAGTTCGAAGTTTTGATTCATAGAATTAAATCTACGTTCTCGAACTGCTTTCATATTTTAGTTTTATACATTTTTTCTGTCTTTGACCTTGAATGACCTTGGAATAATATAGTCACTGAATTCCTAATGAAAGGGACTATCATTGTAGGTGTTTAAAAAATGATGATTCCATTTTAAAAAGTCAAGGTGACCTTGATATCACTAAAAAATGACATAAAATCAAAATTTTTGTATAGCATCATGCCAGCCCCATTGTACCATTCAAAATTGTCTTTACCATATTTTACGTATCTTTAGAAACAACAAAGATATTTGAGGTGCAAACGTTTGGTGACTCACCCTGTATAGTGACCCGCGAACGTATACGGACCCTTTTTAAACCTAAATAACTTTTTAAGAATTCGATCAAACGACTTGACTTTTCTGGAGCTACTAGAAGTATCGATTTACTAAATGATACGCAAAAATAATTTTGAAACGATTCTAATTGGAAGAAACTGCAGGAAAAATGAAAAGGACATTTTTTAAAACATTTTTAATTTAACTCGTAATGAAAATTTAAAGTATGCGTCGTGTAGACTTGTGTTAGTTATATGTATGCTGAAAATTTTATTGAAATCGAATGGCGCAGAAAAAAATTACACGCGTAGAACGATGTAAGAATTTGTGGAGTTTAACACTTTGACTGCCATGTCACCCATATATGGGTGACAGAATTATTTGTCCATGTTTAAAAATAACTTTGTACATTAATATATTCGTTGCACTCAATTTAGTTGATATCTGGAGAATACAAGAAGGTTGAAGAACAACTATGCGTTTTAAGTTTCATAATTGTCAAGTGTTACTTCATTAAATAAATTAGTTTGATTTTGTGAAATTTTTGAACTTGTTAGTTGTCCAGTTAAAGCGTTAAACAGAAATTGACCGAGAATCGTGAAAGATGGCGTGAAAAATATCTCGAAAACGTACAGACATGATGTCTAGACAATTCTAGACATACAGTGTCAACTTAAATCGTGGCTATTAAAAATAATGCAGTATAACAAGCATATAATAGCGCGTTGAACAGCACGAAAAATTGCAGAAAAATGATATAATCTAGAAACATTCGCGAAAGTATTCGCAAAACGTGGAGCGCATGACTGGTAAAAACCTAAACACGTTAATCACGTAAATCGCCTGAAATCTAGTGGTCTGAATGGGAACGCTCTCGGAGATAAAATTCAAAACAAAATCATATATTCGATCTGTCTATAGTGCTATTTAGCTCCTTGACCGTAGCCGGCCATAGCGTGATCGGGATTCGCGAATCGAACAATAGAGGGTGGTTGGAGAGGACGGAGGCTTCGAAGAGGGGGATGCACGCGTGCGGGAGAAGTCTCGTGAAAAATTGCAACGCGGCAAATCCCGATTTACCGATGCCATTACTCACGGAATCGACATCAAAGGGAAATCCGCGGCTAGGCGAAAGGGGTGTCGAGCCAAGATTTCTGCGGATAGCCGCGCGATACGATTATGCAATGCTCGGCCCGCCGGCCCTGCGGATCCATCGGCGCATATATCAGCCATTGTGCATAGCTGCCCTCACCTCAGTTATCTTAATTACATCTGTAATGCGCACCGCAGCGCCGCCGACACGGCAGCCTCGCATGTTCGTGTGCTTATTTACCAACACCCGTTCGTTTCGGCTCATTCGGCGAACGATCACGCTTCTCGCAACTTCGAACCTCTAAGGCTACCGTTGCAACGGATGCACTTCCTCGCCTCTACGTCCGAGCTGCTCATCGCGCGAACGCAACAAGCGATGGTTGAAATGGATACGAGTTACGACGAACCGAACGTACATACAAAAACGCTGAAAACGTTTCGCTAACTACTTTACTGGCGGGAAACTCTTTCCACATGGTTTAATGCTCGCAAGTAAATTCCACTTCGTTAACACTTTACTGGCCGGAAACCTATCTAGAGGATTTTCAATAATTGCGTTGTAACAAAGCGAAGCTTGAAAAGCTGCTTTCACGTTGTAATTCGTAAGAAAACTATCAGACAATTTTATCGAGGACGCCTTGCTGATTTACAATAAAAATTCCTGTTAACATTCGAAGATCCACTAAACAATTTTCGATCATAGACCATGGCCTAGCAAAATTCTCAAATAATCACCGGTTGGTACAGTGTTAACGTGAAATTAGCATTCTCGCTTTTTCTCTAACCCTAGCTTTCCATTTTCTTCTCTTCGTCTCTAGTTACCCCTTCCTTTTCCCTTACCTTAAGTATTCAACCCCCATTCCCTTCTCTAGATCTCCTCTTTTCTTTCACTTCCTCTAGCCGGGGCTCAAGATCTTCGTCTTCTCCTTCCTCCTTTAGGTCCCCTCTTTCCCTTCACTTATCCAAGGTTCCCACCTTCCAATCCCTTTCCTAAATCCACTCCTCCCTTCTCCTTAGTCTAGATTTCCCGCAGCTTCCCTTTCCTTCCCTTGGTCACCATCTTCCACTCCCTTCCGTTAACCCAGATGTGCATAGTTCCTTCCCTTCGTCGGGTCCCTTCTATTTCTTTCTTTCCATCCCTTCTCGAGACACCCTCCAACCATGCATTTCCTCCCCTATATCTCCCCCTCCTCCTTACCTAGATAACCTCCGTCGGGGTCAGCGAATCTACAGAAGACGTAGTAAGAAATTAATGATAGCCAATGCGTTAAATTGTGTTGTTAACCCCTTCCCGTACTTCAACGAGTCAAACTCGTGATGAAGATTATCAAATTACCGATTTATCAAGCAGTCTTTTTAGTAACCAGTCACTTTCCTTCTTATTTACTCGATTCCTTACTATTCGCGAATTTAATATGGTGAATTCTGAAGAAGTCATCAAACATTTAACCCTTTGCACTCCGAGCAATTTTAATTCTAAAATCGAGTCATTTCTTTTACGTAGAATAATTACATTGTACATGGTTCATTTTCTTTCTTGCATATTAAATTTATTACTGTTATTTGTACGCACAACAGTTTAATTTTTAACGATTCATTAAATGCAATTATGGTCGGGTAATAGTTGTTTCGAATAATAGTATGGCAATTTTTAGTGTCTCCTCAGAGAAGCCATTAGAGGGTTAAGGGTTAAAACGAACAAAATCCGCTATAAAGGGTCAGATCACGCGCATTGTCTCATATGTGAATGAAGCATCTGAGATCAACGTTTTCGAGTTGAAAAATCGTCGTAAAAAATTAGGAGAGTCGTTTAACTGTTATGATAAGGTCCAACTTAATATTGAAATCGAAGATGAAGTTTCGGACCACAATTTAAAGCGCGATACGTTTGAAAAACAATCTCATTCGGCGCAATCTTTAATAGACAGCGAATTAAATAGCAGTAGAGAAGCTAATTGTACAACCTCTACAAATAAATCATTAGATGTTTAAATATTAACAAAAACAACGATTTTACCAAAAATTGAGATTCAGCCATCTATTCAGATTATCCTGTGATGAATTGCCTGTAATTACATATTTATTAAAGTCCACAAATTTCGAATCAATGTTCATCATCTTTTCCTCATACCACCTTACCGGTACGGTGTGACGTGTGGTCAGACTGAAGCTGGCTAATATTGCCAAGCCCTATCAAACCACAATAACATGAATACGCGGAAGTTATTTCACGGTCCGAGTACGCGATCAACTCCGTGAAACTTGGGAATCTCGCTTGATCGAATGATGCGGCGGCCCGCAAACTTTTATACACGCCATCCGTCGATGGAAACGATCTTTCGCGGTATTCACAGGATTAGAGGAACTCCATAACTCCGTATCCGGTAAGTGCGGGCGTCAAAACGCAGGCGACACAAAGCGATGACCGAAACGAGCGGGAGAGGCTTCGTCCGGCGGCCATTCATTTTTCATTTAATAAACCGTATTTATCCCGGAGCTACGTGCGAACGGGGAAAAAATAGAAAGGAATAGACCGGGACTCGAATAACGAGGCGCGATATTTTGGCCGCGAACGAAACTAGGTTCCACTATCGCGTTCCTATTTCACGCGTTCGCGCGTGAAAGGGCGTGGAAGAGCGACGCGGCGGGGCGGCGGAGGAGGAGGAGGGACGAAACCGATTCAACTATGGCATCGACTTGTTTTGGTCATCGAAATTCCTTTTTTTTTTTGTATCTCCCGCCTCTTCTCCCGGCGTGTCGCAGCGTCGACCGGCAAAAACGAGCAAGTGTAGCGTGTAACGAGCAAAGCACACACCCGCGACGATTTTTTTTTCTATCTCACATTACACGGCGCGCGCGCGCGCGCGCACCGCACTATCCGCCGCGTTTTTCGAACCGGTGGACAAAAAGGATCCGCAGGAAAAAAAAAACGAGGCAACGATCGACACGCGGCCCACCGTGAAATCGTTCGTTAACTTTCCTTGGTAGCCGATCGATCGACGACCGCGCCGAAAGCGTGGCGAACGTGGCGCGGCAACGTGGTGTGGCACCAAGCGCTCCCGGTGTCCCACGAGGGCCACTGTTCGGGGGCCAATACTCTTACAATCGAAGGACCATGGCAATACTCACTTGTGTTGCTGTCTGTGATGAATTTTTCAATCCGTCAGACTTTGGCCGTTTGCACGTGGTATGCCGAAATTTTAATGATTAACTACCTTCTCGAAGGACCACGTTCCCTGTATAGGAAGGACTATACATAACAATGTTCACGAGAATAGAAGTACTGACTGAGGCTATCGTGATGTACAAGTACGATGTATAACACGAAACGTGGCAAAATCGTGTCTATCTGTCTAACTACAACTAAAGAGTGTCCCACAATTAACGCAAGGTTTGAATTAAATAGAAAACACAGTTTTTAGTCTTTAGATTGTTATTTTTTCATTGAATCATAAAGTACATATGATAGGGTTATTTATAGAATAACACATCGGGCAAATGGCCTCCACAGCTTTGCTGGCACATACGCATTCTTTCGTCGAAATTTTTCATGACCTTTCTGCATAATTGTGGCTGAATTTCGTTGATGCAGCGTTTAATTTCCTCTTGCAATGCACGGGTGGTTGTGGGCTTGTCGACATAGACCTTTTACTTCAAATAACCCCATAAGAAGAAATCTAATGGTGTTAAATCACACGATCTAGGAGGCCAATTCTGATCACCGAAACGAGAGAGTACACGACCAGGAAATGTCTCATGCAGTAATTGAATTGTTTCACTGGCTGTATGGCATGTGGCACCGTCTTGTTGAAACCACATATTGGCCACATCAACAGCATCCAATTTCGGCAGAAAGAACTGTGTTATCATGTCGCGATATCGAGCACCAGTAACAGTTACTGCTTGACCAGCCTCATTTTCAAAAAAGTATGGTCCAATGATGCCTTCAGCCCAAAATCCGCACCAAACAGTGACACGTTGTGGGTGCATTTGTTGTTCGACAATCACACGTGGGTTCTCCGAACCCCAAACACGGCAATCTTGGCGATTAACAAAGCCATCAAGGTGAAAATGTGCTTCATCGCTTAGGATGATTTTGCTCGAAAAATCAGCATCCACTTGTTGATGTTCAATAATCCAATCCACGAACTCTCTTCGCTGTTCATGGTCATTAGGCTTCAGTTGTTGTGTTAATTGAATTTTGTAAGCATGGAGACACAGATCTTTTGTGAGTATACGCTGTAGAGAGCTTCTTGAAATTTGCAATTCTTGTCCACGACGCCGAATTGATGTTCCTGGGTTTTCACCAACGCACTCACGCACTGCTTCGATATTGACATTTTAACGGCTTGTTTTTGGACGACCGGTGTGTTTAGCGTCTCCAACTGATCCAGTCTCCCTGAATTTTGCAATTAATCTTTCATAGTTGACGAGGTTAAAACACTATTTTGACCATATTTTGTATAAAATTTTCGGACTGCGGCCGCCAAACTTTCATTATTTTTTAAATATTGTTCAATAATGAAAACACGTTGTTGTATCGCATAACGCTCCATTTTTACTAACCCTAAACTCTCAGCTGTCTAATTGTTCTTTTTTCAGGGTTGCCAACAATTTACTGCAGAAAGGGCGGCAAATTCAAAGTTTGTCAGTTATCACACGCCACTGTCTGCTATAAACGGTCTAATTTCATTGCGAAAGAATCAAAGAAATTGTTTTTGAGTTTATTTTGTTAGAAAATAAGGTTCGCTCTATGAAGGTTCTGGAGTAAGTGCCATCTGCACAGTCCACTTAGCAACAATTATTTCTGTCTGACTCACTCTGTGACCAGATCCTTCAGAAACCGAATCCCAAAATTCTGGCAACGTAAATGTACGTAAATTACGAAAATGTAATATCTATACTTCGTACTACGTGATCTACATAAAGCTGTAATCAAACGATGATTATTCTTACGAGCAAATATCGTATGTAGAAAAGAAACTCGTTTCTATGTTTTTCATAATGTTCTATATCGATGTTATTCATATGATTTTCAACAAATATTGAAATACAATTGGCATTAATTAATTCTTTCTTTATTTCGTAATATGCTGCTGTTTGAATTTTTTAAATGTCATTGTTAGTTTAGTTTTTACGAGCTTTTTCTTAGACCTTAGCAAATTCGTTAAATCGTTTCGGTATTCTTCGCGTAGATACGATATTTTCGCTCGGCACTAAAAGGGTTAATGATATCTATTATGATTCACTTCCTTTCGTGGATATAAAGTGTGTATACGGAGCACTTCCGTTTTCACCGACTCTTTAAATGCAAACGTAGAGGTGTTGCCTCGGAGGCGGCCGTTTGAGTGCTAAGGGTTAATTATGAATCGCACGAACCGTTCAGATTTCAATGTTTTAAGAGGCCATTATCAGAACGCATAGAGGTTTTCGAAAATATGTCAACGATTCTGAATGTAGAGAGATCGATAACTAGATGGCTGTGCTTTGTTTTTTTTGCAGAGACCCCCGAGTAGGCGTGGCTTCGTCGCTCTCAATTTCGATAAAATCTGAGCAGTGCCCTTTGGGGCAATGGGTACCGTTTTGTTTATGCAACTGGAATCGCGCAAGAGAAAACTACAACCGCGATGCACCGGTGCGTTCACGTGTGACTGTGTTCCGTGAGCATCGACGAATGATTTTTTTTTTAGCCATCGAGCCATTCTGTTTCCAACTGAAATCGAGGAAATTCAATTGGATTCCAAAATGCAAAACGCAGGTAGGCTGATTGTGCAGAATTATGACAGGTTGTGGATTTTCCAGAGTGAAAATATAGGTCGGTCGGATTGTTTAATCGTCGTTTAACTTTTCCAAATAATAATACGAAAATAAATAAAATGCACAATGCACAACAAATTCGCACGGTTTCAATTCGAAGTCAAATTTCGCTTATCCTGTATTGACACTTTCATTGATATATTATCTAAAATACCATGTCTTTTATTAATTTCGATTTGTCGATTTGTAATTTTTAAAATTTAGGAAATTTTCAAGTTTCTTCATTATTTTCGTTAAATAATTCGGTCTACAACGAAGTGACACGTTTTGCTCTGCCGCTTATGGAAATATACAAAATTAATACACTATCTCGTCAGGAATAGACGTAATACGACAGTATTAACTCTCCAAGTACTGCGTCATAGTCAGTTTCGACCCGCTCGCTTCAGACCACCAACTAATGACGTAGATTCTCCATTTTCAACGCTTCCGCGGTGGATACGATAATATTTCTTATGTGTTCTGTGGATGAACGTTCATGGACGTAAATGTAGGAATGTATATTGTGTTAATGAACGTCCATGTA
>CM052099.1:10626974-10638404 GCA_028453745.1 Agapostemon virescens
TAGGAATGTGTACTGTGTAAATGAACGTCCATGTACCTAAATGTCGGTATATGTGTTGTATGGATGAATGTTCATATACGTACAATAAATGTAGGAGTATAGTTTGTGTCAATGAACGTCCATGCACCTAAATGTCGGTATATATGTTGTGTAGATAAATGTTCATGTACGTAAATGTAGGAATGCGTGTTCTATGGATGAATATTCATGTACGTAAATGTAGGAATGCATGTTGTGCTGATGAATATTCATGTACGTAAATACAGGAATGCATGTTGTGCGGATAAACGTTCACGCACGTGTACGTGTGAAGCGTCTAGATGTTAACATAAATGTGTACGTACGAGTACGGATGGCGCAGGGGCGGCTATGAAAATTGCGTATCACGACCGAGGACAAGCGAAAGCAATTTAGATCAAAACGACGGAAAGAACAGTTTTCCATTTATCATTGTAATTAATTCAACCATTCTATTATAAATAAACCTATATTCGTATATTGCTGTGTAGAATGCCTTTGTCGTTTGGCATAACAAAATATCCCAAATGGCACGTTAGATATGTCACCGTAAAATACAGCGTAGAGGTGGTAAGACAGATGACGCGACACCTCTGTTGTTTATAAACACCAGCAACACCCGTGTAGTTTATAAACACTAGCGACACGTATTCTGGAACGTCCAATTGCTTTGTACTATGCTCAGACGTATCAAGACTTCCGGAGCACATAGACGTTTTTAACCACTTGCGCTGGAAAGACGTGCCACGCACGTCGTAATGCTTTTGTCACAGAATCGCCAACGACGTGGTATGTACGTCGTCGTGCGATTGTCACAGAAACAAAAACGACGAAATTATATTTATATAATTTTATAATCAATCGATGCTCTATATTCCCTTAAAAAACTATTAAAAGTCCTAGGTCAAAAATAAATTAGTTTAAAAAATATAAATCTGTTTCTTCCGTTCTGGTACACACTTCGTTGAATTTTTTGCCAGCGCAAGTGGTTAATAGACAGTTAATATCCACTGCTTGGTAAGCATTCGTTAACATTGCCAAATAACGTGGAAAAATAAGGATTCTTTAGGGACAGGACGTAAAACGTTTTTGCAAGAGTTAGCGAAGAAATTGACTGCGAATAATATTGATAGGCAAGCTGCTACGTTCGAAAATATGAACGGAGGATTGCATAGTGACGTAGTGAAAGCGATAGAAGCGATCGGTAAAAGAATTATGTAGACGCTGAAGAAAGTAGATAGAAAACGTGCTAGATGTTGCTTTTGCACAAGAGACAATAATAAATATGCAACGATATGCACATCTTCCAGAAGACGTATATAATAACCACTCTGTATAAAATCACATTTTTAACCCTTTGCAGTGAAAGCAATTTTAATTCCAACATTAAAACATTTCTTTCAGACATTAAACACTTTCAGTCCTTGTGAAATCCTATTTACATTATGCACTCGGCGTTAAACATGTTTTCTTGTTGAATAGTTGCATTTTTAGCAATTTATAGAATACAAACGAATTTGGTAAGACGAACACTGTTTTGAAAAATGGTACTGCAATTTTTACTGACATAGTCGCCATTCGACTGCAAAAGGGTAAATGTAATGTATACAATAGAAGTATTTAACACTTTGACTGCCATGTTACCCATATATGGGTGACAGAATTATTTGTTCATGTTTAAAAATTAATTTGTACGCTAATATATTCGTTGCACTCAATTTAGTTCATACCTGAAGACTACAAGAAGGTTGAAGGATAACTATGTGTCAGACATTTTAAGTTTTCAATTGTAGCTTCATTAAATAAATTACTTTGATTTTGTGGAATTTTTGAGGCTGTTGGCTGGGCAGTTAAAGTGTTAATAAATATTATTTTACCTCGATCACGATGTTATTATAATACTATATATCTTTATACCTGCAACGAGAATTCAAACGTTGCACGAAATATGCGTATACATATAGTAATGAATGTTCGAACCTCAGCCAATTCACATAATGTTCGTGTCTATGTGCCAGGTTCATATACTTGTGCGAACCTCGAGTAACCGTGAACGCGTCTACATTAGTGAAATATCGGTGTGAGTAAGAAATTACCCTGGCACAGGACTGCATGTCGCAGTGCTCGGAGGATTAATTGAAAAAGTTTTTTTTGTTCACAGTCTATACCTCAACGCGACCGTTAATTTGTTCGATAAGACCAGAAACAATGCATCACGATCATTCTCGGTCGTTCGAGATATGTCTTGATCCCTCCCGAAGCTTTCTAGGGTCCCCTGAGCTTTTCGCAATCGTCGGCTGTGGCTGGTAAAGGCAATGGCGTGGTGTCAAACGTCCACGTGACCCTCTTTCCCCTGGGTGCTATCAAAGACAGCATTTTCTTACAGTTCAGAGATCCGTTGCAAACATCTGCATCTGTTTCGCGAAAAATAGGAGAGCGTAGTTTTAACTACCTGAAGCAATCAATTCGGTAACAGTTCGTTTAACACTGGAACTACCAAACCAGTTAAAATGACTGGTCCTACTTATTTCTTTCGCAATTATTGAAGTTATAATAATATTTTCGTTAGAAATTTTCCGATGTACTTCCTCAACACTTTGACTGCCAAAGCAGCAACCTCAAATGTTCTATAAAGTCAATATAATTTATTTAATGAAATAATAATTGAAAAATTAGCATGTATGATACCTAGCACTCCTTCAACGTTTTTACTTCTTCCTGACCTTAACCAGATTTGGTACAATCAATGCATTAGCACAAAAATTTATGTTTCAATCTGCACAAATAATTCTGCCATCCGCCTGTGGGTGACACGACAATCAAAGTGTTAACACATTAACTGCCCAACTGACGACCTCAAAATTTCCATAAAATCAAATTAATTTATTTAATTTGAAAACTTCAAATGTACGGCATATAGTTATCTATCAACCTTCTTGTATTCTTCAGATATTGATTAACCTCTTAGGCACGGTTGAATTTTGTTTCAGTTTCTTTATACGGCGGAGAACATTGGAATGAAGTTTTTGATAACTAAATTATAATTCTTCTTAAAGATGTGATGCATATACTTTAACTTTAACAATTTTGGAATAACGTTTTTCATAACTAAATTGTAATTTTTCTAAAAGATATGATGCACATATTTTAACATTAATAATTTACTGTAATAATTAATGATAGAATTGAGTGTGCTCAAGCCACTATAATGGCGCATCGTAATATGATATCCGCGGAAGTTACTGTAGTGGCGCATCGTGCTTAAGAGGTTAAATTGAATGCAACGAATATATTAACGTACAAATTTATGTTTAAACATGGACAAATAATTGTGTGACCCATATATGTGTGACATGTCAGTCAAAGTGTTAATGAACCACATGTTACAATAAAAATTGAATGAAGTTTGAAAAGATGCAATCTTGTTATTATCACACAGCAATGTACATCATTGGATTTAATGTTCGGTAGTTCTAATGTTAAAATTAGATCTACCGAACCTGTCAAAATGACTGGTCCCTATTTATTTCTTTCGCAATTATTGAAGTTATGAAAATGTTTTCATTAGTAATTTTCCGATGTATTGTGATTGTTCTAGTGTCAATTATTGTTTCACAAAGAAGTTCATCCTTTCGGACCGCGTGGAAGTTTCGCATTCGCCTGTCCCTGTAAAATTTTCGTTCTACAAAATGTTGCTTCGATCACGAGTAATTTTCTGTGTAGAATATCGTCAGCGATAGTTAATTTAACCCTTTTAGTACGTATGTGAAGAATACCGAGGCAATTTAACATATTTGCTAAGGTTTAGGAAAAAGCTCACAAAAGCCAAACTACAAATAACATTTACAAAATTCAAAAAACAAAATTAAAAAATATTTGTTGAAAATCGATATAGAACATTATGAAAAATATAGAAATGAGATTTTCTTCTACAAACGATATTTGCACATAAGAATAATCATCGTTCGAGTACAGTTTTATGTAGATCGCGTAGTACGAAGTACAAATATTACATTTTTGTAATTCGCGGTGTTAAAATTTAGGGATTCGGTTCCTCTGGGATCTGGTAAGCGGTAAACGGACTGTGTCGAACCTCCGCGACACTTACCCCAGAACCTTCATAGAGCAAACCTAATTTTCTAACAATTTAAACCCAAAAGCAATTTTTTAAATTCTTTTGCAATGAGATTAAACCGTTTATAACGATTTATATATTTATTTTGAGATAAAGTTCGCTCGCAATGCGAATAGTAAGGCGCCATCGTTAGCACTTTTCGCAAATGTTGGGAACGACGATGTATCGCCGTTCGCCACTAAAAGGGTTAATATTTTCGTGCAATTAAAATGGCGCATTTATTATTTCTGTTCGGCTACGGAAGGATAACAGAGAACTCGATTCTACATATGTTATCGATATAATTTCTTGCAATAACAACCGGCGCAATTTGGAGAACAGGGAGTATTGCATTCGCCTCCGTAAATGTGCGACATGCGCCGTTTAGTAACGAATACCTGGAGGCTGCCTGTTAGTACGGTGGCCATTGTTTCCAAAACACAACAGCGTGGCAATATAATTAAGGACCTATGAAACTGTGACACGGTACAATGCCAAAGACACGTACTCGTTAAATGTGGCTCGTACGTAGATTCCTTTGACGACTTACAACAAGCTACGAACTAAACAAAAACAATGATCCGTGTCTCTAGCCGGTACGTAATGTGTCGCGAATTCTTTCCATTTAGATACACACTTGCTCCGTCATTAAAACCGGTATAATTTGAAAATGAAGCAGTCATCCATTTATTATCGCGTTTCAAAACTAACCGGAGAAAGGGTCGTCGACGTTTGAAAACGCATTTCGTCCGAGTTTTTCTACGCGAGCTTCCTTGTTGGAGATAATGCTAATGATCAGCAGTACAAAGAGCCACGAAAAATTCTGTTTGATATTTAGTATTGTTTCGGCGTATTAATATTTCTTTAATTTGACGGCGAAATATTTTTGTCGAAAATACGTTATCGTCGCTCCACGTTCGAGCTTATATGTATAAATTCATTATATGAAATTGATTGCGGTTTTTTTTTGAAGTGGTGATATTACACGTCACGTTTATAAGAACGTAATGCGATTGCCATCGTTGCAGACGCGTCGACGAGAAAAAATTGATTTTGTAAAGTATTGTACTTCAATCGCGCGGATTCATCGGAAATCGCCCGTTCGTTTTTGGACGAATAATTCGACGGCCAATATCGGTTCAATTAACCGAAGGGGTCATTATGGCGGGAAATTAACGATAAAGAGAAACTGAACTCATTGAGGCAATCAAGTTCAAATTGTAATGTATATATGCGGCAAGCTGCGCCATTTAGTCGATGAAATTACACAAAGAAACGTTTGCCCTCTGCCTTTCTGTTAATTTTTCACTTTTCTTTTTTGTATTCGACTGGCGGGCTAGGTTTTTGCCAAAAGCTCTAATTAGACGATTCGATGACAACATTTAGGATTCGGTCGCCTTTCGAACACTAGAACGATGTTAATTATGCGCGCAAATTACACGGCATTCAATTTGGACGCTTAGAGTAACTATAATCTGCGGCAATTAAATCGAACAATGTGTCATGGATCGCCGATGATCCTTTTCCCTTTGCACGATGATACTCTGGATTATGCAGAAGTTGTTTGTTTAACTTGCACGGTTGTTTATTTTGTACTCACGTTGCAGGAGAAGTAAAGACATGATTTGCGGAGAGCTTACCTGTAAAAAGAGAAAAAGTATGTTAATCTTTTGATCAGAAATACTAGCAAAATTCATGAATACAGTTTCAATGATTCATTCGAAATAAATTATATAAATACATATATAATTCATATTCTTCAGTTAATGTAAATATATAAAGTCCGCTGTTATAAAATCTAGCGGTTATACACGGTGTGTGATTAAAAATCTCACGCAATCTATTTTCAAAACAGTTCGACAACGGCAACATCCGTCGAAATTTACGAAATTTATCTAAAACAATGAATTTCAATGATAAACTGCCTGAATATATTTAATCTATTTTAGCATACCTTAAATAAAATTGAAAAGACGCTGTAGAGAATTTAAATGTTATAGAATCATTGAAAATCATTTAATGAATAATTTAAGGATGTTTACAGCCCTGTTAGTGTTCATATCTCCACACTTTGATACGCGTATACAGAGTGTCTCGCTAACCGAGTTACAAAGCAATATCTGCGTTAACGTTACCGCATTAAACGCTGAGCAATTTTGTCTCCCTTCCCATTTCGCTTTTTACTTAAGTTTAAATGCAAACATGCAACTGTATAAATAAAAGACTTCCTTACACCATTTCTGTCTTTTCTGTTTCAGTCAAATGAATGTGTGTAAATACTTTTTAATATATAATATGTTATTTTGTAAATCTAATCTGAAATCGAAGGGCCACTTGTAGCAATAATTTATTTTTAAGGTTATATTTTCCAAAATTTCAAAGTCATTGATGTTTACTTTTTTTTTTTAAACAGGATTACATATTTCTATTATTATGTCATGACTGTTAAGACCAAGGAGAATCCAATGACTTGCAACACCGTGACCTATCCATGACCTTGTGCGAAGGATGGATTACTATTATCAGATTTCTATGTACCAGGTATGTAAATAAGAAATCGGAAGTTTTGTACAGAAAATACACGTTTATTGTATGAAAATGGTACAAAATATTTCATTATATAAGTATTGCCTGTCGGCAGCTACCCACTTTTCCCATCTCTCTGACAATTTGTGGACGCCACGTCAGAAAAACTGTTTCTCCTTCGAGGCAAACCAGTCATCGAGCCACTTTCGTACATTTTCGTAAGATGTGAAGCGCTGCTTAATAAATGCCTGTCTCATCGATGCAAATAAGTGAGTAAGCCGCATGCGAAAGTATTTTTCAACTAAACGCCTCGATCATTTATATACATATATATATTCTGGTAGTCTTCTGGATTTTTCTCATGGCTTTCAAACGTATTCAAACGCTTCTTGTGTCACATTTAACTGATCCGCGATTTGTCACGTTTGAGCGCCATCCTCATCCAACGATCCTCATCCTCATCAAACTTTTCGGCATCAAACGTTCTCCATTTCTCACGTCAACATCCACCCTTAAACCACTCTATGCACTGTGATTTACCAAGACCATGCTCGCCGTAAGCTTCGATAAGCATTCGATGCGATTCCGCAGCAGTTTTCATTAAATGGTAACCAGAAAATCAATGCTGTCCGCAAATCGTACTTTCCAGGCACGAAATTCGACATGTCCACCACTATTCAAAACTATACCATTGCATAAAACTTGTATAGCTGTGAGTTGAAAATCTTTATCAAACGTCAAGACAAGAAAATAGCGTCAATAACACAGTTTAATGGTAACTACATTGACGTATGGACAAATTCCGGTTTCGTGGTTACAGACATGGTATATTTTCACTATATTGTTTATAAGGTGGCCTGTGCTGGAGATTTCCCGATGACTTTTCGACCATTAGCGCGGACCATGTTCCGTAAAGAATTCGCGCAAGCCGAAAATGCACGAAACCGATGAATAATTAAAACCGTTTATAGAATAGCAAGTCGGGGATTTCGATGGAAAAGAACGATTACGTCGAATCGATAAGTAATCACAAGCCACGCACAATAAAACAGGTTCTCGTCGGCCGGCTCTCCCTACGAACGAAACGATAAACGTGAATAATTTCACTATAAAACATCGACGGTGGTCCCCGCGCGAGGCGTTTCCTTATGTCGCACGCAATCTTACATTCCACTTGAAAGCGAAACGTTCTCACGACAAAGCCGACGTTCCCGGCGTCGCGAATCGTTTCCTGGCGACGAAACGAGACGAGGGAACATTACCGTTATTGCCACTGTCAGATCGCGCGACAGAAAAGATCAATGGCTACGGCAGGATTGTCGAAGGCATGTGGCAGGATAATTACCGAAAACCAGACATCGTGACGGTGCAGGCGAGCGCGCCGGTCCTACCCTCTTTGTGTCCTGCGAGGGACAACCTATATTTAAGATATGATTAATCATGTAGAGTCGACCGCGCGATCATCGGCTGCCTTCTAGCTCGGAATGGTCCCACCGAGGTATTTAGAACAATTATTCCGTTCTCATTGGCCGACGGGACGCCATTAGAACAGAAACAAACGATACGATCTTCCTGTGTCACAGCGACCGTACAGGGGGTTGCAAAAGTGGCACAGTTGGCATTAAAATGGTGCTCAACTGTAAGGATTAGGCAATCACTTTTTAAGAGTTTTGTTTGAACTTATCGCCTTGACTTGTGAGTATAGCTGAGAACATAATGTGTCTGAATGGAACTCCATTTGTGTTCCAATTTTTATGTAATTTCTCATTCTATTAATTAATTAATTAATTTTCATGTCATTTTTAAACGTAACTGGATTTTGTTATTTTGGACAACTGATCACACTGATTTGTGAGTATAGTTGAGAAAATAATGTGTCTGACATTTTAAAACAGTCAGAAAATGGAACTCCATTTGTGATACAGTTTTTAAATTTTAATAATTTCATATAATTTTTAAAAGTAACTGCATTTTGTTATTTTGAGGTACTTATCACCCTGACTTGTGAGTATAGCTGAGAACGTAATGTATGTGACATTTTGAAACAGTCGGAGAGTGGAACTCTATCTGTGTTACAGTTTTTAAATTTTAATTATTTCATGTAATTGTTAAGCGTACCTATATTTCGTTATTTTGGAAATATCGTTAACACGTTGAGCGTCGAACGAATTTTGTGTGCTTCGGGCAAATTTCATTTATTTCATTTGTACCAGTGATCAGTGGTATTAAAGAGAATTGTTAGTTACTGGATAATGAACTTCGATTGAACTTGCATGCTCTCGTTAATTGCAGTACCACGACCCCATCAGGAAGGATTCTCGTGTAAAACAGGAAAATCACTTAATATTCTCAAATCTTTTTTACTGGAAAATTATTAACTTTAGAAGTTTATTATTTTATAAATGTAGATAGATACGTACACTACAAAAACAATTTTGTATTCGTGTATTTATCGCTGTTATATGAAACTGCACACAATTGTTGTTATTCCCTCGAAAGTACAAAAATTATAGACCTGTAGTGTAGAACTTACATCGATCAGATCCTCGAAGGAAAACAATTGTTTAAAATTACGAAAATTGGACTTATTTCACGTTTCAAAAACAAAAATTATTTTTTCTCAGTCAAACAATTGGATTTATATGTATTGAAAAACATTATAAACCAAAAATAAAGTAAAAATCTATCGAGCAACTTCTACAGAAATGTAAGTAAAGGAAAAAGCATCGATTGAACATGATTAATCAATAAGTTCTGAAGTTATCCTGCACACCGATTAGGAAACAAAAACATAGCTTTCAGACGAACGGATTTAAAAATGTCTCCTGACATTGCAGCGAAACATAAGTTCTCCTACAATTGCTACAACCTTTAGATAAAGCATTTGTGAAGTTCTACACTTTTGAAAGATAGAATTAAAAACGAGTAAAATTTTCAGATCAGTTACACGTTGCATTTCCCTTGAAAAATGTTTTGCGTAAACTCGATCGCAATTTGAAACAGTGCGAAAGCTTTTTGGGATTTATTGTACTCCCGCAGCGTGCGATCCGCGTTCCGCCATTTCCCCTTCGATTATGCCCGCGGTGACCCGTATTCAGGATTTTGATTACATCTTCGAAATTACTTTTTACAGCCATCACGCGATCCATCAAATTTTTAATTATCGCTCGGCTGTATAGTTCTCGTCTCCATGAAACTGTAAAAAGAGAAATATACAGAGTTTGCGATCGACGGAGGGGCGAAGGGAGGGCGAAAGAGGGCAGCCGGGGGACAGGGAAAAAAATAACCGGAAACAACGAGACACAAAAGTGAAACAACGACGAAATTGTGGTTCGCCGAACGAATGGGCGGACGAGCGAACGCGGACGAAACAGGAGATTAAAAAGCGCCGAATGTAACGTTATAAATGTTAATCTCGATCCCTCAATTTTCTTCGTTGATGGAACGAAAGGGTAATCGCCGAAAATCACGGAACTCGAAAACGTTGTTTCCCCGCAATTACGGCGAATCGTACCTTGTTTTGCTTAAACACCGTTTCCAATCGTCGCCGTTGCGATGCGAGGCGACACCGCGGTTATTATTTCGAACTCCGCGCGGAATTATTCTTTCGCGAACGACTGCGCGTAACGGAATTACTTTCATCGAGATTGTTAGAGATTGTCTTTATACTGTACACTGCTTTTCAAACGCACACCTCTAGCCTATTCAATACAGTTTTCACCGATTTCTATGCTATCGATCGATGTCTTATCGATAAATAAACTATGCAGTTCCAGATGGAGGCGATAGTATAGAACGATTACTTATTCTCCTTGAAAATGACTTTATCATCGTACTCTTACCTAAGATTCCTTAGACAAACCTACTTATACGATTCTTTGATAATAACATCTGCTGCTTCGCTTTTTAGGTACGACGATTGTTTATTGTCTGTGGTAGAATTAAGAATTATTTCGGACCTTGTCTGTGTTTGCACGACGTGTGCCGACTAATTAATTAACTAATGCTGTAAGGATCAGTTAAAAACTCAACGAACTGTATTGAATGACACTTCTACAATGAAATTTCAACAATATATACACTAAGAACAATTTGTATAACTTGACACTAGAATTACCGAGTTATAACCAGACTGATGTATATTGTCGGGTTATAAGACTGCGTCAATTTGGACCTTGTCCCATTTTTATTACAATGTCTGTTTCAATGAAGAAATTCATTCGAAGCTTTCCAATGAAGATACTTTTATAATCTCTGGAATTTCTAGAATTTAATCTAGACATCAGAGGCAACGTGAGTCAAAAGAACATTTCCATGTTTCTACTGCTATAAATTGCCGGAACCTCCCCCATGAGCAACACCTTAGAACCAGGCACGACGACAACCTTCAACAACCCTGCGCCTGCGTTACTCCGAACGGATAATCGACGCTGATTGGTACACTAGCTACACCCCAAAATAGTATAAATACAGCATGTTTCTTCACCTCAAACACATTCGAGACTCGAATGTCATACCGTTTCAAACTCGACACAGAAACAAGCAACACTAGCTCACGAGCAACAAAAATGACTGACAATGAGAAAATAATATTTTGAAAATAATAGTACGTTTTGAAACAGTCGGAAAATGGAACTCCATTCGTGTTACAGTTTTTAAATTTTAATTATTTCATGCAATTTTTGAACGTAACTGCATTTTGTTATTTTCAAGAACTTATCACTCTAACTTATGAGTATACCTGAGAAAATAATGTGCGTGTCGTTTTGAAA
>CM052099.1:10638414-10685662 GCA_028453745.1 Agapostemon virescens
CAGTCGAAGAATGGAACTCCATTTGCATTACAGTTTTAAAATTTTAATTATTTCATGTAGTTTTTTAAAGTAATTGCATTTTGTTATTTTGAAGAACTTATCACCCTGACTTGTGAGTATATCTAAGAAAATAATGTGTCTGACATTTTGAAATAATCGGAGAATGGAACTCCATTTGTGTTACAGTTTTTAAACTTTAATAATTTCACGTAATTTTTAAACGTAAGTGCATTTTGTTATTTTGAAAAGCTTGTCACCCTGACTTACGAGTATACCTCACAAAATGCGTCATTTTATACCAAGAAACACTCGCTATTCACCGATAAAGTAAAGTTATTGCTGGAAGCAGCAGGGCATCACTTTTACCTGCAGTTCGAGATAATCGTGTTGGCGGACTCGATGCAACACCTGCATTGACAGGAATGATCGATTCGAAGACGTTTTCGGAGCTGGCAAGCGACGAGATTGGTCCAGAACGTAATTTCGCAAGTGCCTCGAAAACGCTCGGCCTAATGGATAATTCGTTGGATTTTGCGGATGCAATTAAAACGTTCTTCCGGGATGGAACTACGGCGGTTGGAAACGTTCGTTATATTAATATCATTCCCGTGGTTGCCAATATATTTCCGGCGGTGCCTCGTGCATCCGCGCATATCTCATGTGTCGCGTATTCACTTCAATTGCAGCGTTCCCGCGCTTTTACTTCCTTTATGCCTGGCCTCATTGTCTCGGGACGCGTGTGGAAAACCGACTGTGTACGATTATAAATATTATGCGGCCCTTGCATTTCGGGCGTGGCCCGCGGGACGCATAAATCAGCTGAACAACGAGGCCTGAGACAGTTCAATCGAGACTGCAAGTAACCAAACGGTTTAAAAACGGTACCTGCATCTTTCTCCAATTCTTTAAATATTTGCAGATTATGTGTTTAACCCTTTTAGTGGCAAACGACGATATATCGTTGCTCGCAATACTTGCGAAAACTGTCAACGACGATATATCGTCGCGTATGGCATTGGCCATACTATGGCGCCTTACTATTTGCATTGCGAGCAGGACTTTCCGAGATGTTTCTTCCAGAAAGAAATTTCTTTTTTACTTTCATACGTGAGAATTTTCCTCTGATTTAACATTTTGACTGCCATGTCACCCATATATGGGTGACAGAATTATTAGTCCATGCTTAAAAATAAATTTGTATACTTGAATAAAATTCATTTTGAATAAAAGATACATTCAATCAAAAAATGACAAAAATGACAGAATTATTAGACCATGCTTAAAAATAAATTTGTATACTTGAATAAAATTCATTTTGAATACAAGAAACATTCAATCAAAATGACAAAAATGACAGAATTATTAGTCCATGTTTAAAAATAAATTTGTATACTTGAATAAAATTCATTTTGAATAAAAGAAAGAATGACAAAATTCTTGCAATACTTTTCCGACTATCCAATGTATATAGTTATAAATATTCTTTTTCTTTTAATAATTGTAATCACTTCAACCGTAAAATAGATCGTAGGGCAAAGGGTTAACCATATACAATGAAATTATTTAAGTGTTCCGATTTTGAAATTAAAATTCCTTGGAGCACAAAGGTTTAAACGGAGAAAATTGACGAATTTTCGCAGTGGACATAGTATGCGGGTTAAGTGGTTTGTTGTCTAGAATGAGTGAGAAATAGATTTGGCAGAAGTCCGATTCTTTCTCGGTCTACGAGCACAACGATTTCCCTGATTGTGTATTCTAAAGTGGCGCCGCTTATTGTTAGCGATGGCTGCGAGCCGTGCCCCCTGGCACAGTCATCGCGATGCAATTACGTGTTCCTGGGCGTGGATACGGTCATTATACCGCCCTACTACGCTCGAAAGGAAAAGTTTAATTGTGAGGCCCGCCTAGGCCACGTGACAATGATGCATCTAATGCGCGGACTGCAGGGATGTTATAATCGTTAAGTTTATACACGGTGGAACAGGGGGACATGGATGGAAATTGAAATGCTCTCGCCGCCGGAGCCATTCCTGACATTTGATATGCGGATTATTATAGGATGTATAATTGATATGTTTTCGAGTTGAACCTAGCTGAAATGGAAATTCTATATCAATGTACGCGTATTGTATGCAAACGGATAGACAGCAGAAGTAACTACAAAATATTTCCCATTGCCGTTGGAAAATTCGATGCTGTCAATTTATAAAAGTCTTTACTACTTAATTAGTAGCCTATAGTTTCCTGCTTAATATGTATAAATTTTATACATATTATACATACGTTGCGACGGCAACAGCGGAGGGTTGTACGCGCCTAACCCTGTCTTCAGCAATTTAGAAAGCAGAAACGAAAAGCAGGCAAGAAATTATTTAACTCAGCTCTGTATTTTTATACTTTTATCTCGTTTATATTTTACCTTCAGTATTATTCATTTTGTACTTAGTCTTTTACATTTTTTATTGTATCGTCGAAGAATTTATTAAAGTTCTACAACACTGATTGTCATTGATTTGTCTCTATTTGGGGAAAATGAATTCAGTAGACCTCTATCATCGCTGGACACCGAGAGACGCCACAACCAGCATCGATGTCGTAAATTCAAATTATTAATCACTCTTCGGTCTCCTCTTCAAACTATACCAAGTAATTTAGTTCTCATCGAAAAGATCAGTATTGCAAATGCCATACATGCAGTCAAGGAATTGTCTTCCATGTTTCTGTGTCCAACACAGAAAATTATTTTGCCTAAGAACGCTTAGGCTTAGTTACTTGTATCTCGTTTATATTTTACTTTCAGTCTTATTCATTTTGCACTTAGTCTTTTACATTTTTTATTGTATCGTTGTCAGTTCCTCCAGCGAAGAATTGACTAAAGTGCCTTACTTTTAAACAATACTGATTCTCTCTGTATTTTCCCTATTTGAGGAAAATTAACTCAATGATCCTCTATTATCGCTGGTCACCGAGAGACGCTGCAAGCACGTTGCGAAAGAAGCTTTCGGGACAGTTTGATAGCTTAAAAAAATTAATAACCAAAGCTGTGAACAGTCCTAAGCACCGAGGATTATGTAGTAACAAAAAAAGGGTCGTCGTCTGAGGGTTAACGCGGTAGCTGGTATTGGGCCGCTTCCTTTCACATTGGGGAACAATATGTGGGCAAAGTTGGCCCAAAGTTTCCTGGTTGGACGATGCCGCGAGTTTTCCCTTGTAAGGGGGTGGAGGGGGCCTGTGCAGAGGGGCACGGGGATCTATCTGGAAGACGGCGGCTGAGGGGGTGTGCGCTGCGCGGGTTTCGGGTTCTTGCGGCTGAGCCAAGCGGTTTAGGCAAGGCGTTAAATAGCTCGCAAGTTTCCCGTGGCAAAACAATGTGGCTCGAGTGTGAACCTGGCAGCCGCTCCGTGGAAAGTTGCCTTTAAACCGACAAGGACTACGTGTCTTCCGAGCCGTTCTGCCTCGCGGCTACCAACACGCCACAGTGCCACGTAGACACTAGGCGCACGTACCCTAATCGTTCCGACGCGACGCGACGCGACGCAGGAACTCGTCTGCCTTCCGGCCTGATCTCTCGTATGTCGAACGCTTTCCGAAATGACGATCGAAATGGTGTAAAAGAACCCCTGTAAAATTTCTAAGTTTGCTTTTATGATTGTAAATACCCTGACTCGCAGGAAATCTTTTTCACTGACGAGCAAAATCGTTCATAGCAAGGTTATGCCGCTTTGCATACCAAATTATTCTTTTTGAAATATTTTTCATCATCTTTTATTGTGTCTGAAATATTCTAGATTCCCAAACAGGACAAACACCTTGTATGTACTACAGGTCTCAGGCCAGCAGTCGGTTACGCGTTCACGCCTCACGCACGGACAGACCGAAAGCACATACTCGTCCCTACGAGGTAGGGGAACCACCAGAGTAATGAAGGGAGTAGTGCAACGACGCCATAGTGTGGTATTCGAATGGTGATGCGGGGCAAAACTAAGAAATAAGAGTAGAAAATATTGTCACGCGCGGTAATGTTGAAACAAATAATAATGACTTGGCGAGAACAATCTTTCCATTTCCTTCCGAACGATAAAAAGTAAGACTTAATCTTCTCTTTCATTTTATTTAATAATATGTAATTTATTACATTAATTAATAGTAAATTATTACACTCGAATGGCGACCCTGAGGTGCCACGAACAATTGCCACACCATAATTTTAAAACAATTTTAACGTCCCCATATTTGTATCTAAGAAATTGATAAAAATATAATATTAATAATAATGAGTAACAATAAAACACCTCATACGCATAAGGCGAAATGAATCATGTAGGAGGAAAACATCCTAGGTCAGAAGAAATATCATGGTTTTACATTTAACACAGCTTCGAGTGCAAAGGGTTAAATATCTCCGCAGCTTCGAATTGCGTTGATTCAATCTTCCACGGTGGAAATATACAAAATATCGAATAGAAAGAACACCAGTTTTGATAAAAGACAGCTCTACAATAAAGAAATGTACAGTTCTGGATATTATTAACCTTTAGCACTCGAATGGCGAAGAAGTTAGTACTGATTTCAAGGTTAATTTTTCGCTACTATTCGAACACGAAGCGACAAACCGCGAATTCGCAATGCTAAAAGGTGCTTAGAACCAATTAAAAACTCTCCGAACTGTTCGAGGCAGCCGGTACACGTCTCGTATTTCAGTTCTGCCATCTTTTACGAGCCGACGAAATTTCCGCTCGTTGAGCCGCTATTCGGAAGGACTCGAATTCCGCGCGGCGGGCACGTCGGCGATGGTCATCCCGTTGCCGGGCACATTAAACCGGAAAATGCTTTCGTAGCTGTCAACCGATCGGCGGAGCGTGCATAGTATACGCGTGGCAAGCTAGGCGACACGCAGGGTCGACGCAACGGGCGAAGTGCGATCGCATACGTTACGTACGTCAAAGGAAACGGGACACTTGGCGCGTCATCGGCACGGCCGCGGCGGCATTACCGGCTTCCCGACAAAATTATGATCCCGTTCGGTTTGCATTGGCGGCCGGCCGTGATTGCATAACAATGAGGAGGATTCCGGGAATTGCTTTTACGTGTCTGGAATTACTCAGAGGGTCACAATAGTCCGCGGAGCTGCATACCTGCACCCGGTGAAAGGGTGCAGAGGCGCGCAGGGAGCAGCAGCAGCAGCGGCAGCAGCAGCAGCGGTAGAAGCACACGAGGGGTGGAACCCGTGCGAGGACCCGGGGGCCGAACCCACGGGTGTAACGGGGGTGTAGCTAGAGGGTGGGTAGGTGCAAGGGGGTGCAACGGGAGTTACGATTCCCGTGTCCGTGCGCCGCGCGTTCTACGTGCACGTAGCCGGGAGTGCAGCGAGCGAGCGAGCGAACGCGCGCGCGCGCGCGGGGGTGGGCATTATGCGTCATTGGGTAATCTGGCGAACGATTCAATTGAAGCGGCCGGCATGTCGAGCATGTGGACATAATGGAGCATCCGTCTCTGTACGATAAGCGCGTATCGAGCGTTGTGCCGGGACCCTCGAGGTTCCAGCAGCATCGCCTGCCGCCGGGAGAGGGACAGAGAAACCGTGGGGCTACGTATCGCGAAACCGATGATTTCGAGACCCTTGCCCGGAGCATTCGTCCCACACCCCACTCCTCCCGAATCATCGACCCACCGAAACCGTTGCCTGGTCGCCCACCCGTTATCCTTTGAGCTCGTTCATGAAGCCAAATAGCTATCGGGGTTACTTACATGAGTTATCGGAATTCGCGTCGCTCCGCGCCGTGCCGGCTTGAAATTTCCACGGTGAATCTGATAGTGGCGATCCCCATTACACCCCTCTTCCGTATCCTGTACCCCGGGCGTGAACTTTACGTTTATACTTTACTGATTACGACACCGCGACCACCGTTTGCTGATTTTATCAAACGATCGAAACCTACCGGATTTGCCGTGCCATGCGCTCCGAAGGTGTTACCTGGTCGTACGCTCCGACCGCAGGTGAAACGGATACGAAACTTACTTTGGGCATCCGTGGACTGCAGTGTAAGCTCCGTAACTGTCGTATATTCCGGTCCGCCGAGCGACAGTTCTAGGAGAGGTACTTATCGAACGTTTGAAACCTACTCGATTCGCCGTGCTTTGCACTTGGAAGATGTTACCTGGCCGTACGCTCTGATCGCGGGTGAAACGGATAGGAAACTTGCTTTGGGCATCCGTGGACTACAGTATTAGCTGCATAAGTGTCGTATAGTCAGGTCCACCGAGCGACAGTTGTGGTAGAGGTACTATATTCTGTGTATTTTGTCGAACATAGAAAAGAAAAGTATTTGAAAAGGAAGAGGAGCCGACGTTCGACCATCATAGCTTAACAAAGTAAGCTAAATTTTAAGTCAAAGAAGTGGGGAAGGTAACGTGACCCGCAATCCTCGGAATCAGGGATGTGACATATTTAGAAAGATGAATTAGATTTCAAGTCGAAGATGTGAGGGGAGGTAACATGTAATGTTTTACAATTTACGTTAACCCAACCAAGCATTAAAATTTGCTATCAAAATTGAGGCGGCTATGAATATAGTGGAAAGAGAGAGAGAGAGAGAGGAGGAAGGGGGAGCGTTTCGTCCTGGGCCTGCTAGAGGAGAAGGAGATGAAGACTACCTAGCAGGCCCTACCTATATTACTTGAATTCCATAATTTTGTTATAAATTTTTAATAAAACATAACATTCTTCATTACTTAATGCCATAAAATATTCTGACAAAGTTTCATCCACAAACCCTGGGGCATATGAATGGAAGGCGGATTGGGTATGTAGCGGCACGGGAGTGAGCGCGAAAAGAGAAAGAGAAAGAATAAGTCAAAGAATGATTAAAGTGAACACTCGTGCGAGACAGTTGTACAAAGCGAGCTGTGAAAGCAAATAAAGATTGATACTCAGAATACTGCGTGTAAGTTGGAAGTAACCGTCAGAATAGGTACTAGCGGGAAAGTTGCCCAATTGTCCCTCTGTTGACGAGTGTAGGAAATAGAGCGCCGCCATATTACAGTTGGCTTAAAAATTTTCATGGACGTTGCTTTACACGAACGTTTTTGGATTGCTATTTTCGAGTATATAGACAGGAAGAGACAGACTGGAAAAGATTTGTTCAGGTTTGAAACGTTTGAATTTTATGCAATTTTTGTTTCAATATATGATAGAATAAGATCTATTAAAGATCGAAATACATGTGTCGAATTGATTCTTATGAAAGTAACTGTATACCTTGAATGATGGTAAAATAACCAATCTGAGAGATCTGAAATCAATCGAAGCCTGCCGGCAACATCAAA
This sequence comes from Agapostemon virescens, assembly GCA_028453745.1. Taxonomy (NCBI): domain Eukaryota; kingdom Metazoa; phylum Arthropoda; class Insecta; order Hymenoptera; family Halictidae; genus Agapostemon; species Agapostemon virescens. The sequence goes on from CM052099.1 coordinate 10,645,741, forward strand.
GTATTAATTAACCAAGAAAATTGCCGAACGTTTCCCGGCGTAGATTACCAGCTCCTGCGATCTGTATCGAATCTATCGAGTGCAGCAGTGCGATGCAGCAGGGAAGAGGCGGCCGCGATCCGTCTGCCCTCCTCCAAAGACGTCCGCCAATTTTAAAGCCTCTCGAGGCATCTCGAGAACTCTCGAGCCGCTGCTTCAACTTCCAAAAACTTTGTAGTGGCTAAATATCCAAGAGTCGGACGCCGATATATCCGATATTGGGGGATGATAAAAACGTTGGGGGATCAAAGGAGCACAGTTTCCGGCGCTGTACTCTACTTCTCTCCGCTTCTCATCGCTTTTCTTCGCTTCTTTCCGCTTGTCGGAATCGTGTTCTGATCGTACACAGAACCTTGGATGATAGGCGGAGAAAATAGCTCCAAACATTCTATAGTTTTAATTGATTTGTACCAAGAAGGTATTCCACTATATTATAAATTTTTTTTCTGCCGCAAACCGGATGTTATTAACACTAGAACTACCGAGTAATAACCAGACTGATGTGTATTGTCTAGTAATAATGACAAGCCTGCATCTATTCAGATCTTGTCCCATATTTATTACAGTGTCTGTTTCAATGAAGATATTTTTATAATTTCCGAAATTGTGAAAGAAAAAATTACGAACCAGTCATTTTGACTGATCCGGTAGTTCTAGTGTTAATTTTTGTCACAAAAGGTGTCCCAAAATTAACGCAAGATTTGAATTTGCAGTAATTAGCAGTTAATGTAAAATTAAATATGCAAATATGCAGTTAAGCAGTAACTGTTACTGGTGCTCGACATCGCAACATCATAACACAGTTCTTTCTGCCGAAATTGGATGCTATTGATGTGGCCAATATGTGGTTTCAACAAGACGGTGACACATGCCATACAGCCAGTGAAACAATTCAATAACTACATGAGACATTTCCTGGTTGTGTACTCTCTTGTTTCGTTTATATAATTATGGTAAGTATTGTTATGTTATATATACACCCATAAGTATTATATATATATATATATACCCATGATTATAATGATACGTTCTTAGAAGTTCCAAGGCAGACCCGATTACTTTGCCGCACCGCGTCCACCGAAATTCGGCCAACAGCTTCTAAGCATTCGTTCTCTATATTCGAGTCGAACAGTGAAGACATTCTTTTCAATTCGAGTCCTTCCGAATAGCGGCTCAACGCGCGGAAATTTCTTGGGCTAGTAAAAGATGGCAGAAATGAAATACGAGACGTATACGGACTGCCTCGAAAAGTTCGGAGATTTTTCAACTGGTTCTAAGCGCCTTTTAGCATTGCGGATTCGCAGTTTGCCACTTCATGTTCGAATAGTAGTGAAAAATTAACCTTGAAATGAGTACTAATTTCTTCGATGATAGTGTCGTCTAACCTGTCTGTATTGCATCACTCTGTTTCTGTTAATTGTGTTGTAGGATCTTAGGAAGAGAAGGGAATCGCTACAGCGAGACTCCGTAGCCTCCGCGTCCTTCGTGGTCACAGCCGATCGACAACCTCGCAGACCCACAAAGCCCTCCACTTTCCCTAATCTCCGTACGTATTTGGTCCGGAGGGTCTTGCTCCCACATTCTGCCATTATGCAACGACGTTCGCTCTCGAATTCCTGCCAAAGTAATCGGCCGTAGTCGTTGGCGTTTTCGTATCGTTCATAACCAGTATTTTTTAGGATCTTCTATGATGCAGTTTGAAGCACCTGCCGCGTTTATAAAATTGTGTGACGAATATTAAAACTTTGTAATTGTCTAAATTGCTAAGACGCTTTTAAATTGACTAATTGAAAATATTTCACAATGCTGTAGTTCTTTGATTAGGCAAACTTGCTTGTTAACGGGTCAAAATCTCCATAAAGATATCTAAAAAAGGAACACGACGTCTTAGAGACAAACGATTTACCAACTCGTTGGAAACGAACATTACCAACAATTATTTCGTTACAATCTGTATAAACAAAGTGCAGTTTGTACGGACTCGTCGATGCATTGTGTTTCGGATTAAATCAAAAAGATCTCGGGAAAGAGGATGGAACGTATCGTTGTGGAGTTACACGATGCATCAACTCGAAAGCGTCTTCGCGAACTGCAGCGTTAGAAATGCGGACTCTCCTTTATGAACAGTACAATTTTTCTCGTGTGCCCGTAATGTACGATAGCTTTTTCGGGGGACAGTAAATTTTTATTTCGTTTCTCGCATAAAGACCTACGAGGATGCAGCGGAGCTGCGGTGCGCTTTCGAGAAAAATTGAAATTCGCTCCGTGCTGCGGGACAAAAATACGAGTGACAAGATTCGGCGCGGCGGTGTTCGGACAAAATCTACGAGCAGGCCGATGTGCCAAGAGGAGAAACAACACGCCGAATACCAAAGCAGCCAGAATTTTACGCGAATCCTGTCCACGATGTTAGAACGATTGCGGCGGATTGCAACCGTGTAGCTAAAATCAAAATTACTGCCGACATGTCGAGTGGCCGAGCCTCGAGACAGGTCGGATCGGGTCGGTTCGGAACCCTGTAAAGTTAAAATGCAAAATTGCATTGGGGGATCACGAGGAAATTTCATACTCGTGAGATTTGCAAATTTTTCGGGTGCCCGTAATTGATTAGACGCAACTGCAGCTTCGGGTGACAGAAGATTGCAAACTTTCGGGATCTCGACCCGACTATAATTTCGAGAACCCGAAGTTTATAAGCTTTCGGGATCCCAACCCGACCCGAACCCGAAATTTCGAAACTCGCGCAGTTCTGTAAATTACCGAACCGCGAGCCGCCGCGACGAACGCAGCTATTATTTCCTCTGTCATGACGAAAATCGAAACTGGCGCCGTAATTATTCCACGGTGCAATAATTACTGGCGCAAGTCCTTGCCAAGAATCCTAACAGCAGTTAGCCGAACACCGCGACAAGTTCCCGGAGACATCCTTCAATTACCCTTTTATCTCTCTTTCCACTTACGAAACCCGCTGTGATTAACGCCGTGTCGATAGAAATTGTGCAACCGCGTTTCGCGCTTTTTGTCTCCCAGGTAAATGCGATTTTCAAGCAGGAGCAGCAGCCTCGTGCCGCATTGTAACACGGAAAGTCGCGCACGGCTGATATAGGAACGGCAATTTGTTAGTCAAATGAAGCTTGTCGATCGGCCATTACGTCGAATTACACTCGCGAACGATCACGGAACGCATTAAATCACGCACGATTGTCCTTAAGAGCAGTTGTCATTTCGGGAATTGGATTCGAAAACGGCATTAACGGGGAAAGTCGAATTTCGCCGAAATTGTAAATAAAAAGTGCTTTCAATCCCCCGATGCATCGGGGACACGATCAATTATCAGGCACAATCAATACAGCAATTACCAATAATAATCTAGCTGAATTGTTCGCAGGTAATTATTCCAAAAAGCCTGTTTTCACATTCGCTTGCCATTTCGCGTTCTGTTCCATTATGCATCGGACAGGTTAGGATCGTACAAAAGATTCATCGACACGGTTTTACCGCGAAATCTTGGAAACCTATGCACGTATGTACATTAACTCTTTTTATCGTGGAATTTAGAACAACCAAAGTGTTACAAATATGGTTTCCGGCTTGTTACAAGCTTCTTACAAGTTCCCCCTTTTTTCCTCTATCGAAAAATGTTCTAGAACGAAAGTGTGTAAAGATAGCTTTTGTGAATTGTATTAAAAAGTAATTTTAAAAAAATTTATTTCTACATTGCCTAGTAAACTAATTTAGCTATCATCTGGAAAAATATTTAAAACGTTTGGTCAAATTTTTTAAACTAGTTATATAATTTTACACTGACTGTAATATCTTGGGTTGTTAAATTTGTTTAAAAAATTTGTTTGGTTGGTAAAAATGTCGTTCAAAGCCATTTTCGGAGAAACTTGTGGCTGATTTGAACTTCTCTAACGAATATACAACTTCTAATCGTTGATTCTTCATAATTAATTGGACAACCAAGTAACTTTCCTTGTTAGAAACAATCATAGTGATGTAAAAATTAAGAAGAAAAATAGCAAGGTAACTTTTAGCGCTTCAGAGCCGCCATTCGAGTGCTAAGGGTTAATAATATCCACAAATGTACGTTTCTTCATTGTAGAGGTGTCTTTTATCAAAACTGGTATTCTTTCTATTGGATATTTTGTATATTTCGTCCGTGGAAGATTGAATCAACGCAATTCGAAGCTGCGGAGATATAATGATACGTTCTTAGAAGTTCCAAGGCAGATCCGATTACTATGCCACACCGCGTCCACCGAAATTCAGCCAACAGCTTCTAAAAATTCGTTCTCTATAATCGAGTCGAACAGTGAAGACATTCTTTTCCATTCAGCTTAAAATAAAGCTTTGAGTAACACGTTGAATGCCAAGGGAATTTTGTATGCTTCAAACAAGTTCCATTTATTTGATTCGTAGGAGTGATCAGGGTTATTAAAAAGAATTGTTAATTACTGAATAATGAAGTTCTCACTTTATACTATTGTATAATCTAGTTAATTTCAATAGTAATAAATTAATGTTGAATGCTATTAATTTAATGATAATCATTCTCAAACAACGAAATAGTGTCGGTCACCCGTGACCACCATGGCATTCAACGTGTTAAAGTTACAACGGAGCAGTTACTTTGTATTTAGATTCCATAATTCCAACACTTTCCTCGCCGTGACATGTTAAATAAACATCGTCAACGTTCCGAATTAGAAATTCTTACTTTTTAATTCCAATTATGTATGCTACTCACGCAGATGTAGAAAAGTCTGAAAGGTAAATAAAATTTGCGAAAAAAATGTCGTTCAAAGCCATTTTAGAAGATACTTATGGCTGACTTGGTCTTCTCTAACGAATATCAAATTTTTGGAACGAATAGCACTTATATTGGTGGATAATAGGTGTGTTGCTACAACTTCTAATAGTTAATTGTTCATAATTAATTGGACAACAGAGTAACTTTCCTTCTCAGAAACAATTATAGTGATGTAAAAATTAAAAAGAAAAATAGCAAGGAAATTTTTAGCAATGCTTCAGAGTCGCCATTCGAGTGCTAAGGGTTAATAATACGCACAAGTGTACGTTTCTTCATTGTAGAACTGTCTTTTATCAAAACTGGTATTCTATTCGATATTTTGTATATTTCCTCCGTGGAAGATTGAATCAACGCAGTTCGAAGGCAGACCCGATTACTTTGTAGCATCGCGTCCACCGAAATTCGACCAACAGCTTTTAAGTGATCTTTTCAATTCATCTGAACGTAAAGCATTCATCATAGTGAAAGTTTAGATTCCATAATCCCAGCACCGCAAAACCCCATCGACATCGAGACACACTATACAGGATTTTAATTAAACTTTTCCCATCGGCCGAAAAAGATTCTAACGTTAGGGTTGAAAATCGTAGCACAGGCGTTGTCCCTTAAATCAGCGCGACGAAGGGCCATGAGTTAAACGACTCTCGCACGATAAATTTCATTAAACGTTCACTTCCACTCCTCGCGGAAAGCAATTCCGGGGGCAGCGACGATGCAAGACACAGCATCGACAGGGGTTATTTGGACACGTTCGGCGGAGGTTTAAGATTTTAATCGGGACGATTTAAAGCGTTTATTGATTTTTCGGGGACGGTGGTGATCGGTCGCGAGCACGGGGCTGGACGCGGCGAAATTACGTTTCCGGTAGCTACTGGCGAGATACGAGTGGTCCAAGAGCTCGTTCCGTCATTCTCTAGCAAAAACCGGAGCAGAATGTGCGAGGGTGGGCACACGGCCACGACCGACGGTACGCGTGTTCAATTTCCGATAGTTACTACGGTTGCTCGAAAGGGTCGGCGAAGTTCAATTTTAACGGTGTAACCCTGAACACACCTTCGACCCTAGGACTCCCTTTGTCGATCCGCCAGTGAATTTTCCGAGTTTTCAAGGCGAACTGAGCCGCGATATGGATGAAACGGATTTGGTCGCCGTCGTCGTCGTCGGCGTCGTCGCCGTCTGTGTGACGAGCGGATCGACGAGCTGGATAAATCTAACCTGTCGGATTCACTTTCGACCATTTGATCCGATTCTTGATGAGGAAAGTTCCGGGAATCTCGCTTTTAATTAAATTTTCTGACGTTATATGTTTAGCAGAAGTAATCGCAAAGCAATCGTTACAAGGTCGCCGTTCTTTAAGTGGATTTTTGGTCAATGCTTCCAGGTGAAATTTCCAGAGAAAGAATTTAACGATTGCTAGCAGAATATTGTAAGTTGACCTCAGTTCTTTGTGCGAGGTTATTAGACCGCGTAAATTTATAGGAATTGGAATTTATTTCTCTTAAAGGGTTTTATCATGTTATAAGAATATGTAGTGATACTTTTAATTGCTTTTAATATTTTTATTATTTGTCCAACTTAGAAATTACGTTTAACCATTTTTGCCATAATTTTATAAAATTCACAGTGTATTGATTCGAAGTAAAAAAAGCTTAATGCGGGTGTATCCTTCTATTAATTTTAGTAAGCGAACGGTAACGGTGCAATATTCTTAATCTTGTTTTAAGTGCGCAAAATTCGCACTAAAATATTATGCATTTCTATATGGAAATTTCGTAATGTTACGGAAGTATACCTTGAGCAGTCGATTGTAATGGAAAATACACAAATGATCGCAAGAGAAATATCACACATATTTTACAAAAATGTGAGCAAAATTATTGTTCGATTCTAAAGTTTCTACATTGCTGAAGAGATTCGAGGCTTTTCTGCGCGAACCATGTTCTTTTGGAAGAACTGACCCCGTTTGATGGTATGCCCGAATGATACGCTAATATTAATAAAATAAAATCTGTTCTTGTTTTTCGCAGAGCACCACAAGGCACGCATCAGCATCGGTGCATTTCTTTGGCATTTCTGCCAAAAGGATACGTATTCTACCCGGAAACCATGATAACAGTAAGAACTGTATTGCTGAAGAGATTTAACCCTTGACACGTTGAACAAGGAGCTATTTTTCCTAGCTTCCACGTTACATTTTATTTAACTTTGAATTTTATTTAATTTTATTTAACTTTGTGATTTTTCGTTTCAGTTATCCCTACGAAAATAGTGTGAACATTTCTTAATATAATATAAATTATATATAACACATTAATTTGCAAATTTGATACCGCCAGTCGACAGAGACCGACGTAGCGTTTAACGTATTAACCCATAGCACTGTAAGCAATTTTAATTCCAAAATCGAAACAGTTTTGACGTAAAATAATTCCATCGTGCATGGTTCATTTCCTTTCGTGAATCTATAGTTTACTACCATTACTCGTACGTGCAACATTTCAATTTTTTGTAATTTTAAATAATACTATAAATAGTAATAATAGTGGTTTAAATAGTAATAATATTAAGGGAATTTCTAGTGTCGCCTCAGAGGCGCCATTAGAGCACTAAGGGTTAGCGGACCAACGCCGCCCCATACAAACGGCATGGCATTTTTGCCACCTTTAGAAATCATTTAATTAAAATACCAGAAGACAATGGAATATAATTTTCGTTTAAAAGTATTATTCGACCGTTCGCTAAATCTATTTCAGGAGACCCGAAGGGTCCCGTAATGCTCCGGAATAAATAAGGATGAGCATCCGACAAAATATGACGAATCAATAAAGCGGTCCGCAATGCAGGAAGGTCAAGAATCAGCAAGATTTCAATCAAGAGCCATTAGGGCGGCCAGTTATGCCGGTAGACCGAGGGGTTCGACTTTCTCCGATGGGGTCAATAAAGTACACGGCAACGCTGTCTGCGACAAACGCGGTCCCAAGAGGGTTGGGAGCCATATTGCCGTTGTTGTTCGCCGTTTTGGAGACTTTGACAAACAAGGAAGACATTTCCTGCTGTCCGATGGACGACCTTGTCGCCGGCTCAGGTAGCCAAGAGTCTCAACCCTTCATTTACGCTCTTCCTAATCAAACATGGTCAAACGATCGCAAACGGGGAATCTTGATTTCGTCGCGCGCAAACGAACTCGCTTCGATTATAATTGTGTTAGCATAAAATTTTAGAAGTCGAGATCATTTCAAGGTCATTCTTAGGGGTTGTTCAGCGGGAAGTAATTTTATATTGCGGTGACTTCGTATGGACAGTCGCTGACAACAATCTTACAACGTTAAAAATATACGATGTCCCTTCAAAGAGGCATGGAGACCTTGACTTTGTTGTGTAGAATGCATTTTTGAGATTTAACCTTTTCAATACGAGCGCCAGATATTTCCGACATCCATCTGATGACATATCCGAGGATATATCCGACAAAAAAATCTTCATACAAAAGAGGACCGACCACGCGCGCGCTATGTATACATTTTCGGAGCATTTTGGACATAGCGCTCGTATCGAAAGAATATTAGACGCTAGAATATTGAAAGACAGTTAACACTTTACCGACCGGCGATTATTTCAGAATTTTCTACGGTCCATGATCCACGACTGAAAACTTTTAATTGGTCATTCAACGCTGGCAGCAATTTTTATTGTAAACCAACAAGGCACCCTCAGTAATGTTATTTAATAATTTCGTTACAAATTGCAATGTCAAACCAGTTTTTTAAGCTTCGTTTTGATACATCACAATTATTGAAAGTCTTATTAATAGACTTCCGGTCGGTAAAGTGTTAAGGACGGTATATGCATGAATCGGAGGTGGATCAAGTACTAGCGAGAAACTCCTCCTATTGTCCCTCTATCGGTGAGCGCAGAAGGTACAGTCGCCATAGCACCCTCTGCCAGTGATGACGATATGTGGACGAGTTCCTTTCCACGATGATCGATGCTAGAGTCTAGGAAGGATGATGGAGATGTCGTTCGAAGGCTCACTCAATGACGAATCTTATAAATACCATCCTATAGACAGAAGAGTTCCACATCACGAGCGAGAAGCGGCTCGGAAGAAACTGTGGAATCGTCGACGGCGAATCTAATATGGCCGACTGACGAGGACACGAAAACTTCTGTAGACGTCGCTGTAAGTCCATTGACGATTATAAAATGAAAAATCTGAAACGGTCATTCGACCGGCAGTGATTTATCGTTGAACCGAAGACCCAGTTACGTTTATCGAAACGCATATTGTACAACCGGGAAATGTCTCATCCGGATGTCACGAGACGGAGCTTAGTTTCAAGCCGATATCAGCGCCGTGCGAACTTATCAAATGAACATCGAGCAATGTCGAGCAAAGAACGACCGCAAAGCATTCCTAATCGCGAGCCACGTGACAACAGACCTTTGAAAACGAGACCGACCCGCCGTTCCTCGGAGTTGTCTAGCGTGCAACCCCGCGCGCCTACCAGCCATGTGCACTTGGAATCCGAGTAATTTAACAGCGACAAGAACTCGATCCTTGCGCCCGGTCGACTGCCAATGGAAGAATAGCCTAGCCCGTTTCCTCCCAGTCGATGAATACCACGCGATCTACGACACCCTCAAGTGCTCCCCAGAAATTTCCTGCAAAGTCGCCGCAGCCACCGCGAGTTCTCCTTCCCGGACAAACCAGTTATCAAACATAGAGTTTCTCGACCGTGGGACAAAGACGCGTTTATGGCGATAAGATGCACGAGAGACAATGGTACACGGTCGGGGTGGTTCCTTGGCTTCAACCGATCGCGGCGAAATATACCTATGCATACATATTCCGCTTGTGTGGTCTAGGCTATTATTCCATCGATGTCCTTTCACCTGCATCCTCGTACCGGAAAGCAAACGCGTAAAGTAGACGAAGTTCGGACAAGTTGATACAGTTTTTAATTTTTACGTTACTGCAGTTTTTATTTTACCGATTATGTAAAGAAAAGTATGCGAAACTAGGATGAATTTTTCTCTTTACATATTGAATGCCTAGTTGTCAGTTATTAACCCTTTGCTCTTGAATGGTGACTCTCAGACACGACTAAACACAGTTGCAACATTTTTTAAAACAATCTTCACATCACTATGCTTGTGTCAAAGAAATTCGTAAAAATTTGTTTGTTGCAAGGACGAGTACCAATAAACAAATTTCCGTATGCATAAGATGAAATATATCGTGTAGAATGTTTAAAAATTTATTTAATTTAAAATTAAATTAAAATTAAAATAATAATAATAATAAAATTATAATTTTTCTTAAAGATATGATGCATATACTTTAACTTTAATAACTTTGGAATGAGGTTTTTGATAACTAAATTGTAATTTTTCTAAAAGATGTGATGCATATATTTTAACATTAATAATTTACTGTAATAATTAATAGAATTGAGTGTGCTCAAGCCACTATAGTGGCGCGTCGTACAAGAAGATGACATCCGCGGAAGCCACTATAGTGGCGCATCGTGCTTAAGAGGTTAAGCGTCTATTCGTGTTTATAAGAAATGTATAAAGTCGCTGTGCAATTGTTTTAAAGATTTCTCCCTTTTCCGATAGTAAAACCGTCAAAACTCCCATTAACAGGTTTCCACTGGATAAAATGCTAAGTGAGAGGTATTGTACATGCCATGTCATTCGATGTTTGCAATAGCTATCTCTGAGCACATAGGCGATTCAAGATAACATTAAAGAATGGACGAAAACCTTTGAAAGCGTTTCGTGTAGAATCAGGAAAAAGCGAAGCACGTGAGAAGTCCAAAAGTGTTTCTGGAGAAGAAACGGCTGTTCCGACGACCGCTACACCATTTCCAGAGTTACACCGAAGGGGAAGGAAGCTATCACGAGCAACTTTTCCGGCTGAGGTGTCCAAGAGAGAGAGAGAAAAAAAAGAAAGAACAATCCCACGTGACAAACACTTGCTAGGAAACTCGAACCGGGCCATTGCGACGATTTATGGCCAGTTGAAAGGTAGCAGAAGTGGATCTTGCCGAATGCCACGCGATCTACGGAAACCTCGGGAGACCAGTTTGCATTCCACGCAGAAACGCCCCCATTCTGTCAGAAATGGACATGAAGGGTGAACCCCGGGCTGCCATGTTACGCACGATCGTTTCGCGACCCAAATATCGATGCCAACTCGCGATACACCATTTCCGCGGACTTTCGAGACTGACGTGCCCCCTAAAACGAATGGCGACTAAGAAGATATAGAAATCCATTTTTTCCGATTTTTCAGCGAGAATTTGATTAACCCCTACCATTTTCTTTGCGACTGCAAGTTACTGCAACATATTCATCGTTAAGAATTTTACAGAGGACAACAGATAATTTATATCTGTTACGTTGCTACGTGTACTTCAATGCTTAACACGTTGAGCGCCACGCGAATTCGTAAGGAAATCCCATCAGGCCACACGCGCTGCTTAGTATTGCGGTATAGCAATGTAAAGCGCACTACTAACAGATTGAAATTTATTCGATACAGATGTATAAATATATTAGGACTTAATGTAAAATGTCTTAATGTAACCTCGTAATAAATAAAAATTAAGTAAATTTTAAATAAATTTTCATCATTTAAATATCATATTTTACACTGCCTATTTGACGCGGCCTAAATGAAAAGTTCAGTGTCAGCCACTGATGGCGGACATGGCGCTCAACGTGTTAAATATTGGTTAGAAGAGAATAAAATTGAATTTCGTCGAAAAAGAAAGGCACAATACTTATATTTGTTAGAATTTGTTTAAAATCTTCATCACGAGTCTGACTCGTTATAATATGGCAAGGGGTTAAACTGTAATTATCACTGTAGGTACGCGGGAGAATCAAAACGCTCGAGTTTGTCGTGAAAGGAATTTATTGGTCGTTGCGTGTCTCTGCGTTGCCAGGGCGTTCGCCGTCGACTGTTCGAAAACGGTCGTTTCGAGGTCTGTTGTCGATTGTCGTTTGTTTTGTTTCGACGAATGTCAGATGCCGCTTGTCGCTGGTGGCGACTGGCGCGTCTCTCGAGTGTTCTTCATATAAACAATCGGCGACGCACTGACGGCGTGCACGTGCACGAGTCTCCACATCACCTTCGAAACGGTCTCAAATATGTTTCTGATAGTCTGCATAAAAATTTGTACACCGTTTAAGACTTTAACTGCCCAACTATCGACCTCAAAGATTTCACAAAATCAAAGTAATTTATTTAACAACCTTCAACCTTCTTCTATTCTTCAGATCTCAACTAAATTTAGTGCAACGAATATATTAATGTACAAATTTATTTTTAAACTTGGCAAAATAGTTCTGTGACCCATATATGGGTGACATGGCAGTCAATGTGTTAAAAACGGAATAACCTTTTATTAAAATTGAGCTAAACAGTTTGAGGTTCTTTGAGATGCTGGGAAGATTAATTTACTAGATAACGAATAATTAATTTTTTAATTTTTATAGCTTAGAATGCCTGTACATTTTTCATGTGTAGACCAATTTCCATGAAACTTCGTGGGATTCGTGAATACACTTCGTATTTGCATATCGTTTACTGAGATTTACAACAGACATGTTTGTAAATTTTCAATATAGGAATGGTTAAACAACTTCGAAACCAGACTTCAATTTTTCCTTCGCGATTGCGAACAATAACAATTACAACATATTTATACATTCGCTATTAAATTTTAATTCTTCTAGCATCTCAAAGAAGTTCGTCTCTTTTGCTTAATATTTAAAAAGATTATTTTTATACACTGTACACTGTCAATTATCTTGTACACTGTAGATTATTTACATTTTACAGATTAATTACATTTAGATTGTAATAATCTGTTTTGCACCGAGTTATCGTTACAATAAACATAGTTTTAAGTTTTGTCTACAATAATTTTCAAGGAAAGCTGCGCCATTTATTTTTTGTACCTCTTCAATTTCTCGTCGAAATAGATAGTGCATTTGGGATCCATTGAAATCTGAAAATGGAATTAATTAATATGATCCCCAAATAGACAGTTGTAGTTATTATTCGTTGCAATTAAACGGCAGCTAATTAAACAGAAATTTATGAAACGAGAGTAAACATCCCAACTGGTGTTTCAAACGAACAAAAAAGTTTCGAAATGCGATCACCGGAGTTTCTAATTGTCCACGAATTGACAAGAGTCATATAAAACTCCCTAGACTGCACTTCGAAAGATCATTTCAAAGTTAACAAAGATCGCGGTACGCTTTGCTGTGTGTAGAATAGCAAAAATCATTGTTCGAAAAGCTTATTCCCGACGTTTCGGAAAATGTAACGCTTAAAATGTTCGACGAGAACAAAACTTCATAGCGGACAATAAAAACGTAACGGGACGACCATTAACCCACTTCAACCGCGGGAAAAAGATAACATTAGTCGACAAAATTAAAGTTTCCAGATGGTAGGGTCGATAGAGTGTACAATCTTGTCACGATAAAAGCAACGATCTTGGGTCCAAAGCCATTGCAATTATCGTGCGAAAACACGATCGTTCGAAATTCCTTCGCCACTTCACTTCAATAATAATCTAATGACAAAACTGTAATGTTTTTAATTATTTGTTCATCAAACTTTTACCAACAAAATCGGGGCCTTCTGTCTGATTACAGTTACCTTAAACACAATATATAATTTACATCATATTTACTTGTTCAATTGACGATATAATAAATGATATCTGATATAGTTATGGTCACAAAATCAGTTTAATAAGAAACGTAAGTGTAAGAAACTTTGCCATTATTTTTTAAGAGGACGATTGGGTTTCCACCTCTGGCTTCTTGTGTACTTTTTGTATTTGTAACGAATAGAATGCGGTGCAATAAAAAAATGTTGATGCTTTGACCTTGAAGCAACAAGAACCACCAAGCTAAGAAGAATATCTAAAAAAATTGATTTTTGCGGTCCAAAAAAAGAAAATCCAATGCCCATTGGACAAAGGTAGCCTGTAGGTTAAACGATAAAAGAATTCTTAATTAACATAAAATTAAAATTTCAAGTCGATCGGTGCAATACTTCATTTTTAATTATGTGAACCAGCTGCGAGGAGGTTGTTTAAAGAAAAACGATCATTTCCCGCTAAATATATGTACACCCTTACTACGAAAATCTATAACCATGGAAATCTTACGATTCCTAATTTGAAATTTTGCGGAGACATTCCTGTGAAGTAAAACTACAAGACCATCTAAAAAATTGATTTTTGCGGCGAAAGAAAAGGAATTCCCCCTTATCGATTCGCATTAGCCGACTGCCTTAAACAAGTCCACATGAAAGCAAACAGAACCACCATCCAATACCCATCCTCCAGTGCCCGTTGGGCAACAGTGGCACCAGCACCGCATCTGCAGGAAACGCGGGGCATCCTGTGCGCGGTAAACAAAGAAAAATCCGCAATTTTAGCGGGGTTGTGACAGTCAGCCGGCATTTACACGTCTCGCGTGGTCGGTGTCCGCCGAGAGTCGATCCGGGCAGTCTATGTATCCGGTAAACGCGCTATCCATAAAAGTCAATGGCCGGGCGTTCTTCTCGCGTTGTTGTCCCTGGCAAATGCCAGATAAATGGCTCTCGGGGGTCGCGGCGACACCAACTAATACTCGGCCCGCGGGCGCATTCTCCTGGCAGAGAGCGGAGCAGTTTGCGTCCATGGGGCGGCGCGCAGGTTCGGCCGATATCAATATAGGAAACTGGACTTCGGGGACTGATGAGACTCGAAAGGTTACGCCTTCTCGGGGGTTCGTCTGCTAATATCGAAGGCGGATGACTTATGGTCGCCCCGATCCGTGGGACCTCCTATGCCTAGTCGCTCGGACATGGGGGTCGCGGAGGCCACCACCATGCCGAGCACGCCGCAACCCCTGTGTTCTATGGTACCAGCCGGCCAGGACATCTAAACACAGCCCGGGGAAGCAACGAGACGAAGTGCCGTGCGACTCGAATGCGAATCGAAACACGCACAATGGAAATGTAATTTTATTCCTCGCTGCTGCTCCGCCTGTAGGACGTATTGAATTCTTTCATAGCTGACCGTCGACCACGCTGCGCCCTATCTCGTCCTACACCCTACTCGCGACCAGAGTTTACTTCCTGCCAGGGTTTTGTTTAAATTCCGAAAGCATCCTGCTGCGGGGAAAAACCCGTTTGCTATCTCTTATTACGATGGTACATGCCTCGATCACGGCTTTGTTGCGGGGAACGTTTGAATTGATTCTTTAGCGATTCTTACACGCTCAAGAGGATGCTGCGAAACGGATTTTCAAACCTTCTTTAAGAAATTTCATTTTCCACAGAATCAATTTTTTTATAATATGATGTACAATTATAAGTGACTAAACAATGTTTGACGTTCACTTCGATAACTGGGTCTATTTTGGACAAATAGTTTCTACGCGTCTTTGAATTATTTCGAATGAACTCTCATGAGCGAAGTTCATCAATTACCTGCGAATTTTCATGCAAAATAAAAATATTCTTCGCGAATTGCCGGATACAGGGAAATTGAACTGACAATAGTATTTTTGTAAATTCCTTAATCCCTTCTGTGTCGGACTTTTTTTCCAAGACTTTCCATTCAGATCGCGCGGGGCATATGGAAACCACATTTTTACGATTAAATAAGAAATAATATCTCTGCTGTTAATATTGCATGAACGCCCCACTCTGTAATGAATGCGATATACATAATAGTAAGATGCCTATATTTGACTCTACGATAAACTTTTAAAAAAAAATTTAAAACTTTTATTTTTCAATAAGAACGGAAAATTCAGTGGGGGTCGTATAAGCCCCACACGGCAAGGAACGTGTTACATGCTTTTTTCTGTTTTACATTTGGTACACAGATTTCTTAAAAAAATGCATAAAATCTGGTCATTAGAAAGTAAGCGACATCCTTCCCGGCAGCGCTCGACTCCTTCATTTTAATTTTTCTTCTGCGATTTTATTCGCACGGAATCACAGCGGTTTACGACATGCTATCTCTATTGCAGGACTCATTATCCCCCGATCAGCTCACTTATTCCCCTCCGCGTTCCACATTTATAAACAGCCCCATCTCGAAGGCTGCAAACACGGAAGAGGATCTCTCTCTCGAAGCACGGAGTAAACAGATGACAACGATCAACCATCGGAGCACTTGAGGGAGCCATTTTTAAGCGTGCGATAGGGTTGGGGAGGAATCGTTCCCGCGGCAAATAAGGTACAGGGGAGCAAATCTTTTCAATTATCCGACCAGGCTATATACATAACAGTAAA
Organism: Agapostemon virescens; assembly: GCA_028453745.1. Lineage (NCBI taxonomy): Eukaryota > Metazoa > Arthropoda > Insecta > Hymenoptera > Halictidae > Agapostemon > Agapostemon virescens. The sequence goes on from CM052099.1 coordinate 10,661,916, forward strand.
GGGTAATGACCGGTGGATTTCGTTGTCGCACGCGCACGGATTTTCGTTCGAGCAACATGATCCCACAAGACTCTTGCTATCGGCGGAAATCCCTTGTTCCGTTCGCGAATAATTTTACACCAAACATCGTAATTGTTGGCGCTCTTTGGCTAGACTTTGTAATTTCTTAACAGATCCCTTTAACCACCTTAAACACATTAAACACATTCGAAGATCTACTAAAAAGTTTTCAATCATAGTTGGTGCAGTGTTAACGTGAAATTAGCAGTCTCCTTCTCGCTTCTTCTCTAACCCTAGCTTTCCATTTTCTCTTCTTCGTCTCTAGTTACCCCTTCCTTTTCCCTTACCTTAACCCTTTCGCTTCGGCAGTCCACTCCGCCGAGGTGCCGTCACCGACCGGAAGCACGCGCCAGAAATGTGCACAGTGCTCGTGGTTTTTGTATATACGTTCTTCTAAGTCTTAAATCATTACTATGCTTAATAAAACAATTGTTGCTCCAATATAGCACGTATTCTTCACATTTTTAACACGTTGAACGCCATGGTGGTCACGACCGGCACCATTGTGCTGTTTAACAATGATTACCTGTTAAATTAACAACATCCAGCAACAATTTACTCCTATCGAAATTAACCAGATTGTAGCATGTTGTGAGAAATTCATTATCCAGTAACTAACAATCCTCTTTGATAACGTTAGTTGCTTCTGTGAACGAAACAAATGAAATTGGTCCGATGTGCGCAAAATTCACTCGGCAGTCAACGTGTTAATATGGAAAGACTTATACAAAATTATATTAGCTATTCTAAAAACATTAGACCAATTACAATTGACATGTTTTTTGTATACACATCATTATGGATGCCGGATATATTCGGCGCTCGAAACGAAAGGGTTAAATCCTCAACTCTCTTCGCATACAACAAATTTCGTATTGGGATTTCATTCAAGTTGTTTCTTTCAGCCAATTACTGGCTGTCGTTGATTGACTCGATGGACTCTAACATTGCTGGACACTGAGCAACGCAACAATGGCTGCGGCGTCGAAGCGCCTCGTAGTTGGATCGATCTCATTGACCCGATGAAAGCAGCGAGAAGAGCGATCCAGGATGTATCGTTCGAATGGAACTTGTAGTTCTTCGTGTAGCCTATGGAATTCCAACAGGAAAACCGGGGTGTGCGATCCGGTCAACAAGTCCCGGAACGCATCAGCCGATAGAGTGACACGCGGCATCGCTCACTCATTCTACCGTAATAAGCTGACGGATTACGACGAGGTTTCCTTGGCACGGGGTACCGATGCCAGCTCTCTCTCGATCCCATTAATTTCGCTTTGCATTAACTCCTTCGGGTAATGGTCGATCCGTGCCTATCAAGACGCGTGATTCATTTTTGAGATAACGACCGGCGACGTGTCGCGATAAATGATCGCCCGCTGCGATCGGAATACTCGACGACTTCGGACCTTCGCGCGAAGAGGAGGCCTTCGACGAACTTCTCCGCCTAATAATCGTCTTGTCTCTATTCGTATGTCTACATCTTCAAACTGTTTTACATCGGTTTTGAACGAGACAGTTGTGTAAAACCGAAGAGCAGATTCTTGAAACAGTTATAGAGAGCCGAAAAAATGACATAACTATTATAAGGTAGATTCGATCATTGTATCGGTTCCATAACTGTTACTTTTCGAATTTGGGTTTGCGGTTGTACTTTTCTATTTCTCCTTAGAAATACACCTGATACCGGTTATTATATCTTCTCGGTTCTACGTAACCAATATTACAATTGTTCTTAACTTTTCGCGAAAATTCACATACGATACCCGAACGACATAGAGCGTTCCAGAATATTAATGACGCTCTTTTTGGAAATTGTAAAATTTTTAAACAATTGGCTTGCATACGTTAGCGAGATGATGTACGTCAGACTCATTTAACTTTTCCAATAATCGACTGCGAAAATATTTATTCGGGATTTGTGGAATTTGAAGTACTAAGTCGCGGGTTTCGTCAAATATAGACAATTAGTCACTTTTAATGAGATTCGCGCGACTGTAAAATTCCGTGCGAATTTCTATATCTGGAAAAACATTGGAACATTCACAGTAGTGTTGTATACCCGACAACCACGTAAACACCAATGCAACCAAAACATCCGAGTCACTAGGACTAACCAACCCTTAGACCTTTCGTCTTCCACGTGATTCCTTCCACAGCACACCTTTCCCTCTCCCTTCCACATTTCCCTTTCAAGAGGTAGATATATTCGTAACAGTCCACCAAAAAATCTCGAGCTTTTCCCTTTCAAAGTCAAAACCGGAACGTTACGTCATACTTAACTTCGTCACCGTGTACGTCGCTTAACCCTTTGAGTACTGAATTATTTGAAGATTTTTATGCCCATGGGACGGATTTAATTTGTCGCTATATGGATTAATATGTAAATGTAATACATTTTATTTGGAATATACTTCTACTGGTGATATAAATATATTTTTGAAACAGCATTTTAGTTACAAGATATAAATAAATATATAAATGAACCAAAATAGAAATATTTATATAGAACACGAACCAACTTAAAGTCTAATAATTTTGTACCGTGTGGTATTTTTCAAAACATGTCGGTAAATGTAAAGGTACCTGGCATTGTTTGCATTGCCAAGTGGTTTCTTTTCTTATTTTATATTTATAACATACGTGACACCGTTTTGTAGGGTGTTTCTTTAATTCTGTAGCCGGAATATTCTCCAGAAAATGTGCCCAATTTTTCGCTATAAAACGATGTGGCGCATCGCTACTTGTAGGACGCCCACGGATATTATAATTTGGCAGGACCACTTGCGCCAATAATTCTTCAGCGATTTCTAAACGAAATTGGACAATGCTTGTTTTGGTTTCGCAAAATGTGAAATGGGTGCCGCAAACATCAACGCCTGCTTCTTAAATTCAGATGACGAGTCAGTCTCGTCCATCGTAACTTCGCCTAAGTAAGCAGATTACGAGTCTTACTCGTCAAATGTACCGAAAGGGTTAAACAGGGTTTACTGTTACGATCCAAGAAATTTGAGGTGCTGCAGAGCATCGTTTCTCCTTGCCAGTTCGTGATTTGACGCTCTGTTTTCGAATTAGTCACAAAAAACGGATTTCGATTAACAATCCTGCTACCCGATTGCTACCTGGTTTTCGACGACGATTCGAAAATGCAGCCTCAAATCGAAAATTGGGAAAGGAAACATTTGCTTCGAATCACCCCATGAATCTTCCAGTTCAAATTTCTATAAACATTACGGGACACCCTGTAGTTCTTCCAATGTTTGAATCTAGAGTTGTATTGAGCTGTACGAAAAGATCATGCTGATCGTTAAGGAATTATGGCAGCACACCATAGTTCAATTCAGGTGTCAAATACGCCACTCGCTCAGTCCGTTCCATTCCTCTCTCGCTGCCTACGCCGTCAACTATCCCAAAGATTGTCAAAAGATCATCGATCACAATAGAGCACATATCGTTTAATAAAGTTATCGCGCGTTTCGAAAATGTCTCTTCGAGACTGTCTTTGATAGGTAGATACAATGAAACGACGTCGGGGAACGCATTAATCTTTCCTGGAGCCAGCGAGAGCAATGACAAATTGACATAAAGGACCGACGACGAGGGTAGAGAAACGTTAATATCCGCAAACATCAAACAGGTTCGCGCGTTCCCAATTACGGGTGGCTGTTCCGAGAGATCAGGAACCGGGTGTATCGACAAAACTGCGAAAGAACGCGGAGAGACGTGTAAGGCGCGTGCGTCGCCATTTTCGAGCGGTTAAATAGTACCGACGGTAAAAACGGTGCCCCTAATCCGGACCTGTTTGAAAAGAAGCGTCGAGCAACAGCGAGCAAATTAGAGTAGAGACTTGACAGAGAGCCTATTACGGCTTGCACGACTGAAACCGTACACCGAGAGCGTAATGCGACGTAAATTGATGGTTTCTATATCTGGGCATTAAAGGGTCGTGCTCGATCTTTACGCGTCCGCCGCGCACACTCTTTCCAGCCGGTACTCTCGCGAGTATCTAGCTTAATTATTGCATCCGTTCTCCGGCGAGGTGAGGAACACGCTCGCGTTTCACGTTCGAGCAAACCGGCCGAGGAGTTTTCTTCCGTTTCCGCTTGCTTCCGCGCCGTCACCACCCTCCGAGAGGATCCGAGACGGTCGGATGAAAACGGATTGCCTTTCGTCGGACTCTGCCCCCGCTTACTAAACTGATATTAATGGACCGTAAACGACGGCGCATCCCGCGGACCTGGTTAGCCTTCTTCGCCTTTCTCTTCTCCTCTCTCACCATCTCTCTCGCTCTTCCTCCTTCGTTCATGTACTCTCGCTGTTTTCAGAGTGGACGCTCGAATTTCAGAGGAAGATCGATCGCTCGCCTCGATTCCTCCAATCCGTATCACTCAGGAACTCAAAATCCTGGATACGAGATCCTCGAGGAGGGCCAGTTTTAAAGGGCGAGATTGAAGAAGAAATATGTTCTGCGTTAAAGCCTATAGAAAAGCCAGACTGTCGACGGAGCTCATTATCTTTCAACTGACACCATTTAGCTTAACGATTTCATTGGTCCGGTATGCAGATCATGCAATACGAACGTCGTCGTAGCAGGCAGTTTCTCTGAAAAGCCACTTCTTCCCTTATATTTTTCGGGGTTGGTGAGGGAAACCAAACCAGACCAGATCAAAGCTCGAGTCAACCATAGCAGGTAATAAACGCAGAAAAGCACCTTGTCTTACAAAGAGAGCGAAAACAATAAGTTATTCACGGTGACTCATATTAGTTAATTAAATCTGTTAGAATTGCATGAATAATCACAAACTTATACAAACCATTATTTTTCATAAGCACATGCGACAAATCCCTCGCTCTCTTGAACCACTGTCGGGTTTGATGCCATTAACACTTTGACTGCCAAACTAACAGCCACGAAATTTCTATAAAATCGAAATGAGATATTGACTGAAATAACAATTGAAAAAATAAAATGTATGTCGCAAAGTGGTTCCCCTACCTTCTTGCAGTTTCTGTATAATCATCAACGTTGTTACAAATGAAAATATTAATGTAAAAATTTATTTAAGAACAGTACAAATATTACCGTCACCCATATATGGGTGACATGGCAGTCAAAGTGTTAAAGAATAACTCCGTTAAATTACGATTTTAATTTAGTATCTACATTCTAACTACTTTTACATTTGTCACCAGAAAAATAATTTCATGAAAAGAAATGGTTTATTATGATTAATTATGAAACTAGGTTACCCGCCATTTTGACTGGTATCCGTAGAGACAGGTATACATTATACAGAATTCCAAAATTACAGGGCTGAGGCAAATAAATTTGGGTATATTCTCGTCTCAGTAAGCCAATAATTGTCAGCATAAATTGGGGGAAAAAATTAATAATAATCATTTTCGTAATTTTGCTCATTAAGTACGGAATCAGTCAAAATGGTGGGTCCGGTAAAACTAGTATTAAGGAGTAAAATAAATGTTCTTTTTCATTGAATGGATTTCTTAAACGATAGATAGTTTAAAAATAGTTTCCCAGAGTTTTATGCTCGAATACATAGAAACGATGAAGCTCTGTTAAACAAAATGGCACCGTAAAAAATTAATTAAGTAGGTAAAATATTTTGCTAGTTACAACACTTAATAAAGTGGCTTTAATATTTCGAGATGTTGACGCAGCAAAATAAATAAACGTTTATAAGAGCAGATTCGTTTAACCTAGAATTTAAACCAACCGTTGGAAAGAAAATTGTAATTTTTATCCTCTCTGAATAGAAATGTTTCCGTTCCGTTTTTGAAGCTCTCGGTGAATTTGAAATCCACAGGTACGCGAGGTATTATACCACATATTACGAGACTGACAAGTGTATATTTTACAAACAGGATAATATGAAACATTTCAATCCGAATTCCGGACAGCCCGTTTGACGTTCCAATAACTAAAATTCAATGGAACACAGTAAATTAATGAAAATTGCAAACTAGTGCGAATTATCGATTAAATTTTACGTCTAACTCAATTAAAAGAATAAAAAGTCAACTTGGTGGGTGGCGAAACGTATTTCTTAAAAATGGAACGATGAAAATAGAACATTACTCGCTGATTTGAGGCAGAGAGCAGAAATTAATAAAGTATTATACTAAACTAGAATCTTTCGTGAGATTGTTTCTTGACTAAAGCTTAACCCTGTCAACCTTCAGTCCTCTTCCGACATCATAAACGCTTATCCCACCCCAGCTATATTATATAAAATGACAATTCGCTATTATCTGATTTTAAAACCCTCTCCAATCCTCCGTCATATTTCTTGCGATAAGGTGGAGTGGGGTAAGTGCACCCCAGTTTTTAGTAAGTTTCACTTTCAACTCAAATATCTTGAATTTGTTTTATAATAATTTACCATTTATTGATATCAACGAATACTTGAGTTAATACTCTTTAATTAACATTGGTAATAATGCCAATTCCATTTGTATATTTTAATTTTTTAAGAAAATGGGGCAAGTGCACAATCGACAGTTAAAATCTATTTGATGCCTTATATTGTATGCTACGAGGCAAGAGCACAACTATTGATATGTCTGCTACAAAATGCTTTTTACCGCATTCAAACATGTTGTTTCGTTTTACAGTAAAGCAAATAAATAATATAAATAAATAAATACAAAGGGATTAGTAAAATAAGATCAATATAAAAAGATCTGAAATATATTAATTTTTTTGCAATTTCGCTCATATTATATTAATAAGAGTCCGTTTATGCACTTACCCCACTCCATCTTATCATAAATATTCCGAACCACTTGGATTCGTCGAATAACCCTAAACAATCTTAAAAAATTATGCCTAACAAGAAATCAGTTGTGCATAAAATTGTACTGAACTTGTTTGCCCTCCACCCCTCGGAAAACTTTTCCCAAATTATAAAACTCGTCCGAACATCCCCGACACATTTCCCGCAACCAATAATTATCTACGAGAAAATTAAAACGTCAAAAATCGGTCGAGTCTCCCGCTATAACAGATTCTAAAAGCTTGAAGTGTGGCTGAGTGGGGCGAAGCATCGGACTTACCTGAAATTGGAGCGGAAAGGGGTAACTACTCGAACAAAAATTCACGTTTGCGAATCCGTCCCGCAAATTCTACGTGTCGCGTGATCATCGTTCGAGTGTCTGCCAGGCGTTGCAGGCACGAGTTTCCGTCGACTCCTAAAGGTGAGTGGAAACACTTACAAACTTCTCGCATTCAGAGCCAACCTGTGCAAAGCGCGCGGCTCCTTTCACGCGTCGCGAACACGTGTCGAAACAGGAAGGACGGGGGGAGGGAGGGGGTTGCAGCAGGAGAGACAGGAGAAAAGAGGGAAACTGCAAGAGCGATACGAAACTGCACAGCCATATAACGAACAGGAAGCGGTATTTCATCGTTCGTTCGGGAACTCCCGTGATAACGTTTCTACGATTTCTATTTTACTCGGCCGGCGTGGTCCACCCCCCCCCGTCCCCCGTACCCCGTCCCACGTCCCAACCCTTTCATCCCGCACGGGCTCCATTCCCGTTCTCGTTTCAGCAAACGGGAACACGCGGACCGTTCTACGTTATACGCGCGGCTGGGGAACGGAACACGAATATATTCCGACACACGTTCTAGTATTACCTACTGCACTCGACGGTATCCGGCTCCCAGAGTCTACGTTTACGGTGTGCATCGAGCCTGTCGAGCAATATCTCCGCTGTTTATGAGAAACACGCGAAAGACGCGAGAGAGAGAGAGAGAGAGAGAGAGAGAGAGAGACTACGCTCGCTGAACGGCCCCTGTGAATGGGCTTGAAGTTTCGTAATCCTGTAACTGCTACTACATCGATTCTTTCTCGGGTCTTAAGGGAAGCGATCGGTGTACGGAGCCGGAGGCTTTGATCTACCCACAATCCTAGCAGCGCCGGCTTCTTGTTGTTCGATCGTATTGTATCGCAAGTTGCACCTTCAGGAACGGTTATGTCATCTTTTGGAGTGTGTTAACGCAGGTATTGCCTGGCTTTATGGTCCGCTCGGGGACCGCTGTCTTGTGGGTGTTTTCTGAGCACGGTTGCTCAATTACTTGTTAAGTCGCCGCCTCCGCGACCTTCTCAGCCTTCGATGGTAAACGGATGCATCGTAAGCCCGGAGTGTTCGAAGACTTCCGTTATTGGTCAACGGGCGCGTGTAAACTTAGTGAGATTGTGAACGACCTGGTCATACCTGGAGGAAATCGCACCGCGTTGTTGCTCAATGTTCGCCATGGCGAAATTTATTCCATTGTTGAGGAAAGCTTAGTAGCAAGGAGTAGGAAGGTACAAGATATTTTTTCATTTAGACAGTTAACCCTTTGTGGTCCTGTGTCGCGTGTCACTCGACGATGTCTCAATTTTACTCTGAATGAGATAAGATAAGAGCTACGGTGTAGCCTATCCGGAATAGGCCATGCTTCTTGAAACTAACACGGGAACAAATTTAGATGCGAAAATCCGACTTTGATGAAACTTATAGGAGCTTAAAGTTCTTCGAAAAATATTTGACACGTTTTTCGTTATCGGCAACCATCCACTTTGAAGGGGTAAAAACAGCCCTCAGAGTTGAGGGTCAAAACTATATTTTTGAGATATAGTGGAGTGGGGTAAGTGCATAAACGGACTATTATTAATATAATATGAGCGAATTGTATTTATTTATTTATATTATTTATTTGCTTTACTCCAAAACGAAACAGCATATTTGAATACGGTAAAAAGCATTTTGTAGCAGACATATCAATAGTTATGCTCTTGCCTCGTAGCATACAATATAAGGCATCAAATAGATTTTAACTGTCGATTGTGCACTTGCCCCATTTTCTGGGAAAGTGCACAGTCGTTGCAATTTTTTACAATTTTCTTAAAAAATTAAAATATACAAGTGGAATTGGCATTATTGCCAATGTTAATTAAAGAATATTAACTTATTATAAAAATGTTAAATTATTATAAAACAAATTCAAGATATTTGAGTTGAAAGTCAAACTTACTAAAAACTGGGGTGCACTTACCCCACTCCACCTTATCTCGGAAACCAGAAGTCGAAAAAATTGGAATATTTTTTAAATTGTGTGTTTTTCAATGGGAAATGTAGTCGCGCAAGAAAATTTTAACAAAAGTCTTTTGTTTAAACAATATATTAAAAATTTGATTTTTTCAGAATCATCTGAACATCTGAATATGTTCCCTTGTTAGTAGGAGATGTAATATCCCCATGACGGCTATCTCCTACGGCTGCCAACAGATGGTCGCCCTTTCTCGCTGCTACCTGATTCGTCATCGATAATTCCTGTACGCATGCAGGGTGTCCGCGTCCGAAACTGAGTCGGTATCTTAACGGTATTCGAAATATCGATTCAGTCTGTGCATCTGGAAGAACTTTCCTAATAAGGAAAATCTGTAAGTTTTTAAACAACTTCCTTGACAACGACATCGTAAGATTTTGAGCAAGTCGCTGACCCAAGCAAGTGACCCAAAAAAGCTTGCTGAGTTTGATCGTTCTTCGAGAAAGATTTCAGACATTTACAGCGGCAGAAGTTAACAACATAATCGATGAAGCGACGGGTAAAAAGTATTGGCCGAGAGTTATTGAAAACAGTATCTGGCTGAAGATCCTCGAAGTGGAAGTCAACGATTGTTAAACTTTTCCGCCGAGCAGGCTTGCTTTTATAAAACTTATTGTAAGAAAATTCGGAAACCCACTTCTCTCTCTCTCCCCCTCTCTCCCACTTCTATTTTCTTGTTCTCTTTTCACGAAGTTCGGATTAATAACGAAAAAAAAATCGTGGTTCGGTATAATGAGAAAAGTTCGTTCGCAAAAGCCACGAATCATCAATTTCGGAACGGAACAAGTGAACTCGGTTCCACCACCCCATCCTTACAGCCCTCGAAGACTCAACAGAACGATGAAATCTGCGAGACGCGAGACGAAGAGCGCAACAATCGCTTATAAACAGAGGCAAATCAAATTGAACACCGAGCACCTGGCGTTTCAACCGTCCCCTCGTTGTTGCCCCAGGATTCAAACCACTGCCTGCGATTCGTCCTTGTGCCGACTAAGAAAGAATTGCTCTTCGAAAAAAATTGGTCCCCGCGAATCCATATTCACGCCTCCGGCCGACACTCCAGCCGGCCAGAGTCTCTCTATTGTTGTGCCGGCGGTCGTCGTACAAAAGTCAGCATCGATCAGCGCCAAACTCATGGCACGCACGCACACCGTCGAACACCGGCCGTGGCACAAAAGTGGGACAATATTGGCAAATGAGACGGTACATTTGCCAGGCATTGTCGACAGGCGCCGGGGTGACCGGCTGGGCTACGGCCGTTGAGCGCACCGTAATTGCGCGCATTGTTTGATGCGCGCTGGACGATTCGAATCAAATCGAGGATTGCCGTCTTCTTCGCTCGCGGGGGCGTCCCCGCCCTCTGAACTCTCATAATTCTCATGTTCGTATCATCGGAAGCCTCGATCATTTTCGCTGGCCGACCTTCCGCGACGCATGACTCACCCGTGGTAATGGCCTGTGAATGATTATTAGCAGCCATATTCCTCCCGACCATCATCATACTTTTTTTCGTCTTCTTCGCTGCACCCTCTCCGTTCCCGACAAGACGCGTACAGTCGAGGACAAGAAGATACGTAAAACTACGTTCCATTTTGTTTCCATACGACATCGGAAGAAGATGTGCAGTTGCTATGCGTCTTGACAGGACTTAGCAATATTGGTGAGCCTAACACATGTGTCACCGCACTTGTAAGGTTGGTACGAGGAAGGAAAGACGATAATCAGATGTCTAGGATTGTCTAGACATCGCGTCTGGGTTTGTGCTGCGATCAAGTGGTAGTTCTTGAGATATTTATGGACATACTTAACCGGAAGAATTAGTTACGGACTTGGGTACGGCTGGAAGTTATGCATTTTGTTTTCGAAAAGGGAAACAGACCAGCCGTACTCCACTCAATGACAATCGACGCATCGCAGACCTGCCTGCAGCGGAAAGATGACGCCACTTTCGGGGAAAGATGCATAATTTTAGGATCATGCCCCGAACTGGTGATTCGTCACCCATTTATCCCTACTCCAAGCTGGAGGTTTATGGTACATCAATTGCTACTGAGTGCAAAAGTCGAACTTTCAGATACACACGTGTCTACAAAGGACAGTCCTAATAAATCGACATTCCGAGCTCTGGCAAAAATACTAATTAACCCTCTATGGGCCCGTGTAATTTCCAGGACACATTTTAATACTTTAACTGCCCAACCAATAACCTCAAAAATTCCACAAAAGCAAAGTAATTTATTTAATGCAGCAACAATTGAACACTTAAAATGTCTGATACATAGTTATCCTTCAACCTTCTTTGAGTCTTCAGATATTAATTAAATTGAATGCAACGAATACATTAGCGTACAAATTTATTCTTATACATGGACAAATAATTCTGTCACCCATATATGGGTGACATGGCAGTCAAAGTGTTAATTACCCTTTACCCTACACGCGTTGCTAGATAGGAATTGTTTGACGCGCCTGCTCTTGGCTAGCCAATTCTACTTCTCGCGTGAAGCACACGCGCCCAATTGATCTAATTGATCCTTTGATCTCTTGATCCAGATTAAATTTTCTCGAAAACGAGACGAGTGAAATTGACTCGTTATTGACTTCTTATTTGGCAGTTATTGACATTCTAAAACCGTTCACACATTTTACATGAACTTTTCCATTAAACCATACATTAACCCTCTATGGCCCGTGTAATTTTCAGGTCACATTTTAATTTATCGACATTTTACCAAATAATTATAGCTTCTTTCATGAGATGGCGCATAAATCTCAATTCTCTAACGTTGCCAAGACAACCAATATTAATATTTATGACCGTTGCTAGGCTCGTCAACCTGAAATAACAAAATAAATGCTGTGCAAACTGTCTGCAGTAAAAATAAGCGAAACCATTTGATCCAATTCATATTATTTGTGCTTTTGCCAGTGATTACCAAACTAAAAATAGTGCACATAATAGCTCTGGGTTCGTATATCAATAACAACCTATTTGTTTGCATTTTAATTTTCAATTTGTTACTGTTTTTTATGATACAGTTTTGTAATTTTGAGGTTACAGTGGGCTATTATGGCAGATTTGTTTTCAGATTTATACATCATATCCAAAATATGAATACAAAATCAGATAGAAATAACAGAGGAATTAGAATTAGACGCATTAGCGGTGACAGATCCGATGATTCCTTATTAGATTTCGAGTCCGATGAAGATGTAATAGTATTTCCCCGACGACGGATAAATGTCATTGACAGTGACGAAGAATTTAGTACTCAATCCTCGTCAGATGAGGAAGATGCAGGACCACAAAGAATTGTTTGGCAACCACTATCCCAGACGAATAATAATAGTTGTTATCGCCCTTGGAAAGGAGATTGCCCTAATGTCCCCGAAGCACTCCATTCTCCTGTGACCTATTTTCAAAAACTATTCGACAAGGAAATTATAAGCAATATAGTTGATTATACCAATATGTATGCACTGCAATAGAATATATCAAAGAAATTTCAAAAATAAAATGTTTAACGTCAAGTGCAAATTGTTTTGTGGAATTTCACGCTTAAACTTTTATGCACAGAAGTGCAAACTTTATAGGCCGTTGTTACCTAAAAGCCACATAGTGAATATATTGCAACAAAATTGTTTAAACGGAAAAAATTGTTTTCATTTGCATATATAGGTTTGTAATTTCTGATTTTTCGTTCCCCTAATTTTTTTGGATTCGGTCGGTCCTCAAAAATGGCGGAAGACAGCCGTCCGTACCTTCTTCATTCATCTAAAAATGTTCTTAAGGCGCTCTTCGCGTCTTAACAGCAGTTTAGTAATTAAATTTTGTTTCGCACATAGCTGAATATTTTATGGAGAAAGATGTAAACGTTTCAGTTCGACAATGGGGTGAATGACGCGTCGTGTTTCTCGGTTGTAAATCTGCGCAGTGTTCGGCATACGTGTCATGAGAAGTCTAGATATTTGTTTAGTTATTCATACAATTTTGTTTTCAATATATACTACGTTGGTTGCCTTATTAAGATATCTTGAAAGTTTAAGAAGTAAAGGAACTGCTTTAAAAAGTAGATAAAAACAGTTTAAACCCTTTGTACTCGAAGCTGTTTTAACTAGAAAACCAGAAAACCAACGTCACAAGTTTACATTTTTTAACTCAAACGGAGCAACACTTTCGCTTTATCAACTGGACGAAAGAAACAAAAATTGTAGAACCATCCGAGAAATTTCATTTATGTTATCTATTGAACAAAAATTAACGAATTGATACGGTATCTTCTCGTTTTGTCTGAGACTATACCAGCCATTTCGTCGGAGGAACAAGAGAATTAATCTTACCCGAAGAAGATTTGCTCCCGAAGAAGCTCATCGCGATTTCGAAGCAGTCATCCCTGTGTCCGAGCTTTGACAAAGCTACCCCGCGCGTTTCTGCTTTCTCATCGCTCGGTGATCGATGTCTCGTAATTAAAGATGGAGTTTAATAAGAGTGATTTATGAGTGGTGGTTCTGAATCGAGGGACGCTATGGGATTCGGTGTCCTGTCATGGACTTGACTTTAGGTCTAGGAACCTGTCGACCGCTTTGCGCATGATCTGCTCATTGAAACAATGAAATTGAGAAACAACTGTAAGTGACTCTTGTCATTGTTGAAATCAGGCCGACAAACGATCTTGGACTGCCGAAGAATCGATCGCCTAACAAGAGGCAATCGGAAACGCAGTGTTTTATCACTTTCTCGGTATAAGATTACACTTGACCTTGTCCGTGCTCTCAAAAGGTTGTTATTGAATCCCGGAACCGAATGCAAGCTCGATAAAGTCCTTTGAACAAAAGTTACATGATACTGTACTTATGTTACTCAGCGATAGTGTATCAGTTTCAAGTAACCCCACAAAAGCTACTTTCAGATGCATACCTCCAGTCTTTTCAATAGATGGCTCGCTGATTTCTATGCTATCAGATTTGAGATCGATGTCTTCGAGTTATCGATAAATAAATTATGCACTTCCTGATGTAGACGATAGCGTACGACGGCTACTTATGCTCCTTGAAACTGACTCCGTCATCGTATGTCTACGGTTCCTTAGGCAAAACCAACTTATACGATTATGAGCATATACATATACGATTATGTTGCCGAATTTTAATAAACTCAATCGAATCAACTATTCGTTTGTATCAACTATGGCGATTTAACACTAACACGATAAATCGGCCCGCTGGCACTAAAAGGGTTAACACGTTGACTGTCGAGCGAATTTTATATACTACAGACAAGTTTCATTAATTTTATTCATAGAAATAATCAGTGCTGTTAAAGAGAATTATTAGTTATTGTATAAACGAGCTCTCACCTCGTACTAGATCTGGTTAACTTCTACGATGATAAATCGATGTTCAATGCCATGAATTTAACGATAATCACTGTTAAACGACGCAATGGCGCCAGTCACCGGTGACCAACGTGTTAGACGTCACAAACTCTTACATCTTTCTACTTGTGTCGTTTCTTTCCGCGTCAATCGATTTCGATGAAATTTTCAGCATGCATGTAACTAACACGTGTCTGTAAAATGCATATTTTAACCCTTTGCACTCGAAGCAATTCTACTCCAAAATCGAAAAAATATTTTTATCTATAATAGCTCCACTAGCTATCTGTAGACAGTTCATTTCCTTTCGTTCATACGAAATTAATTACTATGACTCGTACTTTTAGGATTTTAATATTTTTATCGATTTCTCAACTGCAAACCTAGCGATGTAAGAGTTGTTTAAATAATAGTATGGCAGGATTTAATGTCGCCTTAGAGGCGTCAGTCGAATGCAAAGGGTTAAATTTTCATTACTAGTTGAAATAAGAACGTTTTAAAACATGTTTTTCTTATTTCTTCGTATAATTTCTACCAATTACAATTATTTCGAAATTATACATTCACGAGGTTGAACCTAACCCAGACCACCGTGGCATTCAACGTGTTAATATTATATGAATTATCTATAACATATTAGTTTGCAAATTTGATAGCGTCAGTCCCCAGAGACTGACACAGTATTCAACGTGTTAAACCTAAGCGCATAAAGCCAGAGGTGCGCTACGGTTTCGTGGCATTCGAATAATTCTGACTTGAAGGATGCGCGAGCGATTATGCGAATCGCTTCGCGATCGAGAAAGGATCGGTGACCGCAGTCCTCAGGAGCTGGGAGTACAAGTTGGAGGGAAAAGGATATCGTGGAACGGTATCAAATCGGCCATCTTGCCTGTAAAAGTTTCGTTTTGTCCGGTGGTTTATAGCCCGGCGAAACCGAGCCGAGTCCCCGTCTACGCTCGGTCGAGCATTGTTCGACTTGCACCCGTTCCTTTTCACCCCGGAATAGCCAAGCCGTGATTAACTTCGGCCGTTCCTACCGTCGACGTGATATAAACGCCGTGACGATATCGCCCCGAGAAATGGAATTCCACGCCGGTAACCCTTTTCGACGTCATACCGGTTAATTTACTCGCGTGGTCCGCGGTTATCAGTTTCGCCTTCTGCCATCGGAGGCCGCATTCGAGAGATTTACACGTTTAGCCAAGATCCGCGGCACACATCGTCCTTGTCTGCGGATCTAGCGCATTCTAGATATCCCGATCGGCGAAACGCATCGCGTGACTCGCCGATCTAAATTCCCGATGATGGCTGCCCGCATCCACCAGATACCGCTGATGATCGAATGACCCGCACCAGAACCTTTTATCGATATTCACATTGAAAACTGTCGTCGAATCCCGTTCCACTATGACGCTGCCATTCACTTCGTCCATCGACAATACGCTCCTTTTTTTTAACAGCGAATCAACCGTCACCGATTTCGCAGATTTTTTCATCGGGGACGAAGAGTTTAACCCGAAAACTTAGTCGTTCTTCTAACTTAGGATATTTTCAATGATAATTTTCACGATCAGTGATGTATTTTAGGATACGCACGTGGATAATTTCACTATTACCCGTCCTTGCAATAGTTACATTTTTTAAAATTTCTTAGATACGAGCACAGCAATGTAGAAATTGTTTTAAACAATGATGTGGCAATTTTTACTGGCGCCTTAGAGTCGCCATTCGAGTGCAAAGGGTTAAAGGGACTGTCTCGTATAAATGCTGAACAATTGATCAATCCTTTTAACTTCTGTTCTTAACTCCTTGGCCTACGATCTATTTTCTGATAACAGTGACTAGATTTTCTTTATCCTTCGCGAAACGACAAAAAGAAAAATCAAATATGTAGTTACTGTGTGCGTAGCTATTCTCCACCGATTGTATGAGATCGAAGATTAAATAGATTGTTTTTTCGATGTAAAGAAAATTAAGGAAGCACATATTTTAAAGGTTCTGTTCGAAATCTTGATCACGAATCTGACTCGTTCTTGTAGGGCAAGGGGTTGAATAATGGTTCTCTTGGTTCTATCTCGCCAACAAAAATTGCATGTTTGAAAGCCTTGCTAGCGTAGGCAATTCGAAATGTCGTAGTGAACGAAAACAAAAATGATTCTGGATTGTGCGTGGGTTAGGTATGCGAGTTTTGTTAAGGTTTTAAAAACGAAACAAATGTGTGATCCACGTTATTTTCAGAGTCTTATGCGGTTGTTTAGAGCGTGCCATATAAAACGTTAAACATACTTCACAACAGGCCCTTAAAGTTCCTTTATTCGGTCTAGTTTGATGGTGAGAAAACGTGACCGAAGACACCAACTTGCTCTTACGCAGACGACACCTGGACACAGATTGCCCCACGAGGCGCTGCTCTAGTTCCATCAAAGTCAGGAGAGCTGCGGAGCTCTACCTGCTAAGAGCATTCTATTCCAAACGCGGTAAAATCGAGAATCATTCGCAAAACTCGCGAAACAGAAGCATTCTTCATTCTCTAACGTCGCTCGCATCGAAACATTGCCTCAACACGCAAATCCCAGGTGCATCTTAGGGCAAAGGAGAGCATTCGAGCATCGATTCCCAATAGTCCACGTTCGATTCCCGAAAATCGGTGCCAAAACTACGACTCGAATGGAAAGTCTGTAGCACCTCGGAGTCACGTTTCGTTATATCGTAGCAAGCCGAATGGTTCTTATCGCAAAGTCGCAGGCCAGGTGGCGTCGCGTCGACGGGCCGCTCTGCATTCGGGAAAGAAGAGCCGTCGTATACAGGGCCGGCAGGCAAAAGCGAAGCCAGGAGCAGCGCGCGATGCGTTGTATCGGGAGATACGAACGAGACATCCGAGGGTTCGTAAACCAAACGAGCCACCTTATCGGTCGGTCCATCTGTATTCACGACGTTTCTGGCTTATCTTCGGCGTCCTCTCACTCACTCTCCCCTCTTACTCTCTCTATTTCGGTCTTCCTTAAACGAAAGCGGACGAACGGCACGCCAACCGTACGGCTATCCGCCTCTCCTTCTGTCTTTCTGCTCTTTCCCTAAGGAGATCACTTGCCGGCACTCCGGCTCGGCCATACTGCCACTCCATCACATCAGCATCTCTGTTTTCCACTCTATCGCCCCGTCGCATCTTCCTGCTCCCTGGATTCTTTATCCTTCTCCGACCGAGTCGCTCTCTCTTTCTCTCTGTCACTCTCTCTCCTCTTTCTCTCTGTTACTCTCTCTGTTATTCTCTCTCCCTTCTTTCTCTTTCTGCCTCTCTCTATCTCTGTCCTCTCTTTTTCTCTGTTACACTCTCTGTTACTCTCTCACTCTCCCTCTCTCTCTCTTTCGCACTCTATCTGTTTTTGTATCTCTCGGTCTCTATTTCCTCTCTTTCTCTCTCTCCCTCTCGCTGTGTGTGTGTGTGTGTCTCTCTCTCTCTCTCTGTCCTCTTTTTCTCTCTCTCCCTCCTCTTTACCCTCTCATTTTCTCTGTTACACTTTCTGTTAGTCCCTCTCTCTCCTCTCATTTTCTCTATTACACTTTCTGTTAGTCTCTCTCTCGCACTCTCTTCCTCTCTCTTTCGTTCCTCTCTTTCTCTGTCCCTCTCCTCTCTTTCTGTATCTCTTGCCCTCTATATCTTTTTCTTTCTGTTTTTCCCATTCTCTGTCTCCCTCTGTGGCGACCGCTTAAAAGTGTTGGTGGAGAGAGAAAGAAAAGGAAAAAAGGAAGGGGGAGCGTTTCGTCCTAGGTTCGCAAGAGGACTCGTCAGTAAGGCTGACTAGCGGACTCTGCCTTAGACGATGGATAGTGAAAAGTTTTTTTTTTTTTAAAGTAGGATGGACCTGCGAAAATTTAAAAATGAGGGTTTGATTTTAAAGTTATCTTGAGCGTATGCTCACTACCCTTTAAAATGAGAATGGTTATTTTTGGTGAATATTGAGGGGTTTAGGATTGACATGAGTCGAATAAACGCTGGATAGTGGAAAGTGGTTAAGGACGGTATACATATGAACTGGAGGCGGCCAGGAACTAGCGGGAATGTCTCGTCCTACTGTCCCTCTATCGGCGAGAGTAGGAGGTAGAGCCGCCACATCATGTCTCTCTCTCTCTCTCTGTCTCTTTCTCTCCCACTGTTTACCTTTTTCTCTCTCCCGCGCCATCTCTTTTTCACTCCGGCCGTCTATCACGTTCCTTCTTCCCGGCGCTCTTTCTCTCCGCCGCTTTTCTCTCTTCCTCCGTACCAGCACTTTCATCCGTTTTACTCTATCGTTCTTGCTCCCGGCCGGTTATCCGCGTGTACACCGGAAAAGAATGAAGAAAAACGAGCACGGCTCGAGATGAGAAGTCTTGCCACTCATCCGCGGCTAATCCCCCTTTTCTCTTGAAAGTCATCGTCGCGGCGTCGCGCCGCTCCGCGAATCTTCTTCCGTCGCGGACGCCGAGCGTTCACGATGAACGCGGCCCGACCGGATTACGCTCGGCCCCTCGACGAATGATCGGTACCCATCCAACTCTTCTTCATCCTCGTTCCCGCCTACCCGCACAGTCCGCGCGACACGATTTCACGCTTTCACGCGACGTCGGGCGCCGTGGCTTGCTCTCTAAGAAAATGAGGCTAAGTTCCCCGCGGGACAAAAGGGAAAAATCTTTCTTCCAGGCCCTAGCTTTCTTTCTTCCCTCGGCCAGACTACAGCCGAGCTTATGTGGGCCGTTTTGGAATATTCAGCGAGCTCGGATCGCCCGCCGAAGAGTTTATTATAGGTGTAGGAGACGCGCGTGCATCCGAGCTAGGATCCTATTTTATGGAAACTTTGGATTACGGGCTTTTACTAGTTGGATATAATCGCTTATGTTCTTCCCAAAGCCTTTAGCAATGCCGAGCCGCTGGTTATGAGCTTTTTATAAAATCTGCGGAAACTTCTGCGGATGCGCTTCCGGTTGCCGGACAGGTGCACACCCGCCGCCGGCCGATAAGGTGCCTGTGTTTATTAGCATGATATCCTCCCGAGACTCGAGGAACACCGTTTTTATGCCGTTTTATTCGAGACCAGTTCCTGGCAGTTTTTTAGCACCTTGATTTCCGCGTCGGTTGTGTTTTCGCGTCCTGGCTTGAAAATTCATTTCCTCGTTTGGTATGTGTTTGCGAGAAGCGAATATTGTTTGAATCTGAATGGGACTGGAAGATTCAATGGAGTGATCGTTGAGAGAACTAACGTGTCTGCGAGAAATATCTTTACAAAATATATTTAAACGGTTCTAAGCATTGTCGATTATACGTTATAAAAATGGTACTTCCTATGTTGTACGTTAGAAAAATGCAATCGGGCTGTTTATACACCTGCGAGTGTAACGTAGATGCACACTGTACATAGTATTCGATATTCTACAGTACAAGAGTTTCTTCGGACATTTTGGTAACTCGTAATTTACGCTAGAAACCGTAAGACCGGTTCTCGTATTAGGCACTTTAAAACGAGCAGAATTACGCGTAACAATGCCGACGGCAATGACACGGCAATTCGAAAGTTATGTCATATGTTGGTGTATTCTGCTTTATTCTAGTATTGTCTGGGATATTCTAGTATGTTTTTGTATACTCTGGATTATTATGGTGCATTCTAGAGCAATCTAGTCCATTCTGGTATATCCTGGAGCATTCTACTAGTATAATCTTGAATATTCTGTTGTGTTATGTCATATGTTAGTGTATTCTACGTTATTCTAGTATATTCTGGGATATTCTAGTATATTTTTGTGTATTCTGGAATTTTATGGTGCATTCTAGAACATTCGAATCAATTCCTGTATATCCTGGAGCATTTTAGAATGTTATTGTATATCCGGGTACATCCTAGTATAATCTTGCATATTCTGCTCATTTGTTCATTGTTCTATTTTGTTCATTGAAAAGGGAACGTGTAACCGCAGGAGACGATAAAAAGTTGCTCCGACGTTGCATCGGTGAGGACATAGCTTTATGCCGGAGCAGCGGGACTGCTCTCGAAGGAAGATCGATGGAAAAGCGTTTCGAATCGAGCGGCAAAAGTTCACGCCCCGCAGCGTCGTTAATTCAGCGCATCCCGAAATCTTCGGGTCATTTTATAACCGGTTCGGAAACGAGTTGCACTCGCGGGACCGCGTCCATCCCGATAATTACGAAAGCGCTCTCTTTCCCCCTCTCTCTCTCTCTCTCTTTTTGTCTCTCGCTTGCTCTACCCGTTTTCCTCTTCCGTAGAGAATTTCGCCGGGCGATCGGCGGGAACGTTAACGATAGAAGTGGAACACTGTGTCCTACTTTCGACTCACAATCGGAAGCTCTCTTAGGAGCTGCCGGATGGAATTGGCCGGTGTAAGAGGAATTCCGCGATTAGACATTTACAGGCCGAATCTTCGATCGGATATCGATTCTCCGGCCGATCTTTTTACTGCTGACGCCAACCGAGGCGGGGGCGTGTGCGGAGCTTAAGGGACCGAGACGCCGATCTCTTTGTTCGGACGTCTCCCGCGACGGTGAACGAGGGAATCGAGCCGAAGGCAACGAAGGGAAATAAAAGACGGAGCAAGAGGTCTCTCTACTTGCACACCGAGACCTCCCGTAAGCGGCACTCCGAGAGCCGGTCTGACCGGTACTCGGCCAACCATTGTCGGACGTCTAGCTGCGAGCGATCGTCTCCGTTTCTACGCTCGGTTCCTCGAGAATCGTAAATTTTTGCTCCAACTACGTGCTCGCGAGTCCTGATTTCTCGCTCTGACCCTTCTCCGCTGCTTTGTTTTATGCGCTACGAACCTACTGCGGTTTCCTCTTCCCTCGTAACACGCCGGTACCCTTTACAGTATCACTACCGAATTGACACATTTATTTTTCGGTTGACCATTTCCTCATATTACTTTCGGAAGTCCACTAAATTTCTTAAGATTCGAGTAAATACGTTATTATGCTGCATCGATTAATTATGAAGCATAATTAATGTGTGAGACATTGGAATCGGGCTACTCAATATCTCATTGGTGACGGGAATAAATGTGTCAGACGAAATTTCACCCTCTTCGGTGCATTGTTTTCTGCGGCACAAATCTAATGCGGTTTCTTCTTCCCTCGTAACACGCTGTTGCCTTTTCAGTATCACTACCATCTTGACATTTTTTCGGTTGACTATTTCCTCTCATTACTGTCGGAAGTTCAACCAAATCTCTGTCTATATTTCAAGTAGATACATTATGACGCTGCATCGATTAATTATGAAGCATACACAGTGCGAGAAATTGGAATCGGGCTACTCGAATAACTCATTGGTGACAGAAATAAATGTGTCAGACAAAATTTCACCCTCTTCGCGCATCGTTTTATGCGACACGCACCTAAGGCAGTCTCTACTTCGTTCGTAACACGCTGACATCGTTTACTTTCTTGTTACACTTCATTCACATTTTTCTTTAAATAATTTTAATGTCGTCAATTTAAAACTGTTCATTTTGTTTAAAAGCACACCCGTGGAGGGATACTTTGGGCTACATCTTCATTTTTCAAATGTTTTGTATTCCCTTGCAATTTTTTGAAATGAATGATGGAAAAATATATATTTCAATTGAAATATTTTTAAATTAGATACTCTTGTGTTTTCACTGTAAGCTCCTTAAAACTTACTTTTGATCGGTTTGTTAGTTCAGCTGTTATAATTTAATAAACCACTTTAAAATTATACTGTAAAATCAATAACTCTTTGAGATATCAAAAAGTACTTTTAACACTAAAACAACTGGACTAGTCAGGATGACTGGTTCGTAATTGTTTCTTTCACAATTCCAGAAATTATAAAAGTATCTTCATTGTGAAAGCTTCGAATGAATTTCTTCATTGCAGCAGACATTGTAATAAAAACGGGACGAGGTTTGAATAGATGTAGTCTTGTCATTATTACCAGACAATATACATCAGTCGCGTTTATTCTAGGTAGTTCTATTGTTAAATTCATTTATAGGTAATTGAAAAGAATATATTCAAATTTGAACAAAATCCGAGGACACTATTCTGAAAAATGTCAGTTTTCCCGAGGAATGGGTTTCAACACTGCACGAAGTATGTCGAAGTTCATGGTGTAATTAAATTTCTACATTCGCGGAAGAAAAGATTCAGGTACGGTGGTGTCAATTCTACGCACCGCACTGGTCTACGCTATGTGCGATGCCTTTATATCTTCATCTATCTTCTACCCTGACATTTTGAGGATTGGATTTCGTGTTCTCTTCACACTTGGCAATCTACCTTGAAAACAACAGCGGATTTACTCGGCAAGTCGCGAGTGTGGTAATGGATATCGTACCAAGACCGAATCGGCTGCTAACACGAACTTTTAAAACGTTTCACCTTCTACTTCTTAATTTCCAAAAATCTAACATATTCGAACACACCATAGTGTTACAGGCTGCTGCAAAAATCAGTAAAACCATCTATCAACAAATTTCAAATTGCAGGAGAACAATTACATTTTTAAGAACAATAATAAACATTTTCTCCAAAACGACGATTTGCTGTCGCGTCTCGCTTTCAGAATATTTTACGACAAATCATGATAATTCACGCGTGTATCACAGATTCGTGAGAGTATCAATTTCAGGAATCAATTTCACAAGCCTCGTAATTTTTTCGCAAACTCTGAACGCTATACAGTTATCGGATAAACTGAAAGTTGTAGAATTTGTTTAAATCCTAGAGTGTACCGTGTTTTCTACGTATAACGTCGATTTTTCATCGACAATTAGATTGAAACGAGCGAAAACTAATTTGGAAGCGTAAACAATGCTTCAAAAATGATACACGGACGCGACGACAGTTGAAGTTAATACGTTTAGCATTTTATATCCGAGCGAGCAGAAAGTGCTACGTGCTTATTCAGTTAATACTTCGATGTTAATAATAATGGACAGTAATACTGATAGCAAACGAAACACAAATGGAATGAAATAATTCTTGATGGAAATGATTTTTTTCCCCTTTTTCGCTTCCAAATAATTCGTACGGTTCGTTTCAAATCATATATTGTCGATAATTAATATGTCCAGCCTTTCGCATGTTTCTCGCTGCAGTCGGAAAATTTAATACCATTTCCCCATCGAAGCGAGTACATAATGCAGATCTCTCTCTCTCTCTCTCTCTCTCTCTCTCTCTCTCTCTCTCTCTCTCT
>CM052099.1:10687812-10700816 GCA_028453745.1 Agapostemon virescens
ATCGTCTATTAATGTAGCAGGGCTTAAACAACTTAGCAAACTTTTAACATGATCAGTATACATATTTTTATTTTTAATCCGAAAAATGTAAGCTGCTAGGTCAGTTGTAAACGGAGCTTCTTTCTTTGCGATAAGAAGAGTAAACAATTTTTAGCGAATTCGTTCCAAGTTAATTATCGCGCGAGAAGAATCGTCTATTAATGTAGCAGGGTTTAAGCAACTTACCTCGGCGAACTTTTAAGAATCCCAGAGTTTCGAACTTGTAAGTTCGAACGTTTCGAGAGATGGTGTGAAATCCGCGGAACTTTTTTTCAGAACTGTATTCCCGTTGAAATTTAAAATTGAAGTCCCGGTTCAATTATGTGCCATAACGATTCGAAGGGGGAAAAAGGGAAAAAAATCGGATGATCGAATTCAGAAAAACCAGCGACGCAAGCTAACCCTATCGATTTTCCGTTGAACGGAGGACTATGTATCTGCTGGACCTGGTTCCCGGAAAATTACGATTCACTCTGATCCACGGTGATAATGCCATGCTCCTATCGAGGCATCATCATCGGCAGTATTTTCCCCTAACGGGTCAATCTTCTGAAAGAGGCTCTATCTCGAAAAGTGCACGTACACCGGGGGTAGCAGAGGCAGCAGCAGCAGCGTCCTCTTCATTGCAGCCCGGGTACGTGCTGCATATCCTTCTTCATTCTTGTCCGGCTATCTATTCCGGATCGTTTTCCGACTGATAAATAAACCAGCCCGCTAGATCATCCATCTTGGTTAGCATTGGGCGTGTTCTCTCCATTGGTGGCCGCCATTAGAAAGAACCGCAGTCACGGCAGGCTTGGTTAGCTGATTTCGCTCTCCGTGCATTATCGAGCGCCATCAATTGACGTTGTTGAACCTACCCCAATGACACGAAAGACATCGTTGAGAGGATGTCAGCTGTTAGATAGCTCGCTCGATCCCGAATACGTAATCATTCGACTGCGGCATCGCTTCGATACATGCGAATCAGATATGCACGGTATTTGTAGAAAATTCATCCCCACAATGGTCACTAAACCTTTCCGCTCCTAATCGTATTTTTATGAATCTTCTTTTCTTATTCTTAATCACTTTTCTTATTAAAGTGACACCAAACACGATACAACCCAAATTGCGCAAAGACACCCCCTGTGCGTTCGTGGCTGACGTTCCTGTGCGTTCTGGAAATATCGCGATTACCGTCCTCTAAATGTCTTAAAATAGTCTTACTTACAAAGTACGTCCGAATTTATTTATGTACGTCCGAAAATAACTTTTTTCTGGGACACCTCAACACCGTCAATTCAACTTAGAAAATTGACGTTCCTAGAACGTGTGAAATTCAAGTCCCAAGGACGTGCTAAGGTTGTCTCAGATGGGCGTAGGATAGGATCGGGAAAATGTTCTGCGTGTATTGATAAAGCGTTTATAAGAAAAATAAGTAAAAGGTGCTTGTGTTTCGTCATTAGTAGGCTATGGATTTTATGCATTCCTAATAAAAATTAATTATTACTGATACATTATTTTAAATATTTTTAAGACGATCGAAGAAATTACCTTGTCAATTTTTAGCTGTTCCGTAGTCGTTGACACTAGAATTACCGAGCCCGTCGAAATAAAGAATTTCAGGTTTTTCCGTTTACAAATTCGTAAAGTTACAGAGACAGTTTCTCAAGAAACGTTATAGTATATTTCTTTATGCGTGTTCCTCTATCGTTTGCGCAAAGTGGATTTAAAGGTAGTTCTTTGAATAGCCAACGAATAGCAAACAATTTAGTTAGTCCAGTTTATACGTCCCTGCTATTTCGTCGAATCGTCCGCAAGTATAGTTACGACAAGGAGCGTTGCTCGTTGTCTCCTTAGCAGTCAATGAACCGTCATCGAAAAGGGGAAAACTCTCCAATTTCGCGGGCTCGATGGGATAGTTTATTTAGTTAGACCGACCGGACGGCATGGACGTCCGGTTTCTAAATCAATGAAGAGGAGAGAGCTTATAACTCGGAACGTCTCAGTAGCAAACCAGCGGAAAAGCTGTCATTTCGCGACATCAATGTCCGTCATTTTATTCGCTTCGGCATCAGCCCCGATCGATAAGCAGGCAAACGGACATCCGATGCTCGGGCTACGGTTACATGGCGGAATGTGCATTTGAAATTCATGGCTCTTTATGGTAAACGCGTCTAGGAATCGATAGCCACGATCCAGTTAACAACGATTTCGGGTTACACCAAGCGCGGACGAAAAAGTCACGGGCGAAGGGCTGGCTCCTGGTAATGAAGACTTCGCACTGTCGGCGCCGATTAACTCGGCCGATTGAATATTCAAATCGCACCGTGCGAATTTACAAATGAATCTTGCATGAGATCCGATCGAGGGATTTGTAAACGAAACACATCGGAACACTTACGAGAAATAACATCGTCTTGACTACAAGCGGACCTCGTCTTCCTGACTAATACCTGATTTTCATTTTACGAACTTTCTCAGCTTCTCAAAGAAATTTAAATTCTTCCCGCCCCGAGGACGTCTCAGCTCCGCCTCGCAGCCCCTCTTCTCTCTGGGACCGACCATTCCTATCGGTAGGAAAATATGGCGGAAGAGGTAGAGGTCGTAGCTGAAGTCGAGCGGTAGCTGCAGCCCTTGGGATAATTTATGGTTGTGTTCCTGGCGTTCGGACGTTCGCCGGAAATGTGTAATAAAGTCGTTCTCGAGAATTTCAGACTCTCAGTGTCTTCTTTAGAATGTAAAACGGACCTGAGAGACAATCTCCAACGAGCTACCAAAGCGACTTTACGATTTTTCTGTAGAAACGTGAAAATGGACGGTTTCGATCCTATCCGCTGAATGGTGTCCGCGTACTTGGATATTTGCGTAAGAACCTATTAGAAAATTATCTTTAAACTGTACACTATTTTCCAAACGATAATACTCTATATTCTTGATAGACTTTAATTGTATTACAAAGTGTTGCCTAGAAATAGTGATAAAATGGATTCTGCGTGAGCTGTGTTGTGCCACTACAGTGGCTTTTGTCATTGACGCCACAATTCATATTCTTAATTATTAAAGCATACTATTAGAATTAAAGTGTATGCATCATATCCTTAAGAAAAACTTCATTCCAATGTGCTCGTTTGGAGAACAGCATTATCTCTCGCACATTGCAGTTGCTGCGTCGTTTACGCGTAATTCAGCCGTACCTAAGAGGTTAATGTATATAAATGTAAAAAAAAATGTATGACCATTTTGTGTGACGCCCCCGCTTGGGTCCTTCTGTCCTTAAAAAAACCCGCTCCTTAAGCATACTCCTCACATCGAGGCTAGCAATTCAAGGGACTGTAGGAAGCTTCATTTTATCAACCCCATTTTGCCCATTTTCGCTATTTTTATCACCGCAAAATTTCAAAATCGCGCCACGGCCGCAATTCGATCCGGATCGAGCTGAAATTTGGTATACGTACTACCTACGCGCCCAACTACTTATAGCCAGAGTTATAAGCGAATAGATAAAACTATATTTTTTTGGCCCAAAGTCCACAAACCTTTTCGAAGGTTTAAAGTTTGACGATTGTTGGATTCCACCGATCTCAACATTTTCCGTAATTCGATTCGGATCGACCTGAGAATTAGCATGCACACTGCCTACGCGTCTAGAAACGTGTAGCCAAAATCCCAAAAGAATCGGTGATCCAAAATTTTCTTTCAATTTTTCCCCCTTTTTTGACAGTCCCTTCAAAAGTAGCCAATCTTTGCGGACGTGCCCCGATCAGACTATCAGCGCTATCGAGATGGCTCAAACGCGAAAATCTTCCTCAAACCTTCCTCTTTAAGCCTAAGTACTTGAAACTAAAGATGATTTCGTTGAATTCCTCACACGAAGCATTTCCTAGTCGTTTCTTCTACACGCGTTGATCTTCTTACTGCGTTCGATCCAACAGCTATCCATCTGCTATTGTGAAACTTTCAGCGATCATAAACCAAAAATTAACCCCGAAATTTGTAAACCAGTAATTATTCAAGAATATCGAATAATTAAGAATATTATTCCGTCATGCTGTATTTCGAAATTTGAAATTCAGATCAATTTTTGTGACTATTACTTTTTCAAGTATCCGTCCGCCATATTGGATCCGCTGTTCAGTTTCTTGAATCTTCCGGTTCAGATTTGTGCGACCAGGATTTAGTTAAAAATTTGTATGACTGTCTAGCATTTTGACCATGATTTTGAACGTTCGTACCACCGTGCGGCGTGTCGATTGCCACGCCAAACCGCGCGCCACGTCGGAGGTGCCAATTTTAAACGCGCGTCTCTTTTTCGTCGGGCCGCAGACGCCGTTCCGCCGAGCCGTCGACGAGTCGACGGAGGGAGGATTTAATTAAGGCGTTAATTGGAAAATGGCGAGGCTTAATCGGCCTCCATTTCCTCCCGTTGAAAACCTACGACGATAACGACCAACTTTCCACCCGCAACTTCTGACCTCTGCTGTAATCCTTCCCGCGCCCTTCCGGTCCGCGCTATCTTTGCGACGACGCTACGCCGATCTCTCTCTCTCTCTCTCTCTCTCCCTCTCTCACCCTCTCTTGCTTTCTCCTTTCTCTTTGCTCTTCTTCCGAGAAGATTGGTTGCGCGAACACGATCCCAAATTGGATTTCGTACACTGCCAGCGTCGACGTAAGAACCACGCAAAGCCCGATCCCTGCCGTCAGTCCGTCGACTTGCACTTGCATTCGCGTTAGCCGACTGTCTACCGCTTCGGTATAAAAGTGGATAAGATGTTACATATACTATGAGTTCTCTGTATCCGATCTTGCCGGAGATAACTCCGGTATCCTGCTCTTACAATTTCAATCCAGAATGCTCCGTAATTTACGGCGACTCGTTATACGTTCTTACAAGGGGCGTCACTATCGCGAAATTCGAGATTGCTGGTTGTAATGAAACTTGGCCCGTCCATTTGTTATACGTTCTTACAAGGGACATCGCTGTAATTCAATTCGAAGTTGCTGATTGCAATGAATCTTGGCTCTTTCGTTCATTAGCATTTCTCTCTTTGGCGAGTACGTTACGTCGTAAGAATCGTATTTTAACCCTTAGTACTCCAGTGGCTCCTCTGAGGGGACATTAAAAATTGGCAGAATATTATTCAAAGCAATGTTTACATTACAACGTTTGTTTTGAAGAAGCTAGTAAAAATTGTTGCACGTACGATTCAGATGAACAAATTTGATATTCACGAAAGGAAACGAACCACGTACAATGGAGTTATTCTAGGTCAAAGAAATGTCTCCAGTTAGGAATTAAAATTGCTTGGAGTTGAAAGGGTTAATATTCTTCAATGTTTGTCTAATCTCTGCTTGACATTCCATTCGTAAATTTTTTTTAACACTAGAACTACCAAACCAGTAATTTTGACTGGTCTCTAGTTTTTTCTTTTGCAATTATTGAAATTATAAAAATGTTTTTATCAGAAATTTTCTGATGTATTTCTTTAATGACGTACACCTTACAAAAAGTATTGTATGAAGTTTTAATAGATGCAGCCTCGTTATTATTTATTGTTTGCTAATTCTAGCGTTAAATCCTTAAAATCCGCGGTTCTGTTCATTATAAATTTGTTCTTATAAAAGACATCGCTGGAGCACGTATTTTCGTACATTCATGGCAGTTTTGATATCCTAACACTTGGCGAATAAAAATGTTTGTGAATGTTCAACCCTTAGCGCTCCAATGGCGCCTCTGAGGCGACACTAAAAATTACCATAATATTATTAAAAATAACTTTTATATCACTGTGTACGCATTTAAGAAATTGGTAAAAATTTAATTATAGCATGTACAAGTATTAATAATAAACTTGATACGCACGATAGCAAATACAATGGAACAATGGAACTATTCGAGATAGAAAAGACGACTCGATTTTGAAATTAAAATTGCTCGAAGTGCAAAGGATTAATGTGATCTGGATCTTCTTTGTAACGTAATAAAGTCGTCAATAAGATGAACGAAATCATTGTGGAATTTAACGAAAATTGCACTGTGAAAGTATCATTTCGTAAGATGTCCTGGAGTGCCCATAAATTTGCTATAAAATGTTATAAATTTTAAGAAATATTGTAGAGAGGATTTTGCACGAGACATTTGATCTGTCTGCAATAAAAATTTCGCAAAATTGAAATAAATCCAATTTCATAATACAACACTCTCGCTTTCAGTACTCTATAGACGGACTATTAAACAGCAAGTTAAATATGAAAAGAATATATTATCCAAGAGAGTATTGTTTCAGAGATAATCGTATCAGTCATCTGTAGATTCTCAGCAAATCGTATTTCCCGTGTGAAACGCGATCCGGCCTATCGGCGAAAGCATTTTCCACGGTTCCAAAGCTTTCAGAGGAAGCTCGCTTTTTAATCCCACTCGACTTCCTCCCCCAAGGTCGTAACCCTTGCGAGCCCTTATCTCAGTCACCCTCGTTTCCTACATCTCTCTCTCTCTCTCTCTCCCTTTCATCGCGAGACTTCTAACCTTAGCAACCGGCTGGCTCAGCTCGCGAATTTTTTTATCTTGTTTCCTGTCAGCCAGCATAAGTGACGCATGAACACTATCTCAGAGGGGACGAAAGTTCGTCCACTAATTTTCGTAGATCTCCATCGTTTCTGGAATCGGTGTAACGATATATTCCAGCGACAATTTAGTTGCGATAGGGTGAATTACGATTTGCCAGGCGTTCTTACATTTGCCGTATCTTTGAGACGTAGTGCAAGACTTATGCGTAATTATTCGAAGTTGAAGCGATCTGCAAACTGCCCTCCCTATTAGCTGTTTAAAAATTTTACTGATGTAGGATCTGGGTAAAGAACTAGTGAACAAAAAATACGGAGTTAGTTTATTAAAAATGTCGGAATGCAACGAAACCATAGCATCTTTGGGTGCTTAAGCATAAAGGGTGGTTTTTCCAAGGTCAGAAGGACCCAAGCGGAGGCGTCACAATTTCCTTTTCACATTTATGGACGTTACACACGGGTCACGCGGATTGTATATTCATTGTATCATTATTTCTAAACGACACTTCGTTATACATATTGGACATTTTATGTATTTCCTCCGTACTTCCTCCAAGATTGAATCAACGCAGTACGAAGCTGCGGAGGTATAATAAAACGTTCTTGGAAGTTCGAAGGCAGACCCCTTCGATCCCCGAATCGATTCGGAATGCTCTGTCTTGCCACTGATTCGTGAAAATGGTTTGCATTCGCGGGTCGCACCCTCTGAAATTATAAAGCACCGTGATGAGGCCTGTCTTCTTTGCGAATAAACGTCATCAAATGAAACGTCACTGAAACAACTTCAACTCAACTAAACCGCTCGTTTGTAAATCCGTATTATTTTCATAAGAGAAACCAGTACGTCGGAATTATTAAACTCAGTTCTGCGTACTAACAAGTCGTGTGTCTTTATAATATTATTTGCACCACCCCTAAATTTCGAGCCTTGTTAACACTAGACTACCAAACCAGTCAAAATGACTGGTTTGCTACTTATTTCTTTCGCAATTACTGAAGTTACAAAAATGTTCATATTAGTAATTTTCCGATGTACTTCTTTAATGAACCACATGTTACAATAAAAATTGAATGAAGTTTGAATAGATGCAGTCTCGTTATTATCACAAAGCAATATATATCTTCGGATATTTATCGTTCAGTAGTTCTAGCGTTAAGTTAAGCGTTCAAAGCGCAAGAATAAATATAAAACGTTCTTACAAAACGATTTAATATTCATGAGCTCAAAACAATTAAAGAAATGCATGTTTAGAAGATTCAGTTCGAAATGTTGATCGCGAGTCTGACTCGTTGTTGCAGGGCAAGGGGTTAAAAGCATCGCGTGAACAAACATTTTTGCACAACAGTTTAAAATCGCGGAACTCTCGAAATCTGTCCGGCAACTCTTTCCTCGCAAATACCGCTCGATCAAGCGACCCGTTAGAAAATCACAGTACCCCATTCGCCTCTCGCCAAAATAAACCTAGCGGGACGACAAACGCGACACTCGAAGAATAACCCAGTCGAATCAATCTCCTGAATTTTCCCCGAAAGAGGTGCAGCACCCTCGGGTCGCGCGACCCTTTGCCTTGCATCCCCTGGAGCGGCTGCAGATGTTTACAGCAGATTGGGTCGCCGAGAACAAGATGTCATATTTCGCGCATGCTGTGATCAACGAGCGGACGAGTAGATATTCCATTTTCGCGTTCGTGGATCATTCCGGGGCCGGTTTTCTTATCTCCGATTGATACGGATTCCGTCGACAAAAAGCTCGCGCCCCTGATACACTGGCGACGAGGGGTGGAGAGGAGGGGGTCGACGAGGGGGTTATCACGAGCAACCGATAGCGTCGCGCAGTGATTGATACACGCGTGTTGAACACGCCGCGTGATTGATGCTACCAATCGACGTCAATACGATGTCGAGTTATCTCTCGTTGGCATCGTGTATCAAACGTTGATCTACTTACCTCGCTGCGATGCTCGTTACGACGGGTTAGGCGTTGCATTATAGGTCTCTATCTCTCACCCTCTCTCCCTCTATCTCTCTCTATCTATCTATTTATCTCGCTTGCTCTGTCACGACAACCGACCGTCGCTTAATTTACCGTAAAAATTCCGACCGAGATAGTCCACGGGCTCATGACGCATCGTTTCGCCGGGAAACTTGGAAAATGAAAAACAGATACACGGCCGTGCCGCGCGCGGAACGTTGATCGAACGACTGCGAAGCTCCTGTTGCAGACTCTATTAATACGGTTTAATGAGCTGCTGAAAGAAATTTTTATCTCGCAGCGTGTTAGTAGATGCCGGAATTATGCCCGCCTTCCTTTACCGAGTTCCTGTAACATTAAACTTGCCGAGCATCAAACCCGACTGAATCGCGATACTTTATAAAACTGAGCTTCATTTCGTAGGATTGATGGCGGGTGGATCAGTAATTGAACTGAAAAGGGTTAACAGTAACATTCAAAACGTAGTGAAAAATCACCGGAACAAAACTTGGCAAATCAATTTTGACAGTGTCTTTTCTTCAAGGTTTCATTCCCATATACAACACATAATTTCTAGTACGCTTGCGATGCGTTTCTGCCATTTTAGAAACAATACAATGAAATATGTCTGAAATGCGCATTTTGTTCTTCCATTTTTGAATTCGGATAATGGCGAAACTAAGTAAGAAACGATACAATTTTCTAACGGATAATTAAAGATGGAAGTGCAAACAACAAGAAAACACTATAAGTTAGGTGCTTTGAACACGTTGACAAAGCAAAATAATGTACTGAAACCATCCATCGACAAAATCCGCAATCATTTAGTTGCCAACCCAATATATTTTTCAAAGTTGACGGCCGAACAAAATCGTGAAGCAACATTTGTTGAATCCTTTTAAAGAAAATGCTGTGGAGCACTCAGACATGAGAAAATTTTTAGCAGATGCTGAAATTATGTCGGCTTGCTTTTACCGAGTTCGTGTAACACTAAACTTACCAAGCACCAAACCCTATTGAATCGCGATACTTTATAAAACTGGCTAAGCTTCAGTGGATTGGTAATTGAACTGAAAAGGGTTACAATGACACTAAAAACGCAGTGCGATACGAGTATATATTTCCTAGTTTGTTCTCTTTCGAGATGCAGATACAGACTGACTTTTCTCGGTCCCCTAGATGCAGAAAACATCTTCGTTAACCTCTTAGGCACGGCTGAATTTTGCACGGGACTGTTTCTCTGTACGGCAGAGCACATTGGAATGAAGTTTTTGATAAATAAATTATAATTTTTCTTCTTCTATTTTCAAGTCGTTTCTTCTACACGCGTTGATCTTCTTACTGCGTTCGATCCAACAGCTATCCATCTGCTATTGTCAAACTTTCAGCGATTATAGTCCAGAAATTAACCCCGAAATTTTCTAAACCAGTAATTATTCAAGAATATCGGATTCGTCATTCTGTGTTCCGAAATTTCATATTCAGATCCGTTATCGTCACTCTCGAAAACCTACAGATATTAATTTTCGCGAATATTACTTTTTCATGTAGCCGTCCGCCATATTGGAACCGCTGTTCAGTTTCTTGAATCTTCCAGTTCATATTTGTGCGATCAGAATTTTGTGGAAAATTTGTATGGTTTGTTGCGAGATGTCGCGCTGTCTCTCATTTTGACCATGATTTTGAACATTTGTACCACCGTGCGGCGTGTCGATTGCCACGAAACCATCTTCGTTAACCTCTTAGGCACGGCTGAATTTTGCACGGGTCTGTTTCTCTGTACGGCAGAACACATTGGAATTAACTTTTTGATAAATAAATTATAATTTTTCTTAAAGATATGATGCATATACTTTAACTCTAATAATTTACTTTAATAATTAATAATGCAATTGAGTGTGCTCGAGCCACTATAGTGGCGCATCGTGCATAAAAGGTTAAGATGGAAATCGGCGGAGACTTATTTGTACTGCCAATATACAATATAAAATTTGACTGAGAAATAATGAATTTTGATAACAATAAGATAAACAATTTGATAACAACGAAGATTCGTTTCCGCAGTTAGTGGCGAATATTAAGTATGTACACTCTGTCAATTCTCACTCAGACATGAGAAAATCTTGTCAATTCTAGTAGAAAACTGAATGTGCAAGCTTGTCGAAAAAAAACCCTATCTCAGACTTATGCTCCTTCCACCCGTTACTACGTGCTGTATAAATATCCGAAATGAGGAATCAAAGAGATATTATGAAAGTGAAAGTTTCGATCTTTAAAACAAACCCAAGTGGATTCTCGTGAGATTTTCGTTTACAAAGTTATAACTGTTATTAAGTATCAGGAATTATTACTTATGGTTAGGGCTACATATCGGATGTTGAAACCGATGCGCAACCTGGACGTGTTGTCGGCGAAACGCGCCAAGAAGCGAACCATTGGGTGCGCAAAATTACTCTGAACATCGAAATTAATACGTCTGCAGAGGGATCGAGAGAGAATAGGGGTGCGTAACTGTATCCGGTGTAATTGCACAATAAAATTTAATCGCGAGCGATGAGGCGAATATTAACGCCGTAACGTGTGAGAGAAAATTTAAGCCGCAAACAGGGCGGCTTAAATCAAAAGCACGGTGCTATTGTTTGGTAGAAGGAATTTTCGCCTTTTTGGTAATTCCGTTCAACTCTACGAAGTCTGATTACCGTGCTGCGATTTCGACCGAGGCAATTCCGAGCGCTTAAATGAGTCACAAACGAATGTCTGACTAGTATCGGGAGCATCTACTGACACTCTTTCTGGATTCCATGAAATCCGATTTTATCTTTTCTTTCCATGATTTTCAGGCGACGATATTTTTTCACTTTTCATATAAGTTGCTCGAAGACGCATATACTTCTAAAAAAAGTCACTTTAAAGATATTCTTAGGCGTGATATTAACCTTTTGCACTCAAGTGGCGACTCTGAGTCGCCACGAAAAAATGGCGCACTATTATTTAAAATAATTTAAACATCGCTATCTTTATATTTAAGATATTCATAAAAATTCAAGCATTGCAAAGACGAAGAACAGTAAAAAAAATTCTATCCACACAAAGTGAAATAACTCGTGTGAGATGAAAATATCCTGAGTCAGAAGAGATGCTCTGGTTTTCTAATTTAAACAGCTTCGAGTGCAAAGGGTTAATATTTCCATCCATCTAAAACATAGTATTCAAATTTCTGCGCTTCATGCACCAAAATTTTTGCATTCTTCACATTTTATCTGCATTTCTTCAACTCTTCCAATATACCGATGGTAAATAATTCTTCTAATTGCGCGGAATCCTATATAAATCGAATATCTCGTTAAGAAGAAGCTGTAGTTGCGGAACTAGTTGTCGGACATTTTCTACTACTTCCTTTCGTCGTGAGAAAGAGTTGACTCGGTTTACAGGAAAAATAAACTCGAGCACTCCCATTGAATTTTCCCGTCGCACAGTATCGCGGCAGGATCGACCGATGTTTAAAGCGAAATAAATTCGCGGCAACAGGACGCACGAGGGCGAATCTACAATCGTGGTTCAATAGAAAATCATCTTTCATCGTAAACGGTTCGATCAATCCGTCGAGTGGGAGATTCTCGATCACTTTATTCCCGTGTCACCGGTAAAGCGTTGAATTTATCTGGCGAAAATCGGATTGATGTGGACGCTTTACAAAATGGAAAATAGAAAAACAGCCTGCGAGAAAGTGGGAGAAAACCAGACAAACAGAGAGAGAGAGAGAGAGAGAGAAGAAAGAGAAATAAAGTAGACGAAAGAAAGGAAGAAAGAGGAGAGGAGGAGAGCAGAGAAAAAGGAGAACAAATACAAATCCTGGGATGCGGCGTGGACGAGTCTGCGAAAGGGTACACGGTTGATCCTCCTTTATCCGTGTTTATCGACACTCGACAGCAGTCGGGCAACGCGTAAGCATTGTAGAAAATGGAACACTATCAATTCGAGTATCAAGCGGCGCGATCGACGATGGCAGTGCAAATATTTAATTACATGCCGCATCGTCGGCCGACGCCTCCGCCAGCGCCGCTGCAAATAACCAGCCATTCATCTCTCCTCGTGGCCCGCGAGCCTCGTGCAACATCGTAGATGCGTGCCATGGCGTATCGAATATGCGAGGTTGCGTCTACTATGGCTACTCTCTTCGGAATTCGAGGAAATCCATAGGGAAGCGAGCTAAATCTGGCCATCGAGATGAATCTCGACGGGTGCTCCGTCGCTAAACAATGGCGGCTTAAACGGGCACATCGGAAATAACTTTATGGATAATCATCTGCGAGTTTGCATCTTCTCAAATCGCAAGATTCTTTAAATGGCCGAGCTGTCGCGGGTGTACCTCCTACGCCCTTCGACAGATGGCCAAATGAACAATTTGATGCCCTTTCTCGCTGCTACCTCATACTTCGCTACTTTT
>CM052099.1:10701216-10711641 GCA_028453745.1 Agapostemon virescens
ATATTCAGATCCGTTATCGTCACTCTCGAAAACCTACAGATATTAATTTTTACGAATATTACTTTTTCATGTAGCCGTCCGCCATATCGGAACCGCTGTTCAGTTTCTTGAATCTTCCGGTTCATATTTGAGCGATCAGAATTTAGTGGAAAATTTGTATGGTTTGTTGCAAGATGTCGCGCTGTCTCCCATTTTGACCATGATTTTGAACATTTGTGCCACCGTGCGGCGTGTCGATTGCCACGAAACCATCTTCGTTAATCTCTTAGGCACGGCTGAATTTTGCACGGGTCTGTTTCTTTGTACGGCAGAACACATTGGAATGAAGTTTTTGATAAATAAATTATAATTTTTCTTAAAGATATGATGCATATATTTTAACTCTAATAATTTACTTTAATAATTAATAATGCAATTGAGTGTGCTGGAGCCACTATAGTAACGCATCGTAATATACGATGGCATCCGGAAAGCCACTATAGTGGCGCATCGTGGCTAAGAGTTTAATAACGAAGATTCGTTTCCGTAGTTAGTGGCGAATATTAATTACGTGCATTCTGTAAATTGATAAAATATTTCTAAAATTGTAACGGATCAACCTTTGCCTAGGATAGAATTGATTGAATTAGGTCTCGACGAGGTTTAGTGATGCAACCGCCGTGAGGAGGCTGGCTATTTGTGCGCGCGACGAATTAATTAAATTAGTTATAACAATCAGAGATATAGGAAACCATGTTGGCCCGTTACGATTCTGCTTGTAATGCTTTCCACAGTCATCGTTTTAGCGAAAGAGGAACCTTATCTCAAAGGTTTCGTTCAATTCCGAGGATTCATTTTTGAAAGTTTATATCGTTTGACTGTTGATGGTTTGATCGATCTGATTGATCGATCAGGCGACGATGGTCAGGTTAACGCTTACAACTAAATATGACCGGAATTATGACTTATTCGGTACCATTTTCATGAGAAAAATGCCACCAATACAACTGGCGAAAATTCCATGAAAAAATAATGAAAAGTACTTCGAGCTTCGCCGTCCTTCTCAACGTTCGGCGAAAGTCAAAGAATAGTATCCTGTGACTCCTAATTGTCCCGAGCCGACCCGTGTTTTGGACAATTATCGATAAAACACTGTAGATCGAAACTCATCGGGGCTCGTAATGCATGTTGCACTTAATTGCCAATTATAATCTCTATTAATTAGTAGAGTCTCGAAATGGAAGTGGCTTCCTATTAACGAGCATCCGCGCCCCATGCCTGGGGACTTAGCCGTTTACGTGCCTAGCAGCGCGATAATTCGACTTCGCCCGCAGCCGGATTATGGCAATACGGCTATTTTCACGATAAACCTTCACTTCGTAATTGCCTCGGCCGGAACCAGAACCGAAAGCCATGAAATTTCTGTCCAAAACCGGTAAGAATTGACTTCGGAGCGACACCATTCAGAGCTTGTCCACTATCCGAGCTGCAATTATATTTCTTCGACCGCCATATTGCGTTCGAATGATCGTGCTTCCTATATTTCAACAGAATCAAACTTTCATCGATCCTTTCGCAACATTTTTATCTCGACGCGAAAATTTTATCATTCTCATATTCGACTAGACGTTTTCACTCTATTTCTTTTCGAGAATCTGATTCTAATTTTGCATCGCTTTTAGCAACTTCCAAGTGAACTTCTAACGTAATAGTATGCACCTCTTAAATCGGAACCATTCATAATTTTTTCCAGGAGTGTGTTACTTCATTGAGATCGAAAGGAAGCTTCGGGACATGGGAAAGGATTATAGAACAATCGCAAATCATGATCAACGCGTGTAATTCAACGGGAAAAGTAATGTGCTAGTCAGAAAATAATAGCTGACTTGTTCTTTTGCTTACTCGAATCTCATTCCCACCATTTTCATAACTATTCGTATTCCTTGGCCTCGATGGTTGCCGGAGAACGGTCGATTCTTGTCGCAGTTCCCACCTAGTTGGGAAGATAATGAGTTAAATTTGAATAAGAAGAATGGACTGTTCAAAACGTTTAGCTGTTGACGTAAATTCAACATTTAAACGAACCTAAATGATAATTAAAGGTTAACTACATTTTAATCTTGAAACGGAAAGTTTCGGTAATTATAGACAATAGCGGCGATTTCCCCGATTCCAGGAAAAAATATTGTCAAGAT
This sequence comes from Agapostemon virescens, assembly GCA_028453745.1. Classification (NCBI taxonomy): domain Eukaryota; kingdom Metazoa; phylum Arthropoda; class Insecta; order Hymenoptera; family Halictidae; genus Agapostemon; species Agapostemon virescens. Next base: position 10,703,391 of record CM052099.1, read on the forward strand.
CATTATTTCAATTAATATTATTTATAAATATTATTTATAATCAAAATAAATAGTATATGGAACTTTTTAACCCTTTTCGAACGAAGATTTTTTAAAATATTGGAAATATTTTCTCCAAAAAAGGAAATCTTGTATTAAAGTTTAAACTTATGTTACTACAACAATTAAATTATAATTTTTCAACTTTAAGGATTGAAAATACGGATTTGATGTCGTCAGTATGGCGAAATTTTTCCTCAAAGGGTTAAATTATTTAGTACGCACGTTGGATATATTTTTGAGATACTATGCGAATGCTGAGGCTAGACTGTCGTTCATAAAGTTTGTCGGTCGCTGCACGAACGAATGGATTCGCCATTGATTCTTTCATCTGGAACGACCACGTATTTTCGTTTTTGCGGAAACTTTACCATTTCACCTGGAAGCAGAATCGATAATGTCCGCGTGATAGTTGAATTTATTAGCCTCGCGTTCGCCAAGTTTCTATCACGTGCTTCAACCCCTGACGGATTATCGCGAGACTTTAAATCACCTTACCAGCCGGAGGATTATGCAACGGAAGGTTCAAGTACTAATACATGCGAATAGTCTCATCCAGATGGATAAAGAATCGATTGCATCAAAATATTTTCATTCGATAACAACTTTTTTGAACTACATTTTCTAAACATTTCACAGAACAATTTTATAGAACTAACGTGGTTATTACCCACGGTAGACATGTATTCCGATTTAGCAATGTAACATATTAGAGGTAGACCCATAAGTAATAAATTATTTCGAAATATAAAACTAACTTTGTATAGGAGTACAAATAAGTCTCCGCCGACTAGTGTCGGATGTAACATGTCATCTCGTACGGTTGCACATCTATCAATAACGTAACTACGAAATGTTAGCGAATGTGCATTACACAAATCACAAAATTTGGACGGTATATATACACCAGAAGTATACTTAACAACCTCGACAAGTTCAACAAGCTCTATCAATCTGAATAATAATTCAATCTGTAATATATATCTATATATATAATAATATCTGAAATATCAATATCATCAATATCATAACTCTCAGCTGTGAAATTGTCCTTTTCTCAGAGTTGCCAAAAATTTACTGCAAAAATGGCGGCCAATTCAAATCTTGCGTTAATTTTGGGACACCCTTTATAATGATATTTGATTTCTACAAATTTGTAGACATCGATGTACATATATTTGCAAAATAAAGTTAACATTTTCGCCTCGAAAAATGAAGCATTCTTTCGACGCGGTATCCGGATGCTGCCAGAAAAATATAAAAAAGTAATGGTTAGCGATGGACAATACTTTGAATAAAACATAAGGTACCGTTCTTTCGCAATAAATGCCCAATTTAAGATGCAAAACGGCGGAGACTTATATGTACTCCCATATGTATATGTGGAGAACGAATAAGGTTACAGGATGAAGTAAAAGAGTCGAAGTCGTCGATGTAAGTCTCGAGACCCCGCGGATACATTTTCGGGCGAATTCGCGGGGCTTTCTCGTCCGTCGTTCCGACGATTCACCGTCAATGGAAGATAATATTCGCGGAATTGCTCGTCGGTTGGATTATCTGAGAGAGGAAAAAAAGGCAAACGTTTTTCTTTTTCGATCGGCCGAACAATCCGACAGGTACGCCGAAGATTTCATCGCGACGATTCCAGACAAAAGGAGCTACGCGATAACCACTCTCCGACGTCCTGGAAACCTTTCACCAATTTTTCACGAACGATTGATCGTTTTTTATAATCTGTAATCGCGGAGAATGCGAAGGTTTCCGAAGTTGAACGCCGTCGGGGCTCGTTATCGATTCTCTGCGCCCGACGGCTGCGTTTCTAATGGAATATTTCTTTATTCGCGATCGGGACCGACGATTGAGCAATTCATGGGAATTGTGATCGCGAAAGCAAAACGTTTTCAAAGCGACAGTGTTGACATGCTTGCGCGAAGCCGCTTTTTCTGTGGATCGAATTAAACCGAGAAGCTCTTCAAAGCAACTTTTACGTCAATACTCGAAACATTTCTACAACGTTTGTTAGTAATCCCGACAATATTCTAGTTCTTAAACTTCAATATTTTCGTGTCTCTGATGTAAATTAATTTGCGATTGCCGAGAAAGCAACGGTGGCGGTCTATGGTGGCTTTTTCATTCCTACAATAGCTATAATCGCGTACTCACAAACTTGTGCTTGTCTATAAAGTGTAAATAAAGTACAAATAGACATCCACTGACAATTTATGCCGAATATTATTCGTCCACAATAAGAAAAGGCACCGTAATTAAATATTGCTTGCTTCGTAGAGAATCAATGCTGCAAAGTACTGACAGTACCGATTGTGGCGGCTCTATATCCTACGCTCACCACCAGATGGACAAATGCGTGACTTTCTCGCTAGTACCTGATTCGCCCTCGATTCATATTGCTACGTGGGCGGCCTCATGATCACGACATGATCAAAAACACTATTTATACTAAAATAATCTTTATTAAAAGCGGAAGGAACGTGTAACACGTTCAGCTATAATGAAGACTAATCTCCCATTCTGTTCTGTTCTTATTGCAACATTGTTACCAAAACTACGGTGTAAGTTAGATCATTTCACGTACTATATCGATATCATAAATATATATCGTATATATAAATCCAACCTTTAAGGCAGACCTTTCCAGCAAGCCCAGAATAAAAAGATCCCTTTATTTTCTTTCTTCCAACCACCATTTAAAATGCCGCCAAACCGATGTTAGGGACTGATTTTTTAAAGTTCTATAATTTTTCACAGAAATTTGAATAACCTTTTTTTCGTTGCGGATTTATTCTATATTAAAAACTTGGAAGTTACGTAACGTTTTTGCTGGATTTTTTCGATATGCTCGAGTTTAAATGAAAATAGAAAATTCATCGAGATTTCCATGCCAGGGACATCTTATTTTTAAATGAAATCAATACCGGATGCGAGTCGCTTTCGATTGATATATACGGATTAATTCATTATTGAAAAAGTCAAATAAAGATTGTGTCGACGGAATAACGTGAAAATGGTTATTGCCGTTTCAATATTTCAGCAATAAACGTAGTTCGTTATTAAAAGTACGTTATTGAAGATGTCGAATTTAATTTCGAAAAGTCTCTCGCGCGTTCGATTTTAATACGTTTCATGCGACTGCCAAATACATACGTCATCATTAACGTAGATACTTGCAATATGGAAATTTTTTATGTAGTCCTCGACATAAAATTTGTAATTCTAAGTAGGCGTTATCTCGAGTCAATGGACGGTTTAAAAATAACGAACGAATTATTAATTACGTCGATTCACCTTGGAAGGCATAGTATTCGTGACAGGTTCGCGGCACGGCGGTCCTGGTAACGCGAATAATAGCTTCGCACCCCTGTGTTTTGCAAGAACGGTCGCCGCTATCGTTCACACATATCAAAAGAAATCCGTAATTGCACGTTTCAATTCGTTGATTCCTCCTTAACGGAAGAATTTGCATATCTGTTTCTGGCACCTGCGAGCCGTAACTATTTTCAATGCGACAGCTCAAATTGGATCGGACGTCTACCTGTAATTTGAACCGGTACACTAGATCGTAAAAAGAAAAACGGTCATAGAAACTATGGATTAATATTTCCCCGTAGGACTTTGTAACGGTCATCGACACGTATAAATTAGCGATTTTTGGCTTGCAATTGGTGAAGTAAATTTTATGGAACGCTTTGTCCCATAGATGTTTCAGAAAAAGCCATTTTTGGTCCAAACGGAGGATTTGGAGCTTTTATTAACACTGAAACAATCAAGCATTAAATTAAACTAATATACGCCGCTTTATAATAACGACAAGGTTGTATTTATTAAAATTTCATATAACTTTTATGTTTAACGTCTGCTTTAATGAAAATGTTCATTTAACACTTTGACTGCCATGTCACCCATATATGGGTGACAGAGTAATTTGTCCATTTTAAAAAATAAATTTGTACATTAATATAATCGTTGCACTATATTTAGTTGAAATCTGGAGAATACGAGAAGGTCGAAGGATAACTATGTGTCGTACATTTTAAAATTTAAATTGTTGTTTCATCAAATAAATTACTTTGATTTTGTGGAATTTTTAAGGTTATTGTTCTGGCAGTTAAAGTGTTAAAAAGTTTTTGCGGAAACAGTCTCATTCAGTAACTGTGAAAGAAGAAATGGGTAACAAGTCATTTTAATCCGTTCGGTGGTTTTAGTTTTAAGGCACGTATTGCCAGTTAAAATTTTTCATTTTCGTCCTCAATAGCTCGTGCGGATACCATAAATTTCGAATTTCCGAAAGGACCGCGAAGCATTGCTGGATTTCTCCGATCGTCCTCGCTTTTCGAAGAAAAGTACGCCTAAAAGTGCAAGGAGTAGGGAGCAAAATTAGGTACTCGGAAAATACATGATTGGTTAAAATGCAAAAGCGGCAATAGCCAATTAGGGCGCTTGTCGCGTTTTTGAAGAGCTTCCCGGTTTCGAGAGACGCGCGAGTAGATCGGTCTTGTCCGAACAGTCGGAAAGTTAGTTCCGTTAGCCGTAGACACGAGTGTCATATTGTAGACTCTTTCCTAATTAAAGACTCCGCGTTTACCCTAATTCGTATTCCAACACGCAAGATCTAATTTACCAGTCACTCCCATATACTGACGCCTCCAATCTTTCGAAACTCGATTTTCAAATAAGAATTATCCTTTCATTAACCCATTACGTTCGAACTAATTATTTTTACATTTTTTATTTAAACGATCGGCATTTATACTTTAACACTTTGACTGCCATGTCACCCATATATGCATGACAGAATTGTTTGTCCATGTTTAAAAATGAGTTCGTACATTAATTTATTTGTTGCACTATATTTAATCGAGATCTGGAGAATAGAAGAAGATTGAAGCACAACTTTGTGTCATACATTTTAAGTTTTCAATTGCTGCTTCGTTAAACAAATTATTTTGATTTTATGGGATTTTTGAGGTCGTTGGTTGAGCAGTTAAAAATGTTAATATTAGATTCATTTAGATTAATATTATAGAATATTAATATTCTAATATTATTAATATTATAGAGTAATTTAGATTAATATTTCCCTATAGTACGCTCCAATTGTTCGACAGTCGATTTTTAAACAAGAATTGTTCTTTCATTCACCTATTACTGACAATCAATTTATTTTTACTTCTTCGCCCGAAATGGTTAGCAGTTAGACAGGATGCCCTATATTAATAATTCAATGAAATTATCCTCTGAAACTATGTGTTACTCAAAAATGTGGTTCGAACGAACTGTTTTCAGAGGAAATTAATTTTACGAAATTAGTTTACTTGCTGGTAGACGTATGATGAACACACGAATGCTACCTTTACTCTTTAAAATAGACTCATGTATCTTTTATTGGATTAATTGATCTATAGCGGCGCTTGGTCGATATTTAGTTCTTTTTGTGGAACTGCCTGGCGCAATTCGTGTGCACGATCTGAAATGGGGATCACGAAATGTAATGGGATAATGAACTTCGCTTGTATCTCCTAATTTCTTTTTTTGAGTAACAGTTAATTTCTTGCGGCTTCAATTGAAACAATCAATCGCGTGTCTTTAATTTTAGAACATTTTCTACACAAGATTGAATTTAAAGAAATTATCTATGAGGCTAAACTAATATAATTAACGTTATCACAAAATATATTGCTAAAAGCAGGACTCGTTTAACCCTCGTACATTCGTCCCGATGAAGTTTCACGTACCACTAAAACAAAAGTTCTTCAATCCGTGAGATTACAAATCGAACAGAATTTGTTGATTTAAATTGTAAAGCGTAAATGGAGTAGGAATTAGTCAAGCATCTCTTGCGCAATCATTCCTGATGAATCAACGACTGTCGAGTGTGCACAATTCTCTCCGTGGATGTAGAATGTTATTTGAAAAAAACGTAGAAATGTAGGTTAACCGTTTGAGTGCTGCGAAGCGCTATAGCGCTCCTCTTTCGTTCTGCCAAAAAAGCGGCGAAACGCTATCGCGCTTCTCTTGTGTTGTGCAAAAAATGCACGAAAGCGAGATGGCGCTGCTGTTTGTTTATATAATTTTCGCATTAATGAAAAGCATTTATATTCATATCAATTGCAGTTTTTATTTATTATTCAATTATGATTTAAATGAGATAAGAATTAATCTCTTAGGTACAACGCGCTACTGTAGCGGGTCGCTCTAGTGAATCACCGTTTGAATTGAATGATCGTTTTAATTTGATAACTGAATTTGCGCTCGAATCTGTGCAGTAAAACACTCTTGTAACAACTGAGAATAAAAAATATTTTTGTTTGTAAAAAATTACTTTTTGTATAATAATTAGGGTTAATTATCACCATTTCTATTATTTTCGCATTGTATTCCTTCAGCACTCAAACGGTTAAAGAGAATAGTATTAAAATTAATTTGATCAATGAGTTTATAAAAATCCACAGTTAAACGACGGTGAACAGCGGTGGGAAGAGATGCTCGCTTATTTCGGTCTCGTGGTCGTCAAGGGTTAAAACCGAACAGGCTCATAAATTATTCTGCTTCTGTACAAGAAATTTCTTTCCTCCTCGTTGTACCAGCCGCAAAACATCGCCGGTGGAAATATTCGTTCCACGCGAACAGGAAACGAGCTCTTAGCGGAACTAGTCCCGCCTAAATCCCGAATCTTCCGGGACGGCAAATTGTTTCGAGTCACCGTGCTAGAATCTCGAAGTTTACGAAAGTTCTTTTTATTTTTCATTTGCACGCTACTGTTCCCGCAGGAGACGGAAGGCATCAAACGACAGCAAAGAAGCTTTTCCGCTCTGTTAAACGCACAGCACATGAATAAGTCACGGGACATTTGAATCTTTGCTGAAAATTGCTGACACATTCAACATTCTCGATACTCACACTCACGAGGGAACATATTCAGATGTTCAGATGGTTCAGATGATTCAGAAAAAATCAAATTTTTAATGTATTGTTTAAACAAAAACTTTTGTTAAAATTTCTCATTGAAAAACACACGACTTAAAACAAAATTCAAATTTTTTCGACCTCTGGTTTTTGAGATATCTCAAAAAATATGGTTTTGATCCCCAACTTTGAGGGCTGTTTTCACTCCCTTCAAAGTGAATGGTTGCCGATAAAAAACGAGTGTGAAATATTTTTCAAAAAACTATAAGCTCCCATAAGTTTGAACAGAATCGGATTTTCGCATCTGAATATTTTCTCGTGTCAGTTTGCACTCGAAGTTATTGTAACTCCAAAACTCAGGCACTTTTTTCTCACCTAAAATATCTCCGTTGAACATGATTTATTTTATTTTATGAGTGTGGAGTTTATTACCGTTACTCGTCTTCGTAGCAATTCGTTAACAATTTCTTAGATACAATCGTTAAATTGTTAGATGCAATTTTTAATGACGGTTTACAGTCGCCATTCGAGTACCAAGACCTAAATTAAGAAGCTTCTACTTCCAAAATCCCTTCTCAGCTTCTTTTAAGTTTTCTTTGAAAATTTTCTCTTCTTCTGCGTTTTCTTCGCACTCGAGTTCACCCTAGTTTTGAATTTGAACTTCTCGTTCGAAATAAACTTTCAAAACTGGCTGCACGATTTTTTTTTAATCGATCTATTGAACTTTGAGTGGTAAGCCGCAAATCCAATCATCTTGCGATGATCACGATTATCAGACTGGCTCGTGACGGTTTAATTTTACTTTAATTCAGTTTTACTTCGTTTAATAATACTTCGATCATTCGTAAAGACATTGACAACGATATCTTCATATTGCGTAACTTGTATTATAAATTATAATTGTTCACCATGTAACAATCACATTAAGACTCCAGCGACTCCATATCCTAAATCTGGAGTATATATTATATTTTTCAAAATTGACGGCCGAACAAAATCGTGAAGCAACATTTCTTGGATCCTTTTAAAGAAAATGCTGTGGAGCACTCAGATATGAGAAAATTTTTAGCAGATGCTGAAATTATGTCGGCTTGCTTTTACCGAGTTCGTGTAACACTAAACTTACCAAGCACCAAACCCTATTGAATCGCGATACTATATAAAACTGGCTAAGCTTCAGTGGATTGGTAATTGAACTGAAAAGGGTTAAAAATGACACTAAAAACGCAGTGCGATACGAGTATATATTTCCTAGTTCGTTCTCTTTCGAGATGCAGATACGGACTGACTT
>CM052099.1:10716641-10739840 GCA_028453745.1 Agapostemon virescens
GCATCTTCTCATATCTCAAGTTTCTTTAAATGGCCGAGCTGTCGCGGTTGTACCTCCTACGCTCATCAACAGATGGCCAAATGGACAATTTGACGCCTTTTCTCGTTGCTACCTGATGCTTGGCTAATTCATACACATACCGTCCTTAACCCTTTCGATAAGTGCGCCGGATAGAAAACCGATGTCCGACAGAAACAGCGGGATTTTCACGGCAGATAGAATTTCGAAATTTCAACAGTATAGCGGAAGTGTCACGGCGGACAGAGCGTTTGTATAGAAAAGGTTAAAGGGAAGTTACTTTTTTTCAATAAATATCGTCAAAACAACTCGAGTTGCAGCGAGGCGTAAACGCGATCGCTGACTATGGCGAGGCGTAGAAGTCGCCTGTAGCGAAAGGGTTAACACGTTAAACGCTACCGTCAGTCCGTTAGAATTACAACAAAATTCAGTTGTTTATTAATCGCTGTAAATGTAGCTACAGTCCGAACGAAAAGAATAAAGAAGACTATGATTATTTACAAAACGAGGACATTTTTAATTAAAATAAAAAAATACTGAAGGATTTTTAAAATTTGAATGTTCACCTGGCATGTTTTCTTTCAGCAACAGATGCATTTTTGAAGGCTCGGAAAAGTTCCAAATAACTTGCACAAGAAAATTGAATGGAAAAATATAAGTACAACCAGCGACAAATATTATTTTCTTTATTTTCCAGTGTTTCTGACATTTGTCCACCTACGCATGGAACGTAGGCAGCGTTACAGAAAAGCGTACAGAAGAAAACCACTCTTTTTTTCTAACTGTGGCACAGTACGTACGAACAAATAATATACTTCGTCCAAATAGCAGATCAAACAAATTGTGTTTCCTAATAAATATTTTAAGTTTGAATAAGGGAAATATAGTTGCGCGCGATAACCGTTGAATTTTACTCCCCGCGCGTTTGCCTCGACATTTCATAGTAGTGGACAGTTATAATTTTAAATTTAAGGCCAGTAGAATGCCCGAGCAATCGAGGATTTCAACATTTTTTTTTTTTTTTTCGAACGCTGACAGATTCGTATGAAATATACGGTGCGAGAGGACGAGCTATGGTAGCTGGGCTCCTTGAATGGTATGAATATTTATATTTACACGGGGATACGTTCGTTGAAACGCTATAAATATTCAAATTGGTCAAAGCCATCGAACGCGTGGAATCTGTCGGTTTCCTAAAAGCGACTGAATGACGAGTGATTGATGATAACGCCCGTAATAATGAAAAATCAGTGTAGTATGTCTTCTTCACTTAACCGAATAACGAGACGTCATCGAAAAATGTTCGACGAAAATAAACTTTCTCGACAAAACTGTGCGCACCTGGAAATCAAAATTTATTCTCTGTTCCGTTCAACGTTTTTTTAATCCGGCTGCAAAATGCTTCCACCTTGTTCATCAAAAAAATCTACGGACACCAGCACAAATACGCGAGCCAGAGCCTGGATTGTCGGACATATTTCAACATAAAATTGCTGATTTTTTCAGATATTCACGATATTTAATCAATTATAATTTCACAGAAAATAATCGTATGGTAATAAACTTAGGCGCATTTTAAATGCTTAACCTCTTAGACACGGAATGAAGTGTTTGATCATAAAATTATAATTTTTCTTAAAGACATGATACACGTATGGTGACTTTAACAATTTACTTTAATAATTAATAATACAATTGAGTATGGCGCGTCGTTCAGAGAGATGGCATCCGCGAAAGCCACTATAGTGGCGCATAGTGCCTAAGAGGTTAATACTAGAACTACCAAACCAGTCAAAATGATTGGTCTCTACTTATTTCTTTCGCAATTACTGAAAAGTTATAAAAATGTTTTCATTAGTAATTTTCCGACGTACTTCCTTAACACTTTGACTGCCAAAGCAGCAACCTCAAATGTTCTATAAAGTCAATATAATTTATTTAATGAAATAAGAATGGAAAAGTTAGCATGTATGATACCGAGCATTCATTCAACGATCTTACTTCTTCCTGACCTTAAACAGATTTGGTACAATCAATGCATTGGCACAAAAATTTATGTTTAAATCTGGACAAATAATTCTGTCATCCGCATGTGGGTGACACGACAATCAAAGTGTTAACACATTAACTGCCCAACTGACGACCTCAAAATTTCCATAAAATCAAATTAATTTATTTAATGAAGCAGCGATTGAAAACTTTAAATGTACGGCATATAATTATCTATCAACCTTCTTGTATTCTTCAGATATTGATTAACCTCTTAGGCACGGTTGAATTTTGTGCAGGGCAGTTTCTCTGTACGGCAGAGAACATTGGAATGAAGTTTTTGATAACTAAATTATAATTCTTCTTAAAGATATAATGTATACACTTTAACTTTAATAATTTTGGAATGAAGTTTTTCATAAGTAAATTGTAATTTTTCTAAAAGGTATGATGCATATACTTTAACATTAATAATTTACTGTAATAATTAATAATAGAATTGAGTGTGTTCAAGCCACTATAATGGCGCATCGTAATATAAGATGACATCCGCGAAAGCCACTATAGTGGCGCATCGTGCTTAAGAAATTAAATTGTATGCAACGAATATATTAACATAAAAATTTATTTTTAAACATGGACAAATAATTCTGTGACCCATATATGTGTGACGAGTCAGTCAAAGTGTTAATAATGAAGTTTGAATAGATGCAGTCTCATTATTATCACAAAGCAATGTATATCGTTGGATTTATTGTTCGATAGTTCTAGTGTCAAACAAAAAGAAAAGCTCGACTGCAGAGTGTAAAATGGACAGAATCGCGTAGAAAATTCAGGCGAGGACTCTCGAAAATATGGAAAAAAGAGAGGCTTTCGCAGAGGGAGAAGGGTCCTTGCAAGGGCAACATTTGCGAGAGATTATGACGAATTGTCGGAATTTCATCGTTAGCCTGGCCGACGAACGATAACTAATAGGTTGTTGGCTGTGCGGCCGAACAGAATTGAAATTAATGATTTAATAATGCCGGCCGATGTAATTATTTATATGAATGCACTTTGATGGAGTGCTTGTCAGCCGGGGCTGAATAATTCGCGATTGAAATGTGGTCGGGCTGCACGGTCGCATAAATTGTCGCGGAATCAACAATATATTCATCGGGCCCTGTCCAGCCCGTATACTGTTTGCGCAATAACGTCAATATGTACTCGGCAGTGAGAACTCCGTGTGTACAGGATCACGCAGAAAAACACACGGAAGAAGGGAAAACTGTGAGCAGAATCGTCGGGGACAGGCTTGTGTAATCTTTGATTTATTCCGTGGACATTGCGAACCGAGAGACTTCCTCCGATACCTTCATCCCACAATGTTAATTGTCTCATTAACGCCGACTCGTGCCTGCCCATACCTTCCTTTCGTTATCAAACAATGCTAGCGCGCGACAATTTCAGAAATAATTAGTCCATAGAGTGAGTTTTGTTAGGATGTCGCACGCGAATTGATGGACTTGGCTGCGCGTCGCTTAATTAGATTTTTATGAATGGAAGTGATTAACAGCAAATGTTATTGTCCGCGTGCGTAATCAAAATGAATAACAGGTTTGTCGTTCTAAAGGCTTCCGGACGTTGCAATCGAGAGAATTCGTTGCAATCAATTTTTTCCAGTCGATGAATAATTCCTGTTCCAAAGCCGAAGGAGAATTTGTTTACAGATCGGCACAGACATTCTTTTGTGCAAATACAAGATTGAAAAGGCGACGACAATAACGGCTTCAAACTGTTTTACATCGGTTTTGAAGTTTCTTAAAACAGTTATAGAGAGCCGAAAAGATGGCATAACTGTTATAAGGTAGATTCGATTATTGTATCTGTTCCATAATTGTTATTTTTCGAATTTGGGTTGTACTTCTATTTCTCCTTAGAAATATACATGATATCGATTATTATATCTTCTCGGTTCTACGTAACTGTTTCAAGAATCGAACCAATATCACAATCGTCCTTAACTTTTCGCTAAAATTCACATACGATACCCGAACGACATTGAGCGTTCGAGAATATTAATGACGCTCTTTTTGGAAGTTGTAAAATTTTTAAACAATTGGCTTGGATACGTTAGCGAGGTGATGTACGTCAGACTCGTTTAACTTTTCCAATAATCGACTGTGAAAATATTTATTCGGGATTTGTGCAATTTGAAGTACCGAGTCGCGGGTTTCGTCAAATATAGACAACTTGTCACTTTTAATCAGATTCGCGCGACTGTAAAATTCCGTGCGAATTTCTATATCTGGAAAAACATTGGAACATTCGCAGTAGTGTTGTATACCCGACAACCACGTAAACGCCAACGCATCCAAAACATCCGAGTCACTAGGACTAACCAACCCTTAGACCTTTCCTCTTCCACGTGATTCCTTCCACAGCACACCTTTCCCTCTTCCTTCCACATTTCGCTTTCAAGAGCTAAATATATACGTAACAGTCCACCAAAAAATCTCGAGCTTTTCCCTTTCAAAGTCAAGACCAGAACGTTACGTATCATACTTAACCTCGTCACCGTGTACGTCGCTTAACCCTTTGAGTACTGAATTATTTGAAGATTTCTATGCCCATGGGACGGATTTAATTTGTCACTATATGGATTAATATGTAAAAGTAATACATTTTATTTGGAATATACTTATATTGGTGATATAAATATATTTTTGAAACAGCATTTTAGTTACAAAATATAAATAAATATATAAACGAAACAAAATAGAAATATTTATATAGAACAAGAACCAACTTAAAGTCTAATAATTTTGTACCGTGTGGTATTTTTTAAAACATGTCAGTAAATGCAAAGATACCTGGCACTGTTTGCATTGCCAAGTGGTTTCTTTTCTTATTTTATGTTTATAACATACGTGACTCCGTTTTGTAGGGTGTTTCTTTAATTCTGTAGCCGGAATATTCTCCAGAAAATGTGCCCAATTTTTCGCTATAAAACGATGTGGCGCATCGCTACTTGTAGGACGCCCACGGATATTATAATTTGGCAGGACCACTTGCGCCAATAATTCTTCAGCGATTTCTAAACGAACTTGGACAATGTTTTGGTTTCACAAAATGTGAAACGGGTGCCGCAAACATCAACGCCTGCTTCTTAAATTCAGATGATGAGTCAAACTCGTCCACCGTAACTTCGCCCAAGTAAGCAGATGACGAGTGTCACTCGTCAAATGTACCCAAAGGGTTAAACAAAACCTAACCCAAAAATCTCAGTGTCCGAGTTTTACTTTGAGCCACTGTATACCGATCGACGGGACCGCTGTGTACGTTCTAAAATATATTCGCATCATCACCGGCAACGGAATCGCGACGCCGGATCAATTAACATTGTTGCGGTCAATAAATTTGGCCGGAGGCGGTCGACGGTTTCCCCTTGGTCGATCCCCGCAACAAAATCTTCGTCGAATTTGCAAGCGGTCGCGGCGCATCGTTGCGAGCGGAGGTGGAGGACAGGCTTGCCTTAATTAATGAAATTAATGACCGTAACGCTGCCGGCGCGTATGTACAGCAGACGTGGACTAATCTACCACCCGTTCTCGGGGCCCGTTGATCTAGTGTAAGAGAAGCCCAAGGTATATCTGCTAAGACGGACAATGAATAGACGCTGGTTTGATTCAGTAGTTGGAGAGTTTACCTAGCTGAGAGAGAGTTCGAAACGCTTCCTCGTTCTCGGCTTAAGTACACTATGGATTTCGCCGGACCGGCATTGTCAGGCTACAGGCAATCGATCTCGAATATCGGGTACGGTGATTAGGTCACCACGAGTGTTTTCGATTTTCACTGACCCGTCTGTATGACGTGCACTGCATTCCCGACTCTCGACCGAGAGACGCCGCGCGGCTCTTTGTGTACGATCCAGGAACTACCTGGCAACTTCCATTGGAAACATTCGAACGCGTTAACTACAAGTAGAACGTAATAAAATTAGATCGAGAAACGCGGATCCTTGTCCCGGACGAACGCGGCACGACGATTTGCTCGGAGAATTCATTTTGAAACGGACTCGGCACTGTGTTTTCTTGTATACATGTAGAATCGTGAGAAACGAGAGCCACCGGCTACTTATAGGTGAACTCGGAAACTCTATTTGCAGTTTGCTAGAACCACTCGACAGATATAACTACGATAATGTGACGGTACCTGTGAAAGATCCTCGCTACCGCGTGCTTTACACTTTTCAGAGGTACGAGACGATGCTGACTCAATGACAATACTTTTCTGCTTTGGATCGTTCGTTCGTGACTCTCTTACCGACATTCTTGCGAGATTTTTCTCGTTAAAAATACATTCAGCAAGTATTTATGTGTTCGACTCACGATTCGATTGGACCACGGTTATCCGAATCGATGGTTTTGAAGTTGTGGAATTTAAATACAAAATAGCTGTACCACTTTAACTTTAATGGAAGCTTTATTTTAAGCTGAATGGAAGAGATCGTCTTTACCGTTCGATTCGATCACACAGAAGGAATGCTTGAAAGATGTTGTCCGAATATCGGTGGACGCGATGCAACAAAGTAATCGAGTCTGCCTTCGAACTTCTAAGAATGTTTCATTGTATCTCCATAGCTTGGTAGTGTATTGATCGATCTTGCACAAAGGAAATATACAAAATGTCCAATATGTATAACAAAGTGTCATTTAGAATGTCGTATAATGTCTATAAATGTGAAAAGGAAATTGTGACACCTCTGCTAGGATCCTTTTGTCCTTGGAAAAACCACCCCTTAAGTTTAAGCACCTAACGATGCTATGGTTTCGTTGCATTCCGACATTTTTAATAAACTAACTTTGTATTTCTTGTTCACTAGTTCTGACTTTACCCAGATCCAACATCAGTAAAAATTTTTGTAGCTCAATCGATTTCAATTAATTTTTCTGCTCGCGTGCAACTGTCACAGATCTACAAGATACGTCTTTAACATTTTTAGTAAGTGACTCCAACAAAAAACATTTCAAAAGCTCCTTTTGTATTTGTCACATTCATACCAATTGCAACTTTTTCGCAATTTTGTTTAGCTTTTCATGTCGCTTTTTATTAAACTTTAAGTTGAAAGTAACGATTGTGGATGAGCGAAAGGCTTGCTTACCCCGTTTGTGTTCTTCTGTTTCAATTAAATCTGCTGAAATAGTGTGAATATTTTTTAATTGTATATGAATAATATATAATGAATAGTTGTGTGAACTTGATACCGTCAGTCCCTTGGGACTGTGTTAACAACTGGAAAACGAAGCATTGAATCACGAATTGGCTAAGGAAAATGTTTCTTGGAATAATCCTAGGAATTGGATATAATAAAAATATTTAGTGATTATGTTGTTGACAGACGTGCAACCTAACGATATGACGTCTTACATCTGCCACTTGCCGCCATAACTTACTGGTTGCGCTGATTCCAAATGGCGGAGACTTACTTATGCTCACATAAACGTAACATTGGAATCCTCGATTTTAGAACTATGTTACAAGTGCGACCAGCCTTTCGCCAACTCTCCCGGGACGGTAGAGTCAAAAGTCGCGACAAGCTGCACCCGTGGATTATCGAACGTTCGTTCTTTGGCGGGCAGATAAACAGATTTCCAAGCAATAAGTTAAGAACGTTCACGTCAATCCTTGAAATCTTATTTCTCCTGATAACCGTGCTACCATTGTGCGGGGCACTTCGCTCGTCGCGAAGTTCTTAAACGTGTTTCGCTGTCCCCCTCGGAGGTTGCTTCCTTTCACCCGGTTGTCCGGCTTCGGGGACGTGTACCGAAGTTGCAATTTCTCGAATACCGGCGCGGGTAACTCGATTTCGAATGCAATAAAAATACCAATAACTTTCGGAACGGTTCGAATCAATCGTTGCGGGCCAGGGTGACCGCAAAAAGATTATCATCCGCGTCGACGACAATACGTAAGCCGTGCGGCGTCACGGCGGGGAATATTCTCGACGGTATCGGGGATTCATGAATTTTCCCCCGGAAATATCTTGTCCGAGGACACGGACGAAATACTTGTTGAAAACGACAGAAGGTTGACCAACCGACCGACAGGCGGGGACTGTAGTTCCGCAGTAACCTGGATTTGCGAAAAGATTGCACGGTCCACCGACCCGGAAAGAACAAACGGTGTTCGTTGAACTGTTTCATCCGCGAATTTTCCCTGCGCCCCTGTGCTCGCCCGGTTTTTCCTTCTCCACCCTTTCGCTCTATTCCTATCGACTGCATCTCACCCTCGAGACGAGCCTATATATCGCTATTTTCCTTCCGGCCTCCCCAATCCGCCCTTCTCCCTTCGCCTACCACTTCTGCTTCCTCTTCCTCTTTTTGCAACTCTGATTTTGCTTCACCTTGCCAGCACCGTTTTCCGTTGGAACTGCTCTTTCTGGCCCAGCGACCTCCGAATTCCAGCTAAAAAGGACCAGAAAGACGACACTCGGTCTGTTCAGGTGTGCTCCTCCGGATGACGAAACCCAGAACACGCAGCAGCCACAGCACTCTGCTGCTCGACCCATAAGTTGCTCGACTGAATCTTTAAACCTTTCTTGTTCAAGGCTGTTCATTAACCCGTTCGTTACCAGCAGTTGTTTCGACAACGGCTCGAGTATTAAATTGCCGTGCAAATTAAAGCGATTTCCGGCATTCGGTTGAATAGTTTCCGTTGGATGCAAAGGTGTCAGTTCTGTGATACCGTTCTTTCGCACTCGTTGAAATTATAAGATTCATTCTTTTCCATGAAAGCACATATTAACGTGAAAATTGTACGAAATTTGAATCAATGTGGTCTCGTCATTATTTTGAAGCAGTCATGTTAGTCTAGTTTGGTGCGCGGTAGTTGTACTATTAATTATGGTACTCCTAAGCCAGCCATTGCTAAAACCGCGGTTTCGATTATTGAAATTCACGTAGAAATATTAAACGGGTATCGGATGGTCAATCGATACTTTCGTGAAGTATCGAGCCGGGGTCAATACTTTCGTAAAGTATGAAAGAGGTATTCATGAAGCGTTAGCGTCGCTACTAAGCATCTTACATTTTAATACGTAGCGATACTTCCGGTAAAGTACTTTTGTACCGAATTGATCGAATATCGTCGATAGTATCCAACCGATTGCTGAATTCGTGAAGCGATTGCTGCGAAATGAGTTGATTTTACGATCTACTCGGCGTCAGCCTGTCGAAACAGCAGCAATGTCAGAAATAGAGGTATTCACAAAATGACAGCATCGAAAATTGCTATTGAGCATCTTACACGTTAATACATACTAATACTTCCCGTAAAGTATTGGGTTGTTCGCAAAGTAATTTCGTTTTTTCCCGAAAGAGGATTTAATTATATTTTCTTGCACCCAACTTCACACTTAAGCCGCATAATCATTATATGTTTTGAGAGCTGATATAGCAAGGCTTGTGTGTAAAAAAGTCCAATTGATTCTAGGCAGAAGTTTTTGGTTGGTGCCCTTTTAAATATGGAGAGCAATGAGCAGCATTTTCGTCATATTCTACTTTTTTACTATAGAAAAGGTAAAAATGCTGTTCAAACCAGAAAGAAATTAACCGATGTGTATGGAGAAGATGCGTTGACAGTACGCCAGTGTCAGAACTGGTTTGCAAAATTTCGATTCGGCAATTTTGATGTCGAAGATGCACCACGTTTTGCAAGGCCGGTTGAAGCTGATAAAGACACGATAAAGGCATTAGTTGATGCAAACCGGCGAATAACAACACGTGAGATCGGTGAGAAGTTAAATTTATCAAATTCAACTGTTTATGACCACTTGAAAGGCCTGGGTTTAACCTCGAAGCTCGATATATGGGTTCCCCATGTTCTCACGGAGAGAAATTTGTGTCGTCGCGTTGACGTCTGTGATTCGCTTCTCAAAGGTCACGAAAATGATCCATTTTTGAAGCGCATCATTACTGGGGACGAAAAATGGGTTGTATATAACAATGTCAAACGCAAGAGATCATGGAGCAAAAAAGATGAATCAGCTCAAAGCATTTCCAAAGCCAATATCCATCAAGAAAAGGTGATGCTGTCTGTTTGGTGGGATTTTAAAGGAATCGTTTTTTTTTTTTTGAGGTTTTACCGGATAACACAACAATTAATTCAGAAGTCTACTGCCATCAGCTGGACAAACTGAATGATGCACTTCAACAGAAAAGGCCAGAATTAATCAACAGAAAAGGTGTAGTGTCCCACCAAGATAATGCGAGACCTCATACAAGTTTGATCACTCGCCAAAAGCTTTTACAGCTTGAATGGGATACAATGCCACACCCACCATATTCTCCAGAACTGGCACCTTCGGATTATTATTTGTTCCGGTCACTGCAAAATTTTTTAGACGGTAAAACCTTCACTTCAAATGAGGAAGTCAAAAACCACCTCGATCAGTTTTTTGCCAGCAAAGACCAAAAATTGTATGAGCGTGGAATCATGCTACTACCAGAAAGATGACAAAAGGTATTGGACCAGAATGGCCAATATATAATTTAATAAAATATTTGTTCATTATACGAAAATTGTCTTTCATTTTCACAAAAAGAAACGAAATTACTTTCCGAACAACCCAATACTTTGGTATCGAATTGATCGAACATAATTGATAGTATCAGCATCAAACCGATTGCTAAATTCGTGAAACGAACGCTGCGAAATGAGTTGATTTTACGATCTACCTGGCACAAGCCTGTCGAAAGAGCAACGGTGTCAGAAGTAGAGATATTCACAAATTGTTAGCATCGAAAATTGCTGCTGACCACCTTACATATTAATACGTACCAATACTTCCTGTAAAGTATTTTAGTATTGAATTGATCAAATATCGTCGATAGTATCGGTATCCAACCGATTGCTGAATTCGTGAAACGATCGCCGCGAAATGAGTTGATTTTAGGATCCGTCCGACGCAACATTTCGAGTTAGAAAATTTCGTGCAGGGCGAGCTTGTCGAAACTGCAGCGGTGTCAGAAATAGACCGGGGATCCGAGGGAAATTGTGGGAATCGCGGGAATCGCGTCGATACAATTATCGCGGGCCGCTCGCGGCCCGAATAACACCGTTCCAGCGAATGCGTACTAATGACGCAATGATGATGCAAATCTCCGGAGATACGTTTGTCCGGACAGAAGCCATCGGAATCCGGTTCGTTAATGTATCGATATGTGCCGTTCAAATTAATGCATCCTATTAACGATGCCGGGGCGCCAGGGCGTTGCTCGGAGGAAGTTTATACCGTTAAAGACGCTTAACGCCGTTGATTGGACCCTGGAGATGTTACGCGTATCCCGGGTTCGTTACGACTTTCGAAACGTTTGTGCGCGCCACGATACCGAAGAGAAGTTTCGTTATAAAAAGAAGAAAAAAGGAAGAAGAAGAAGAAGCCAGGGGCCGCGGTTAATGGAGGCGGCCATTTTGATTTCCTAGAATGCCGGTCTACTCGGCCGGCCGAATTCTGGAACCGTTGATTAAGTCTCCCTTAACGATTCGATGCATTAGCTTCGTATTACGACCTCTTATCCCGAGGCCAACTTTACCATCCGATGAAAAATTTCGCAACCCTCCGCTGAGTGCAAAGTTCCGCGCGTTAACGTCACGATTTTTAGCATTTCCCGCGGATCGTCGAGAACTCGGGATTTTAAAGATTGACCGACCACGCGGATATACTGCCAACGATAAAACTTGATGGCTCGTTCGACTTTATAATACGTCACTTTCCGCGGGGACCGAACATAGTGGTAGTAATGTAAACGACACAGCGATTGGGCATGCCCAGCGATTAGATATTAATTCACTTTTTTTATTAATATTAAACTGTGCGTTTATTAGCTGGACCGGAAAGTAATCTCGTTTTTCTTACATTCTTTTTGCACACTTTGAAGTACTCAATGAACTGATAATTGACAAACAAGTATCGATATGGGTAGAAACGATTATTACTTTCCGGTGCATCTAATATAAACTGTAGGCGATTGGAATTTTGTCGACCCCACATTTACCCTCTTCGCGATATTCCCGAAGGTTTCAGACGGTTGTGCATTTTTACCTCGCATATTACGAAGATGCCAAAAATTGGGTCGATTCATGGATACCGTCGAAAGATGAAGTGTTCTTCCGACGCGATATCCGGATGCTGCCAGAAAGATGGGAAAAGTAGTGGCCAATGATGGACAATACTTTGAATAAAACACAAGGTACCGTTCTTTCGCGATAAATGCCCAATTTAACACTTTACCGACCGGAAGCCTATTATTAAGACTTTCAATAGTTGCACTGTAACAAAATGAAGCCTAACAAACTGCTTTTACATTTTAATTTGTAACCAAATTATTAGATAACGTTACTGAGGATGCCATGTTGATTTACAATCAAAATTGCTGTTAGCGTTGAGAAATCCATTGAAAAGTTTTCAATCATGGACAATGGACCTTGAAAAATTCTGAAATACTTGCCGGTCGGTAAAGTGTTAACATGAAAACCGGTGGAGACTTATTTGTGCTCACAATAATTTGTTAATCAATCAATTTGATTTTATTAATTTGCATTTATAAATGTACCGTATGATTTGCACCGCAAACGATGGAAAAGATCTCGAATACACTTCGTTGACATTGCGAAAAGAAGGTCACCATGGTAAACATAAACAGGACCGTATGTTTTCTTTTCTCAAGGTTATAGGGGACATCGCGACAAATTCGTGAAGCATATTACTTTCATATTTGCTAAAAACCCTTGAATGCTTATATTCGATAACCTAAGCAATTCAATTTGCACAAGATGTGTTTATATAGGTCAAAGCATTCCATAATGAAATGTATTAGCAACTGGAACATTATTTCTGCTACTGCAAATCTGGTACCAATTTTAAACAAAATATCAAGTAAAGTATAAGCTTGTTCATCGCATAAAAGGAGATCGAAAATGCGTATAACAACTGAGATTGTTTCCCCACTTCCTCGCTTCCTAAGCTGCTCGGGATATTGTACAACCACCATAATCCCCACCACAAGTTCCAGAGCTCCTGATAACTCATAGTGCGAGTACAAAGTTAATCTGTTCTCGAAATGAAAATTTCAGAAAGAAAATACGTAAAACTTTGCAATATGACTGGTCGGAGATGAACATAGGAAAATTATTTATAAATGTAAGAAGTTGCTGCGATTCCATCGCCAAAGCCGTTGGCTCTTGGAAGATTAATTTTATGTCGAAAAGAAAGCGAATCTCTGCAATAAGATTAACGGAAGTTTCCTTTTGGGGATATTGGATATTTTGTATATTTCCTCCGTCCAAGATTGAATCAACGCGGTACGAATCTGCGGAGAAACGATGAAACTTTCTTAGAAGTTCGAAGACAGTCCCCCGATTACTTTGATGCAGCTCGTCCACCGATATTTGGCCAACAGCAGCTCCTTATCATTCATTCTTTGTAATCGAGTCGAACAATAAAGACGTTTCTTTCATCCAGTTTAAACTAAAGCGTTTATTAGAAATAAAGTGGTGCAGCTATTTGTAATTTAGAAACCATAATCCTAACAGGGGAGAATTATAAAAAAGAATGATAGTTGTTATCCAAAATCCTGAAACAACAACGTCCGCCGCCTACGAAGCATCGCGAGAACAAATGCACTTATTGGTCTCCCGCTGATCAGGATCTCAACTTTTAGATTCATTTTTCATTTCCCATGGCCGGATGTTGGGAAAACGTCAGTTTCAGAACGCGACCTATACCGATATCGCAACTGGTTCGCGTTCAATAAGCTTTCATCAAACGGCGAGGAAATTGCGAGATAAAGCTATCGGACAAAGCTAAACCCATAGAGTGTGATGAGCTCGGGTCACGTTAACTGCAGGTGGTCTGCTTTTGTTGATGGACATTATGTCTCCGTGCCCTTGGCACCGGAAATTCTAATCCAGATTTAAACCGAATATCCGATTTCCACGAAGAAGAGATTACTGTGTTCTTTAATCATGACATTAAAGCGTCTACCTGACGTTTGATCTTTCATATTAACGCTTTACCGACCGGATGCCCATTAATAGGGCTTACAATAATTCTGCTTAACAGAGTGAAGTATAAAAAAACTACTTTTACGTTGTTGCTCGTGACGAAAATATTAGATAACATTTGAAAAATTGCTGTCAGCGTTGAAAGATCCGTTAAAAAGTTTTCAGTCGTGGATTATGGATCTTAAAAAATTCTGGAACAATCGTCGGTCGGTAAAGTATTCAAATATCATGTTAGAAATTTTTCTACATGTTCATACCGTACACTACTTTCCAAATGATAACATCTTATATGCTGCGTACGCTTTAATCGTATATAAAACCGTCGTTTAGGAGTAAAGATACAATGGATTCTGTGTGTGATAATTTTCTTCACGTGTTGAAAATAAAAAAATTGAAGTCGCGTTTGTTCTCCAAAAAGCTACAAAATGTCTCTAGAAATATTAAAAACTTTTTTTCTCGAATGAATCTGCCATAGAGTCGAAGATTGAATCTTCCCCTTTCGAACGACCCCATAAAACTTGATATACGATTTTCTTTGTCTGCTTTATGGACCAGAAATGTGGAACAAGTTTGATCGTCCATGGCTCTCCTCTCGCTTCATATTATTATAAAGTTGATAGCAAAAACGAGTAATGTCAATTCTTAGAGATTCTTCGTGGAAGGGAAGCTTTGATTTGCAAATTTATGGTACATATAACGACGATAAAAATTTGTTTGTACTTTCACAGATACTTGAACCAGGCAACTTTTTGTTCAGAAACAGCTATCAACCCAGCAATGTTATCGTCGTTGTAGTACTTAATGATTCACTGTGCAGGGAGAGCTTTGGTTTTCAAATTTGTGGTATCTAGAGCGACGATAAAAATTTGTTTGTACTTTCACAGATACTTGAACCAGGCAGCTTCTTGTTCAGAAACAGCAATCAGCCAAGCAACGTTATCGTCGTTATCGTGCTTAGAGATTCACTGTGTAGGGAAAGCTTTGGTTTTTAAATTTGTAGTATCTAGAGCGACGATAAAAATTTGTTTGTACTTTCACAGATACTTGAGCTAGGCAGCTTCTTGTTCAGCTACTGTTATCAGCCAAGCGACGTTATCGTCGTTATCGTGCTTAGAGATTCACTGTGCAAGAAAAGCTTTGGTTTTCAAATTTGTGGTATCTAGAGCGACGATAAAAATTTGTTTGTACTTTCACAGATACTTGAACCAGGCAGCTTCTTGTTCAGAAACAGCAATCAACCAAGCAACGTTATCGTCGTATCGATGGTACGGCGTGGGAAGAGGAGCCCAGCGCAGCCGGAAGGAACTGAAAGATGCAGGGATCCCATAATCGCGGCTAGGTGAACGAACATTCCCCGAGGAGTCCTTCGTCAGGACTTTCCTATTCCGCGGCGAACCGGAGGACTCTCGGTTCGCGTTTCGCCGGGGATCCGAACAGGCTAAGCGTAATCGATCGCCGTGAGAATTCGCGTTCTGTTGAACTCGACGAATCTGGAGGCCAGAGACAGATAAGGAGAGAGAGAAAGAGAGAGAGCCTCTCTCCGCATCGTGAAAAAGTTAAAAGCTGCCTTAATAGATACTGGCGCCTTTGGAAATTCTGCTGGAGTGTCCTTCCGATGGTCGTCAACGAGTTTCGAGTAGTTACTGTTGACCAATGCTCCGGAAAATGTGTAAACAATTTTGTAAGCAGTCAACGATACCTAACTTTGGGGATATTCGATAGTGAACCAGTTCCGAATAACTGCTAATAAACTTTAACAATTATAACAAATACAACAAATGACAAATAACAACCGACGAAGTGCAGAAGGGTTCTGTCCTTCGTGCTCACCTCGAAGAAGCTAAAAACCCTGATACAAAGGAAAAACCCAAGCGTTTCAAGGACAACGATAGAAAATCTTTTTCCCGAAACGCATAGACCCTGAAGTGTTTCCACGACGGTCGAAACTCTGGCAGTCGTCGATTTATTGCTTGAGTTCGGCCGCTACGTGTGCACTTCGACCGGAAAAAGTATACACCACGCATACTTTCGCTTGAAACGATACATAAATGTTTCTAAAGCTGCAAATTGGCAGAATTCACGTTCCACCGAGATTAACATATTTGCTCTGAACGTCGAACGATTTATTTAACCATTATTCTGTTTTAAATTGAATGTATGCAGCATCGTTTCAGAAATTGATAGATTTTAATAGTTTCGATTCTACGTAAGATTTTAATAAGATTTTATAAGATTTTAATACTGTGGGCGGCTCTACCTCCTACTGTCGCCGGTAGAGGGACAGTAGGACGAGACTTTCCCGCTAGTTCCTGATCCGCCTCCAGGTCCTTTAGCGGACTTAGGACAAAACGCTCCCCCTTCCTTCTTTCCTTTTCTTTCTCCCTCCATCACACACTTTCAGTAGCCGCCACAATACTATCGAATAATATCGATTATAGATTAATAGCGTTAATAATGTCTGAACAATTTCAATACAATTGAAATGTACAATTTATATGTACAATATAAAATTTGACTGAGAAATAATGAATTTTGATCGAGAATTTCCCGCGCTGTTTCCCGTTTGCGATTAGTTCGTCGAACTGCGATCGTTCTACGATAAACCGTAAACAATGAATTGTGCAAAGTTCCCAGATTGGATAACGGAATCACACGACGTCTCGACGCTGTGTAACATTCCTCTCGATAGCATCGGCCGGAAGAGACGCGAGATCGCGTGACACGCTTCGATTGCGTACGGTTCGCAAATATTTTTGAGCACGGAGCTTTTCGCCAGCCGGCAGCCGACTATTTCTGCGCTCGTAAAAATGTTTCGGGAATTGTTGCGAATTATGAGCGAATTACGGGTTGCCGAGTCCCATTGATTACCGTAGGGGAATATGCCGCTGCTCCGAGAAATATGAGGAAATAACAAAGGAAATCGTCGGCGGATCATGCAAACGATATCTTAATGTTTTTTTTATGGGAACGTTGTTTCAGGTGTTTGCTTATCTTGATCGGAACCGGTGCCGCGACCGTTGTTCACCCTGGTACTACCAAAACGGTAATTACGCTCCCTCTGCCCCTGTCGGATAGCTAAAACTTTTTTCACGCACACCTTTTTAATGAAAGCGTCCTTCCACGAAGAAAAATATTTTGGTATTTGTCAGCTTTCGGCGGGACATTTTTGTAAACGCGTATCACTAGGCAACGGGATTTTATACTTGTACGACGAAAAGAGTGGCTGCAACGGGAAAATCGGAGAATTTAACCCTTACCGCTCCAGTGACGTCTCTGAGGCGACTTTAAAAGTTCCCTTAATATTATTTAAAACAACTTCTACATCGCTTTGTTTGTATTTAAGAAGTTGGTAAGAATTGAAACGTTGCACGTGCGAGTAATAGTAATGTGCTTTCTATTCACGAAGGGAAATGAGGCACGTGTAATGGAACTATTTTAGGTTAGAAGAATGTTTCAATTCTGGAATAAAATTGCTTCTCACCTCGTACTATAATCTGGTTAATTTTGGCAGTAATAAATTAATGTTCAATGCTTCTGTGGCGGCTCTACCTCCTACTCTCGCCGGTAGAGGGACAGTAGGACGAGACTTTCCCGCTAGTTCCTGATCTGCCTAAGGCAGGGTCCGCTAGTCAGCCTTACTGACGAGTCCTCTAGCGGACCCAGGACGAAACGCTCCCTCTTCCTTCTTTCCTTTTCTTTGTCTCTCCACCACGTTTCTAGCAGCCGCCACACTTCTAATTTAAACGGTAATCATTCTGAAAGAACGGAATGCTGCCGGTCACCGGTGACCGCCATCATGGCATTCAACGTGTTAAAAATGCTGCAAGTAATGATTTTCGCGTTTCAAGAATCGCAATCATAAGCGTTTCCGCGTGCGTCTTTTCATTTTCTACAATCGAAAAATAAAAATCGCTTACGTATCCATGCAGAAGACTGTCAATTGCTACGGTAGGCTTGAAATATACGAAACGGCATTGACAATGCTGGGATAGCCTAATGCATCGATGTATCCTGTGTTTCTGCAGTTTCATTTAAAAACCTAGCAACAGTTATCATCGAAAACAGTATTAACAGCGCCCCGACTGCGAACGATTTCTTTATCCAATCTCGGGATTTCACGTAGCTTGATTCACTGTTCAAAAATCACGATTCCGTGGACTAATTTCAGAACCGCACGGGAACGTGAAATTCTGGATCAAAATTTACGGCTCGAAGGATTTGCGAAAATCCGCTCGCGTTCCCGAGTTATTCGACCTCTGAGACGAAATTTCCTCGGCGTTTTTCGAATAGCACGATCGCTGCGCGTGCTGTACAATTTTCTTGCGATTCTTTCTTTTTTTTCCCCTGCAAGGATGTAATCACGCTACGAAAGAACACGCGTTCTCTTTGGAGGCTACTTTGCACGTTATTTACCGTTTCTTTTAACGATACGTGTGTAACTTGTCGGGACTGATGTATAAATGGCACGAGTGCGGTTTCGAACGATGTACATGCTGGAATTTACGAGCGAAATTGCTGCAGCATTAAGATAAGCTCTTTCGAATCATAGTATTTGAGGTACGGTGTCATTGTATGCTATAATGCAGATTCTAGGTTCTTGAATAAACGCGGACGAATTATAAAATGTTTCGTAACCGAGAAGTAAATTGATTTTTCCCAGCTCTTAACCCCTCACAATATTGTAAGAAGTCAGGCTCGTGTCGACGATTTTAAACAAAGTTTAACAAATATAAATGCGATGCCTTCTTATCTGAATGAACTTTATTATTTTGTTATCAGTGTTTGAGCATTTAATACTTTACCAACCGGAGATTATTTCAGAATTTTTTAAAGGTTACGGTTCTTGCCTAAAAACTTTTCAATGGATCTCTCAATGCTGGCAGGAATTTTTATTGTAAATCGACGAGGCACTCTCGTTAACATTATCTAGTAATTTTGTTACGAATTACAATGTAAAAGCAGTTTTTAAGCTTCATTTTGTTACAGCGCGCTTACCGAACGTCCTATTAACACTTTACCGACCGGCCATTATTTTAGAATTCTTCAAGGTCCATGTTTCATCACTGAAAACTTTTCAATGGATCCCTCAATGCCAACAGAAATTTTTATTGCGGATCAACAATGCCTCCTAAGTAACGTTATCCAATAATTTCGTTACGAATTACAATGTAAAAGCAGTTTTTCAAGCCTCATTTTGTTACAGGGCAATTATTGAAAAACCTATTAACACTTTGGCTGCCACGTCACCCATATTGAGGTGACGGAATTATTTGTGCGATTTTTAAATGAATTTTCACGTTAATATATTCATTGTATTCAATTTGACGGTGGCCCAGAAAATGCAAGAAGGTCGGAAAACTGTTTAGTGTCGTAGGTTTTATTTCTTCAATTTTTATTTCACTCGATAAGTTGCTTCGACTTTGTGCAATTTTTTTAGCTGCTGGTTTGGCAGTCAATGTGTTAATAGGCTTCCGGTCGGGAAAGTGGTAAATATATGTGCCAGTATAAAATATATAAATTTTCTGCTGTCTTCTGTAGCAGTTTTAGCAATGAAGACGTTCTGAAAACTATTGCCGCGAAGAAAATGGTATGATAGGAAGGTTCAGAATTCTTCGTAATATTTAGAGTCTAGATAGAAAATCTTCCACCTACATTTTGTTAATAAATATTGTTCATTTCAATTTTTACGAGGTCCTCGCCTCATCGCAGAACACTGTTACAAGAAAAATTTATTTAAGCAATTAATTTTAGTATACAAATGTTATCGAGCATCCCAACAAAGAAATACTGATAAACTACAGGTTCATTATATAGTTCTGGGGCGAATCTAAGCAACCCTTTGCCAGTTCGCGATTTGACTCTGCTTCAGATAATTGCCTTGCTATGTTATTTTTCAAAACTTCGTAGGACTTTTCTATGTAACAACTTAATTATTTTAAGAAATTAAAAATTTATTTTTTAACATACCGAATAGGCTTACAATGTGTGAAATACAACATTTCACAGATTGAAGACAATTTTTCTGTATTTAACTTCTTTAACCCTTAGCCCTACAATGGCGTCTCCGAGGCAACACTAAATATTGCCATACTGTTAGCCAAAATAACTTTGACCTCACTGTGGGTGCGTTTAAAAAATCGGTAGAAATTAAAATATTGCGCGTACGAGTAATAGCAATAATTTTTATATGCACGAAAGGAAATGAACCATGTAAAATGGAACTATTCTGTGCAGAAATAAGTGTCCTTATTTTGGAATTAAAATTGCTCTAAAATAATGATAAAATTGCTTAATTTTGCTTTTAAAATTGCTAAAATTAAAAGGGTTAAATTATTAATCCCTTGCACTCGAAGCTGTATGCTTTGAAATTTGTTTACTATAACTCGTTCTTGCAACGATTAAATTTTTACGAATTTCTTTGACGCAAGCGTAGCGATGTAAAGATTGTTTTAAACAGTGCTGCAGCTGTTTTCAGTGGTGCTCGAGAGTTACCGTTCGAGTGCAAAGGGTTAAGTTGTTGAATAAAAAACTCCGAACAAATATTCGTTTGCGAGCATAGCGAATAGGCTTAAAATCTGCGAAGCACAAGATAAAAACAATTGTTCGTTTATTTAAGCGTGGACATGTTCTTTTATTTTTCAAACGTGGACGACGTTCGAATAGCGTGAACATTATTTCTTCGCAAATTGCGACAAGTAACGTATGCAGCAATCAAGGAAACCAATTATAAAGTTGTGGGGTGATGTCCCCTTATTTCCTTTATAAAACAAAGTGGAGCAATGAGACCTTTCAAAATAGTATTTCAAACACAGATTGCCCTGTGGGGAAACATTGCCCCCGGCTGCAAGTCAAAGCGTTCCAGAGCAGAGAACTAGTTTAGACAACTTATACGATAGATTTTGATCGATGCAGTCTCGCGTTAGAAACTTTGTCATAAGTTTACAAATGGAAGCAGACGTTTAACATCGTTAACAAGAAAATATTAGGTTCTTCGGAAAGTAATTTCGTTTTTTTCCCAGCAGAAGACTTGGTTGTATTTTTTCACAGCCAACTTCACACTTCAGCCGCATAATCGTATATTATGACAGCTGATATAGCAAAGCTCTCTTGTGAAAAAGTTCGATTAATTATATACAGTACTTTTTGGTTGGAGCCCTATCAAATATGGAAAGTGAAAAACAGCATTTACGGCAAATTTTACTTTTTTACTATCGGAAATGTAAAAATGTTGTTCAAACAAGAAAATAATTATCCGATGTGTATGGAAAAGATGTATTGACAGAACGCCAGTGTCAAAACTGGTTTGCAAAAATTACGATCCGGCAATTTTAATGTTAAAGATGCACCACTTTCTGGAAGGCCTGTTGAAACTGATGACGTCACAATGAAGGTATTAATGAATGCAAACCGACGAATAACAATTCGTGAGATCGCTTAGATTTAATCTCAAAGTTCGTCATATGAGTTTCTCAAAAGGAAATTACTTTCCGAACGACCTAATAGTTATTCGAAACTTGTTGAAATCATTAGGGAAAGCATTTTGTAAAAAATCTTTATTTCTTGCAATCGATGTAGATCATTTTTATTTTGCATAAACATATTCTGTGGATTATTCTGGACGTCTCTTTCGCTTTAACCATTGTTTATTGTTCGCGTCTGATCGGTACGATCGTTCAGACTTTACTTTATTAAACTGCACATGCACGAAAGCCGAAGTTTTCCAAGAAAGGAGAAAGAAAGTGTACACAATGGAACTATTCTAGGTCAAAAAGTGCCTGAATTTTTGGAATTAAAATTGCTCAGAGTGAAAAGGGTTAAACTATCAACATCTATTTCTTGAGAACGATTCACAAAATATTACCGTGTAAATTGAAACAGTATTACGATTACTGTTAAAACACATCTCCAATGTTGAAATTTCATGTTGCACTTTACACGCGAAAATTAAACCGAATTTATTATAGATTCATATTCAGCTCACGGAGATCCATTAGAAACGTTTACTCGAAACCAATCCAAATATGTGTCGAATATTGTAATTAGCTTAGAAATTATGCTAGTCACGCTCCAAGGAGAAACGGTACAGCACTCGAAACTAGAGCCTGTTAGTTTAAAAAGATCGGTTTATTTTTCGAATTTGAAACGATACCGGAAGATTCTGCGTAGCCTTCGTAAAACAGGCGAATGTTTGATATGCAAATCCACAAATACCATCTATTCTGCTATTCTATGCGACACCATGCAGGAAAAGTATAAAACGCAATATCAGCATCGAATTAATACGTTGAATAATATTATTGCAGGTGCACGGTTTCAGGATTCAGATTAATTTTTTCTCTCTCTCTCTCTCTCTCACATTTCAAACGCTGCCAAAATTATAAAAAAATTCTCTGTAAACGTTACCATAATAGTTTGGCATTTGACGCGTTCATAAACACGTATATAGCAGGTCTGTAAATATGAAACCGGAATCTACCTATACGTCTTATAATTACCGTGAAATCGCATCATTGACGCCATTTTCTTATTTTCACATCTGATCAAGATTTTCAACCCTCAACCTTACAAGTTTTATACAACAACATAGTTTTTAATATGCGTTGAACATGTCAGATTATCTGCCTGGAAACTACGATTTGTGGACAACTTTGATTTTCTGTTACCATTTGAAGAAAACTGCTGCAGAATCGAATACAAAACATCCTCATTAACGTCATCTAATAATTTCGCTACGAATAACAATGTAAAAGTAGTTTTTTAAGCTTCATTTTGTTACAGCACCATTACTGGACATCCTGTTAATAGACTTCTGGTCGGTAAAGTGTTAATTCTTTTCTGAACACAAAAATGCATTGATTTTCTGTGACCGTCTGAAGAATACTGCTGCGGAAACGCATCGAATACAAAACATCCTCATTAACGTCATCTAATAATTTCGCTACGAATAACAATGTAAAAGTAGTTTTTTAAGCTTCATTTTGTTACAGCACCATTACTGGACATCCTGTTAATAGACTTCTGGTCGGTAAAGTGTTAATTCTTTTCTGAACACAAAAATGCATTGATTTTCTGTGACCGTCTGAAGAATACTGCTGCGGAAACGCATCGAATACAAAACATCCTCATTAACGTCATCTAATAATTTCG
>CM052099.1:10739850-10768645 GCA_028453745.1 Agapostemon virescens
TTACGAATGACAATGTAAAAGTAGTTTTTTAAGCTTCATTTTGTTACAACACCATTACTGGACATCCTCTTAATAGACTTCCGGCCGGTAAAGTGTTAATTTGTTTGTGTACACAAAAAAGCATTGATTTTCTGTTACCGTTTGAAGAAAACTGCTGCGGAATCGCATCGAATACAAAACATCCTCATCAACGTCATCTAATAGTTTCGTTACGAACGACAATGTAAAAGCAGTTTTTTAACCTTCATTTTGTTACAGCACAAAAATTCCGGTTTCGCATTTAGAACACAGAGAACATACGGAAAGTTCTGCAAATGAGCAAAACTATTTCCTTACCGATCGAACGTCGGATTTTTCGAAAAACGAACGTGTAGCCGACACTTCTGAAACAGCGTGATTCAGAAATGGGACGTCCGAAAACACGGTTCCCGTGGAAGCCGAACACGAAACCGAATTAACCCGGGGAAAATCGGCCGCGCGGATGTTGCCGATTTCGTGATATTGTCTGCGAACGAGCACGGCATTGTTTACGATGGATCGTGGAAGAGCGATCGCGGTGAATTCGCGTATATACGAACCGTGAACAGGTTCTTTGTTCTGGGTTTGCAGAGGAGCGAAAAGGATTGGCTGCCCTCGGCACAGATGTCGATAGTTCGAGAATCGTTCGAACGGCATTTATCGAGATTGGCCCCGGGCGTGTGAACAACTCGCCGCGCGGCCATAGTCGAGAGGGAAGAAGAGAGAAAAAGAGATAGAAAAGGGAGGGGGAAGGGCAGGGAAAGATAGGCGAACGGAAAGAGAGCGTAGAGAAGGAGGCTAGGTGCTGGCGGATTTTCAAAAATCTCGAAAAGCTTGCTCCGGCACGCTGGTACGATCGGTAGCGCGATAAATATATCCACTCGTGCGTATAACGTATGCGCGGATTGCGATTTTGTATTCGAGGCGCGGCCAGGCCGATCGCCTCTCTCGCCGTTTCCAGCGTATTCCGATTGCATTACCTTTTCCGGCCCATTGGCCTCTTCTCTGTTTGCAGGAAAAATTCGTGGACGAACAACACGCTCTTGCTCTACGCGAGCTTGCTTTTATTTATAAAGTCTTCTGTTTGTCTACCCCTACCTATACAGTCGCGCCAAAAAGTTTCCCTTCGCCTTCTTGAAACAATAACGTTTTCGTTTTTCCAAATCAATTCAAACAAGGTGTCCCGAGATATTAGACCAACCTAAACTAATCCATGGTCTGCTGTATACATTACGATTTCAAAAAGCTGTGTTAGAAAATTGTCTTCTAAATTGTACACTATTTTCCCAACGATAACACTTTATATCCCTGATATACTTTAATTGTATTACAAAGTATTGTCTAGACATGAGCCGTTTATTTTGAAAGTGGCCTAGGTCCATTTGTCAATTATTTCCAGTTGCCCATGGTTACATGTACAACTTCAAGTTATCTATCAATAAAGCATTTAAGGTTACTTATATTCCGAGTAAATACGATCATTCTGGACACATAAGTTTTCAGAGTTAGTTCAGAGTGGCCTAAGACCATTTATACTTAAATTAAGATATTTATCATTCATAATGTCCGAAGGCAGTGATGAAGGTAATTTTAATTAGTATTTAACAAGTTAACCTCAGTTTTTAGACAATTGCATTAGTTGAATAATCAGTACGTTTAATTAATGCAGTTAAACAAAATTTACGCAATATACATATTGTGTACTTACAATTAAATATAAAACTTAAAATGTAATATTAAATTTTAGAAATTATTTCACCCATGGGGAGGAACAAAACGACAAGACCATTTAGTTCAGATAGTGAAGAAGGATTAATAACTAATGATTTCAAAGAAAATCGAAAAAGAAAGAGAATTATAGAACAATATTCGTCTTCAGGGGATGAAGATACAGATAACAATGGTGAAAAGATTGACGAAACATACATCCAAAAAGTGCGAAAGATTAAATGGAATTCAGGAAAAAGATATTGTACTTAAACCGGAAATATTGTAGCTACAAAAGTTTTCCAAAACAAAGATTTTTAAAAGGGTAAAGAATTCTAACGGAGAATCTATAAATTAGTTAAAAATATGTTGGATGCGTTTTGTCAGAAATGAACCGTATAAAATTTTCTATAAGACATCAATGAATGAGGACGAAAATTTTAAAGTCCTGAATTTATTACCACGTCGGGGTAGACCAAGAAAGTTCGAAAATATTGTATTAACACCACTGTATAAAAACATCAGACAAATTACAACAGAAAAATTCATGGATATAATTGACCTATTACGATATATACCACCGGAACATCATGATTTCTTCAAATCCCTTTCACACACACAAAATGTAGATGAGTAATAAATTCTTTTGTAATTTATGTTTGTAAAAAATGTTTCGAATCCACATAAATTATGTTTTTGAAGTGTTGTAAAGATATGTAAAATAAAATGAGTATTGTTTTTTTCAATTTGAAGCATCTTAAATTATGTTGAATGGATTTGAGTTCCTTCAAATTTTATAACGAATCTAGTTGTTAATTTTGAAAGTGGCCTAACTCCATTCTTGGTAAGAAAACGTATATTATTCACTTAATAATTGCCATTATTTTAATAGGAACTATAAATTTAACACCTTTAGATACACTTAAGTAGTATGACTCATTAGTATTCTGTACGTATATTTTTAATTGCAATGAAACACAAACCCTTAAATATTTCAATTTAAGTATAAATGGACTTAGGCCACTTTCAAAATAAACGGCTCATTTAATACTTTTTATGGGTCACTGATTCATGGAAAGGACTACAAATTAATCTGCATTTCTAATGCAATTAACCAATATAAATTCATAGCAGGTATTCTTTTAATCCGCCGAACAAGTTTAGACAAACAAACTGTAAAAATAATGTTCAATATATTTTATGGACCTCGTAGCAAATTAAGTTTCTTAAGTTTTTGAAGAAAATCGAGTCGTCGAAGCGTATCGACATTTTTCAGGTGACTGTATATCTACGCATCCATGTATGTATATGCATGCGTGCATGTATCACCGATGCATCGATGCTTTTCTTCCAGCATGTATGCAGGATACTGTTCTGCATCAGTTCCATCGATCACTCTCTCTCTACCTTCTCCGCTTATTTTCCAGCGTATCGGTGGAAAGCTGAGTCCCAGTTTTATTTTTGTTCAATATTATTTTCATTTAAACCGACGCTACTTTTATACCGCGTGTCTCTGGTTCTTTCTGAACAAATTGGGTCAGGATATTGCATCCGCGGATCGGAAGGGCTGATGTTCAATTGAAGAAACAGGGATAGAGTTAACAGGAAAAGCAATTAGAAATATCGAGAAAAGTTTCAGCTTGTTGGTGCTTGCTCGCTTTGTACGGGGTGTCGTTTGTTTTCAAACGACAAACAACGCTCGACGGGTAGAAGTTTCCCTGTTGAGGCGACAGGTCGAACAATCGAGCATTTACGCGATTGACGTGTACCGCCTTTGAATAGTAATCCAAATAAATCTACAGAAATTTCGTGTTGCATCGTTTTTAAGTTACGAAACTCGTTACGAAATGAAATCAGTGTTTCTGTAACGGCTAGGTCTTGCAGTCGAATGCAAAGAATTTCTATTTCAGCAGTATAGTCATCTCTGATCAGCACTTACCACAATTTTTAGGGTGTCACGGTGCATTTACTACTTTCGCGACGCTTCAGATTGCATTAACGCAAATTCGAATAGTTTATTATTAATTTAACGCGTTCGTCATAAAGAGTATAAAATAAATATTACGCGTGTCGTTATTTAAAATTAAAATGCGTGGCACACGTTGCATTGAACAGAATGTTATAACCGCGGAAGCTGTCAACGAAACCATTTAACGTTAATTCATTTTACTCGTAAAGCAAATGCTCTCTTGGTGGACAGATTTTTTATTGAAATTTTTCTAGCTATATTTCCGAACAGTATTCCATTTAGTCACGCATGCGACTCGCAACATAATCGTAACTTGCATGAGTATTATACCGCACTCGATTCAACCATACTCTCATTGTACTCTGCCAAACGAAGGGGTTTTATATTAATACTTGCAATAACAGTCACATTTGATAACAATAAACATTCTGTCGCAAATCTATACAATCACCTGCAAACAGACCTCGATTCTTTGTATCTTCAAAATTTATAAAAATCTTCAATAAAGTATCGGAAAAATATTTTATTGAAAATATATCTAACTAATTTAATGAATAACCAAGTAAATGGATCTAAATGTTGCTTTTTATTCAAAAATTAAACAGGCGAAGGGGGGACAATATTATTATTACAATAATTGACAGTCATCCTGCGAATTTTATGCATTTATGACAAATACGAGTCGATGCGAATAAAAACCGTAGAAAAATTAAAAGAATTTAAGACTGTCGCTATATAATCTTAAACTTGTTAATGTCATTAATACTAGGTTTACAGAACAGCGACTGGTTTACATTAATTTGTATAAATAATAAAAATTTGTCTACCTAAACTTTTAAACGTTTTAAAAATAATTTATACGAAAAGAAATAAACCTTGTGACCCATTCTTCATGGATGTATCTTTACAATTCTAATAAACGAAAATAAACCGTATTAGGTTCTGTCAAAATGTCATGTCCCCTAAACTTACATGGGAACA
Source organism: Agapostemon virescens (assembly GCA_028453745.1). Classification (NCBI taxonomy): domain Eukaryota; kingdom Metazoa; phylum Arthropoda; class Insecta; order Hymenoptera; family Halictidae; genus Agapostemon; species Agapostemon virescens. Next base: position 10,744,526 of record CM052099.1, read on the forward strand.
TATTCACATGTAAAAATCCGATTTTGATGACTTATGATGACTTATGGGAGCTTATAGTTCTTTGAAAAATATTTGGCACATGTTTTTTTTATCGGCAACCGTCCACTTCGAAGGGGTGAAAACAGTCATCAAAGTTGAGGTATTTTTGAGATATGTCATAAACCAGAGGTCGAAAAAATTGGAATTTTTTTTAAATTGTGTGTTTTTCAATGGGAAATGCAGTCGCGCAAGAAAATTTTAACAAAAGTTTTTTGTTTAAACAATAAAGCTATAAGCTCCCATAAGTTTCATCAAAATCAGATTTTCGCATCTGAATATGTTCCCTAAGTAAATCTGACCAAGTAAAATAAAATGGCCACTACTAGTGTTTCGAATGAGTTCTCTCATTCGAATTAGCATATGCTGGGTCACTTTAAACCCGTTTTCAAGATCCCCGAAAGGATTAGTTAAAAATCTTAGTAAATCTGGTCAAGTAAAATAAAATGGCCACTTCTAAGACGCGTTTTCAATCGTTTCACTGACTCATACTGTTAATTGGCAGTGTATGCGACACTCTCATGTCAATTAGCATATGCTGGGCCCTCATAATCCCTCTTCACAATTCTCAAAAAGAATTGCTAAAAATTTAAGGAAATCTGAAGAAGTAAAATAAAATGGCCACTGCTACTGTGTCGAATGAATTGTTTCATCCACTGACACTGTTAATTAACAGTGTATGCGACACTCTTGTCCTCCCCTTCTTGTTCCCTTGTTAGTATTAAAAAAAAAATAAATATGGCGACTGATTCTGACAATTGGTACAGACAATTTTTATTTTTGATAAAGATCCGCAGTGTGGTCATCATGCGGGCAATCAGGGTTAAGTAAAACTCTATCAGATGGAGGAGCCTAAAACAATAGAAGAAATCACCGGAAACCGCGGAAAGAAAATGAAGAAAAGGAAACTGGATTATCGGTCCACAGGGTGTCGCTAAAAACCGCACAAGCATCGGGTAAATAGCTAGGAGAAGTTTGCAAGGAATCTCCTCTAGAAATACATTCGGCGAAAGCGTTTCCCTCGGGGAACGTTCTCGATCTCGATTTAACCGTTTCAAACCAGTCGAGTATGACAATCGCGCGGTCGGCTCGCATTATTATTACACGGCGGATTACGAGGCATTATTTTTGGAGCTGCGGTGAACTTTTCATGGTCCCCTCCCCAAAGAGACGTTTCCTGGCGACGCTCCAGAACGTTTGCTCGCCCTAAGTCACCTGTTCACCCCTCTGGCCACTTTCACCTTCGTCGTTTAGGGCGAGAACAGAGGACTGTGAGATTAATCAGTCGAGAATTGCTGGAAACCAAGGATCACAACTGTTGCAACAATAACGAAAAGGTCGTAGAATAATGTTGAGATTATGGAATCTAAATACAAAATAACTGCAACGTTTGCTTGCCCTATGTCACCCGATCATCCCTCTGGCCACTTTCGCCTTCGTCGTTTAGGGCGAGAACAGGTCGCAACAATAACGAAAAGGTTGTAGAATAATGTTGGGATTATGGAATCTAAATACAAAATAACTGCACCGTTATAACTTTAATCCTTTCGTTACTACGACTGGCGATAAACTTCGGCAACAAAAATCGATCCAAAACTACGACAAGTTCTAAAAGCGTTTTCATCGTATCTCCACAACTTAGTACTGCGTTGATTTAATTTTGCACTTAGGAAATATACAAAATATTAAATAAATAGCAATTACAATTTGGAAACATCTTATCGAGATCGTAATTTTAAAACGAGTTGGATTTGCTCCATTGAATTTTGGTTACAAAATAATTCAAACACGTGTACTGTTAATTAAAAAGGGCAGATCTCACTGTTGTGGTTGTCCGTAGATTTTTTTTTTAAATACCTTCAAAACGAAGGTCGAGCGACCGCAGCATGTATAGGAAAAAGTTGTTTGTAACGATGACCTAGACAGGTACAGGCGATCCTCCACCGCTCTGTAATGTAATGCGACCTTTCGAAGATCGTTTGCAAAGTCAATAATGTCCGCGTTGATCGCTAGATCACGGAAGCCAAATCAAAATTTCATTCTACTTTAATGATCTTACTAAGCTGAAACTAATACACCGATATGTTATTAAGCCATGAATAATTTTTCAACAGACGTATTTATTATTATTTATTATTATTTGGATTATTATTTATTTGGATTGACAAACTCGTTTATTGGTAATGCGGTGCACTAAGCCAAGCACGGCTATGCTCAAAGATGGCGAGTGTCGAGAATGTTCTAATTTGATAGAGTCCATAATGTCTTCCGGAAAGCTCGGTTGTAGGAAATGAACGGTGTGGTCTTTACAAGATTGCATACAATTATTTATAATAAAAAATTGTGTCGGAAAAAGTGTTGAAAATGTCGAAAAGTGGGAATGGAGACGATCGAGATGAAGCAGAGGCAAGCACGCAAAGTCGGAAACAATTGTAACTGTAAAAAATGTGTCAGTCAGCTGTGTCATTTTCGGTTTCTCAACTATCGGCGTCAAGAAAATTCATTTTTGACGTAAACGCGTACAACTCGCAGTCTAGTATTCACTTAACGATTTCGACATTTTGATATTTCCGACGGCTACGTTTAATTCTGGAAAATAAATTGTGAAAGTATCAAAGTATCCCGTATCCAGTAATTTCATCAGGAGTAATCAATTTTTAAGTACCTGACAGAGTCGCTACGATATCTGGATGTCGTCTCCGAAGGGCTAAGAGAGGAGCAAGGTCGGTGCCGAGATTGAATTAGCTTGTCCCTTCGCGGCTGAAGAAAAATTCTGCCCGCGAGCGATGCGGTCGCGCGGAGACGCGTATGCGAGAGAAAGAAAGAGAGAGAATTTCCCAGACCCTGTTCGATTCAGAGCGGTGATACCATTCCACTCTAATCAGGATTTATTCGCAAATGAGGCCAAACACAATACGGTGACGGCGCGGAAAGACTCTCTTTTCTCCCCCCCCCTTCCCCTCGGGAAGCACATTACCGCGAATGAAAAAGGAACTTTACATTTGCGTTAATGAAGTGAATGGAGCGTATCAGACCCGCGGAAATGGCGATTCCTCGCCCGAGAATGACAGTGATTTCGGTCGACGAACGGAGCAACTTTTTCCACTCCGTGTTAACAAATAAGATTTCTGTGTCCTTCACTGTTTTAGAAGCGAGGAGCACTTAGGGGATGTTTCTGTATTATGAGAGACGAATCGTTATTAGAGTAATGGTTTATCGTGCGTTTTAGCCTTTTTCGTAGCAATTAGGCAGGTTTCTTAATCCTCAAAAACGAACATTTTCTACGACGTTCTATGATGCAGTTTATAGTTACAACGTATATTTTTTTGAGCTTCAAGGGTAATGCCATTACCCAAGAATATAAAACTCTACAATAGTCTTGTTATTGATTAACGAAAGCATCGAACAAGTATTAACATTAGAATTATCGAACGCGTCAAAGTGACTTCTTATTGAATGTTTATGGCAAAACTTTTCAAACGAACTTTTTCATTAAAGTGCATATGAACCCTTGGCACTCGAACGGTGACTCTGAGGCATCATGCAAAATTGTCACACCATTATTTAAAACTATTTTAACATCGCTATCTTTGTGTCTGAGAAATTCGTAAAAATTTAACAGTTGAAAGGACGAATATGCATTGTAGCCTTTTTCGTAAAAATTAGACATTTTTCTTAATGCTCAAAAACAGACATTTTCTAGCATATTCAATGATGCAATTTATAGTTCCAACACATATCTTTTTGAGCTTCAAAGGTAAGGCCATTGTCCAAGAATATGAAACTCTACAATAGTCTTGTTATTGATTAACAAACGCCTCGAACAAGTATGAACAATAAAATTATCGAATGCATCAAAGTGACTTCTTATTGAATGTTTATGGCAAAACTTTTCAAACGAACTTTTTCATTAAAGTGCATATGAACCCTTGGCTCTCGAACGGTGAGTCTGAGGCATCATGCAAAACTGTCACACCAGTATTTTAAACTATTTTAACATCGCTATCTTTGTGTCTGAGGAATTCGTAAAAATACAACGTAACAACAGTGAAATTTTCATGTAAATACAAACGTGCTATCACTCGTTCGAATTATTTAGAACGGTAGGCAGCTCCGTTGGATCGCGAGTTAATCCTATGTACCACAGTATCCTTTGATGAGCTGCGAGGATGATGAATTCATTATTACAGAACTAGAAACAATATTTGGATTACAGAACTTGTCGGAATTTAATGAGCTCTACGAGTATAATTTCGATGTTCTCCCGTTTACGAACGGTTTCAACTATTGAGTACATTAATACTGGCTTACAAAGATTATGAAACCGATGATCAGATATTAAACGCAAATCGTCTAATTAAAAAAAGGTCAACTACAATCGAAACGATACCGAATCAGAATTCCGTGTAAAAATGGCTTCGCGTGCAAAAGATTAATCAGTGCTTCGTAGACACTGTGGATTTTGAATCTGTGGAGCATCGATCCATTCTTAAAGAATCGATCTTCCGAAAGAAAAAATACTAGCACCGGAAGTTTACTGCAAATATCTCGGTAAATAAATGCACCTGTCTTATACGTGTAGCAATACGATATCAACAATGTTGAATTTTATAATACATCCAAAAGTGACAAAAATTGGAGAGGAAGTACTTGCTGTAGAGTTTCACCCAGTCCGAAACCTCAGAGTTAAATTGTAGGGCAAGGGGTTAAGCCCCTGAGTCACCCTCTAGGAAACGGCCACAGACGCACAGCAGGAAGCAGAACTCAATTTACTAGCACCAGAAGTTTACTTCGAATATCTCGGTAAATAAATGCACCTGTCTTATACCTATAGGAATACGATATCAACAATGTTGAATTTTATAATATATCCAAAAGTGACAAAAATCGGAAAGGAAGTACTTGCTCTACAGTTTCACCCAGTCCGAAACCTCCAAGTTAAGTTGTACGGCAAGGGGTTAAGCCCCTGTAAGCGTTCATTGATGGATGACGTTTCCTATGCGACCATTGCGACACTCGCGGCTAGTTTCTACATTTTTACACAGTCCGTCATACATTTTTACATTTTGTCGACGATATTTTTATACTTGTGTCTCGTTCATATTTTACCTTCGGTCTCGTCCATCATTGTCTACTAGTTCCTTTACAATTTTACAATATCGTTGTCGGTTCTTCGATGGAAGAATTCACAAGAGTCCTTTATTTTCATACAACACCGACCCGTCGTTCTTTTTATCCCTATCCGGGAAAGTAAACTCAACGGACCTCTATTACTGCCGGGCACCGAGAGGACGCTACATAAACGACATTGGAAAAACGCGCAAAGTTTCGCGGCGGCGATGGAATTCGTCGGTGGAAAATAATCCGAGCTGCTCATTAAAGAGCGGATCGAGTGATCTCGAATGGCAAGTCGGTACGTGTCGATTACAAAGCGCGCGGGACGCGATCGATGACGGTCCTTTCGAGACACAAAAGGAACCTGTGGAAAAATGGCCGACTCACCGGTAACAAAGAACCGATCGCGCGGCCGGCGGAGGTGCTTGTTAACGAGTTAAAGAAAATGTATCCGGAAAATCGAGAAATTAGGATCGAGAGAGAGAGAGAGAGAGAGATAGAAAAGGTGCGCTGTTCAACTCGGTGGATATCGCCGGTCAGGATCGCTTACAGTTGTCCGCGCCCGGTGTAATGTATCCCCCATTACGATATCTAACACTGGCTCCGATCGACCAGTAGTCGTCAACGATATCTCGTTTCTCCATTGCATAGAGCACGAATGCCTGTATCGGCTGCCGGGGCCGGGCGAACGTGACGATGCAGCACGCCGTGAAGGTGTCGATAACGCTGCACCAGATGAGAAGAGGAGGTTGGGCGATGGAAGTGTAGGGGGATTTCATGCTGAGACCTCGCGAAAACCCGGGGAAAAAAGTCGCGCGATAGGGGAGGAGAGCCTACCCGGTACATTTATCTATCGATAGACGTCGAGGCCGTCCTCGGACGTTATTCGACGTGTCTTCATCGACTTCCATTCAGAAATCCCCGTCCAAACTTGCTGTCAGCCTGTCGACTTAGTACATAATCGCCGCAGCGGCGACTGGCTTTTGATTAATGCGCCAAGATCGGTTCCGACGTCGGGGTCTCTCTATTAGATCACGGAACCGGCTGCGACGCTCTTTCAATTCTCTTTCCTATTTACTGTGTTGTTGAAGCGTCCGTCCAGCGGTTCGGGGAGGCGGTCGCTCAAGTACGATGCTTTGTAAGAGCACGTACTAGCTCCAGGGCAAATTAACACGTTGAATGCGGAGCCATTTTGTTTAGCTTTCGCGTCACATTTTATTTACCTTTAACCAGTTAACTGTGGCGATCTCTTTTCAAAGCGCGCATCTATGTGTGTCACGAAAATCAAGAGTTCTAGCCAGAGCCAAATTATTTATAATTTTCATTTGTTTGTTTCATTTCGTCTTGATCTCTAAACATATTAAAATTTACGAATATAATTTAGTTTTTGCCAGAATTACAATTTAAATATCAAATTGTAACAAAATTTTACGTATGATGGATAGAATCGTCATGACGCAAAATTCTGCCACATCTCCAATGACGGATATAGTCGTCAAACACACTTAACTGGTTAAACGGAAATAATGCAACTGTGCATAAGCAAAAGACTCGCTTAACCCATTTGCGGTTTTCTGTTAAAATGGTGGCGTAAAATGTTTTTCTGGGGCTTGGAAATTTGTCTAATAAATTCATATATTTTATATTGTAGCTGATTCTGATTGTAGCTGACGCCGAGTAGAATTGAACGGTGTATATAACGATCTTGAAATGACCTCGAATTCGAAACTGTTGCGCAAACATAATTTAAGTAATAATTATACAAGATGGAATGTCTCGTCTTTCTGTTCTTCTAAGGTAGATCTAAATTCTAAGGTATCGGAAACAATGGCGGACAGAGTTTCTCGGGACGTAGCAGCGTCTGGGCCGCTGTAAATATATATAAGAAAGATTAATTTAAAAATGTTTGTCCTGTCGGTGGAGGCAATGTACACCAAGAGAATTGTTAGCGGAAGAACGCGAGCGGCGGCCACTCGTGAACAGCGAAAAGGAAACACCAGGCAAAAACAAGAGGGTCGCGACAAGAATGAAATACGTCGGAGCATCGCCGAGGCCTTTGCATTCAAATTATTGCATAATTGTATATTGCCCGGGCAAGGGAGTAGGACGAAAAGTCTCCGGCGACGCAATAACGAGATGAACGTTTCGAGCAAAAGCCAGGAAAGTCGTCGTGCTCTTCCTAAATAATCTTTCTCGATCCACCGCGGAACTTATCGCCGTCTTGATTTTTCATTCCTCCTCGGCATCCTCACCGAGGGCAAGAGAAAGAGGATCAGGTTTTTGCTAGTCGTCGGAGACAGACTCGAACACGTAGCCAAACAAAGAACAGGAATTTATGAATTTGCCATTGGGCCCGATGCCTTCGACTCTCTTAACCTCTTTCTCGTCGGCGGCTCTTTGCGAGAGGAAACCCGTTGAAAGCGCGGAAGTGCGATTTACCGTGAAAGGTGAACAAACTCCCGTTTCTTTCGGACTGATAATTTTCCTCTCTACCTGGGCGTACCTTCGCTAGCTTCTTTCCACCGCGATCCTTTTTATTGCGAAAGCCATCTCCGGGGAAAGAGAGGAGGTTGGCCCCTGTTCTCAAGAAGACTTCTACCCGGGATCGACGCTTTATGAAAACTCATCTGCAATTGTTTGTTCCCTTTATGACCGATTTATTCACCGGCATATAATCCTTCGCCTCTGAACGATCGTAAACACCGGTTCCGGTCTTGCACGAGCGTCCGTGTTGTTTTTAATGCGGCACGAGCGCGTTGAAGTTACTAAGTCGCCGGAAATATTGTCACCCTGTCATCCTGCTCAGTTTAACCCTTTTAGTGTCGAAGGACGATATATTGTTGTTCGCAATACTTGCAAAAATTAAAAATATCCGAATGTTGGATTGCAGGTTTAGAAATCGAGTGCAACGTTTTGTAAAGAATCGGAAGAAGTTTTATTTAACAATTAGAGTACGGAGTCTAGTGACCCCACTCCGTCCTTTATGTTACAAAATAAAGTCCCCCACACAAAAAATTGTTTTGTTTATAAGTTGGCATATTAATATTACAAAGACTGTTAGTAAATTAAAAAAACGATTATTTAATTAAATTTACAGCATTTATTTTTAATAAATAAATAAAATACTACTTTCTACTCCACTTTCAAACATTTCATGTTTTGACATAAAATAAACTTATAATTATAAATAAATTAATAATAGAATGCCACTAAGAAGTTTTTATACAGGATTTAAAATAAAACTCGACTACCTAAAGGGAAAAAGAGAGAAAGAAATTATTTACGAAGTTATTAAAGAAAAACTAATCTTGGGGGACCTAAAGTCCCCCGCTCCGTACGCTAAGGGTTAAGTGACGTACACGGTGACGAGATAAAGTATAAAACGTAACGTTCGGGTCTTGATTTCACAAGGGAAAAAGCTCGAGATGTTTCGATGACTGCTGCATATATCTAGTTCTTGAAAGGGAAATGTAGAGGAGTGAGGGAAAGATGTGCTGTGGAAGGAATCGCGTGGAAGAGGGAAGGTCTAAGGGTCGGTTGGTCTTAGTGACTCCGGATGTTTTGGATAATCACGATTCGTTGACAATTCATTCTTTTAATGCGTGCACCGACTGGCAAATTGGCCGTGAAGTAAATCAGGAAAGACGATAAACTGGTGAAGAAGAGCATGTCTGAAAGTACTTTTCACAATACCGACCACCTTGAACAAAGGGACCAGGTCCGGAACAAAAGGAACGAGAGACGAATGAAAGCGCTGCTGGCGACCTTCGTCGGTGAACTCGTTTGTATTAACTGGTAACTTTATTTACAATAACAATTTCAACAATAAACTCAGTCGTGTAGCTGGAGCGTTCGCTTGAACATCTTCTCTCCTTGACGTCACGAATCGATCTCTCCGCTTTCTTCTCTTCAACAATAACCCTGTTGACCGGAAACCCAAGACATCGATCCGGCGGATCGAATGGCTCCGACGGTAACTTCGTTACCGCCGCAGCAGCTTCATGCCGTTGTAACAATACCAAGAAGGAAAGTCACCGATCGCTAACATAGACAGTCGTCGTCAGAGATATATTGTAATTCGATCATTGTTACTAAATTCTTTGTATTGGTACAATTCATAACTGATCCATACACTACTGTGGCATTTGAATTCGTCGCTCATCTCGTGGAGATAGTGCCACTCAATGTTCTTTGTAATATACCTCGTTGAATGTTCCTGATTATTTAACAGCAGATAGATAGAAATCGCTATTTCCCGATTTAATCTTTAGGAATGAATATAAATACAAAAAGACGAGACATGTCATCTGTATAATTTTTACTTAAATTATGTTTGCGCAACAGTTTCGAATTCGAGGTCATTTCAAGGTCGTTATATACACCGTTGAATTTTATCCGGCGTCAGCTACAATCTTATGATATCGAAACATATGGTGTGATTTGAAAAAGTGAAGGTGACCTTGACTAAACGGTTATCCTCGTATTCGTTCTAGAGAATTTCGTCCAGAGAACAGACTTTCTGACGCACGGTCGTTGCCGACGGCCAAAGAAACGCGGTCCGGTCCGAAGAAAGTACGTTAAAAAAACGGCCGGGTGCTCTTTTATTAGAGCCACCGGTGGTTCTACAACGTTTTCGTGCAATTTCCCCGGTTCTTGCGCTCCTTAACGGCGGTAATTAGCGATATCGCTTCCCGTTTTCATTCCGTTCGCCAACTACCGTGCAACTTCGACGCCGCTTCGTTCTTTCGACGTCACCTCGTTACACTTCTCGGGAACGTTCCCAGCACAGAAATCAATCTTCCACTAGGAGAACCAGTTCCCGAGACACTGTGCTATGGAACAAATACGCATTCCAAGTACAAAAAGTCGTAGATGATTTTGTATAGCGACGCATCCTCCATCTTGAAAATTCATGTATCAAAATTATATTTCTTTTCGCGTATTAAATATTCTAACGGTTAAAAATTCTACACGGTGCGTGTAGAAAGTATTCGTACACTAATTTCGAATAATATATTGGATAGTCGGAAAAGTATTGAGAAATTTTTGTCATTTTTTGATTAACCCTTTGCACTCAAAGCTGTTTTAACTCGAAAACCAAGATCTAGAATATTTTCATTCTACCTGATCTATTTTATCTTATGGATGTGGGTTCTTTTACTATTACTCGTTCCTACAATAATTAAATTTTTCTTGCAATTATATTTACAGCAGTTGAGTCATTTACCATTGTACATGATGGTGTGACAATTTTTAGTGGTGCCTCGGAGTCACCAGTCGAGTGCAAAGGGTTAAATGTTTCTTTTATTTAAAATTGATTTTATTCAAGTATACATGAGTCATTATTATCTATGATTGTTTGCTATTTTTTGGGTAGACTCATAATCCCATCGGAATAGAACTTCTGTGGTTTATCGGCTAAAAACTCGATCAAGTGATTTTCATAGTCCTTTTTTGAATTCGACTCGTTACCACCAAGATAGATTTGCAGAACATAGCTCATTTATTCAGAAATTTCACTAATTTTCACACTAACATTAACACATCAATAACCACATAATCACGAAACTGTCTGCATGAAAATTGTAAATTGAAATGGCACCTCTCAAATGTGCGTCAGCATTGACACCAAATAACATCTAGGGACAAAAATCTGTCGATACATTTCCGACTATCTAATATTAGAATTTATTATATTACCGAAATAAAATTACTTATTTGCAGAAATTTGACTGTCTGTTTAACATATTGATACATATTGAAATTATCAAAATCAAATCAATGTGAAAACATTAGCAGATCGTATACAGAAAATTGACGTCACAAAATGAGAAGTTTCTAAGATTAAAACGATAAAATTCTGGGATTAACCTTTTGCGTTCTAAGCAAATTTTAATTCTACAACATCCAGATATTTCTGTGAGCTAGAATAATTCAATTGTACAAGGGTCCATTTTCTTTTATATTTAACACTTTCATTGTCAAACTAGATGCCACAAAAATTCTATATAATCCACACGAGATATTGAGTATAATAAAAATTTTTTTAATTAAATGCATAATGTACAGGACTCTTGCTACCTTCTTGCACTTTCAGGATCACCATCGACTTTGGTACAATGAATATATTAACGTGAAAATTCATTTTGAAACCGTATAAATAATTCCGTCACCCATATATGGGTGACATGGCAGTCAAAGTGATAAGGAATTATATAAAATATAAAGTGTATTGCTATTACTCGTGCATGCATCTCTCCACTTTTTACCAATTTCTAAAATACAAACACAATGATATAAAAGTTGTTTTAAATAAAAGTATTGCAAATTTTGTGCCACCTCAGAAGAGCCATTGGAGTTCCAAGGGTTAAATATTGTTTGAACCAATTCTGAATGCTGTCGAAAACGTTCGCAAACATATCGGAGGATGCACTCGGTAACAGACTGGGCTGCACTAGATTTTGATAGTTTGTTTACCAAATCTTTTGTCACCTAGAATGTCTATTCTATGCCTACTCGTTCCGTTGTTCTCAGCGAGCAAAGGAAAATTGTAAACACAGTGTTAGCACAATGTATTCGCTGTTCATGGGAAAACTATCGATCCCCTCGCGATCTTCAGCGACCCCTCTTTCGATTAGGGTTCTATCGACGTATCTGGGTGGAAGTGTTCAATGCAGCCCCAAGTAATCGCAAACCCCCAAGCGACGCTCATAGAAACGTAGATTAAGTGTCTTCGATAAGAGGACGCTGGGGGTTAAATCCGAGCAGACGAGTTCTGTGTGAATGTAAAAGCGCTTTGCTGTGTCAATACGAATTTTGAAAATGTGTTCTCAATAGTACGGCATTTCGATCTGACCACGCGTCCAGTTTGGATAAAACTTGGTAACCATGGTAACTATTGTATGCTGGAAGTTGGATCGAAAATGCCACCGCTTTACGTTGTTTATTAAACTGATAAATATTTTTTAAATCTGGTTTAAGTAATTCAAGTTGCTTCCTCTTTGGTATTAATTCAACTTGATCGAAAGTTTGATCAAATCAATGGACAAAATTAATGGAATAAGGGTTCATCGATAGAGAAATAATTTTAAGAAAATAAGATTCCAATAAATTTTCTTCAGAATATTTAAGCAGATCGGTTAGAAAAATGACAACGTGATATGATTTTAATAAAAGGCATTTAGAAAAATATTTGATTACAAAGTGTGAACTATTTTCAAAGTACTTATTCCAAGATTCAATGACCTCCAGGTTTTCCCAGGAACATTCAACGAAATGAAATTGCTTCGATTATCCGGTGTTACTGTATCCGCCTCTTGGATTAAAATAGTTGTCGCAACGTTAAAATGATAATGCTTTCAGGTGCGAGGATTTTCTTTGGTTCTAGCAAAACTGAATTCGATATTCAATTCTCTTGCAATTGCGGCGGGTTTCAGTGATTCTAGAAATTCTGTTCGATAACTATCTCTTGTATAAACACTTTCTTCATGTATTCCTCGCATTAAAGCATCCGTTACAAAATTAATTACAAACCGCTCACAGGATAATAAAATTGCATGCATTAACACGCGAACGTTCAAAACAGATGTAGAGAAGTTTAGGAGACGTCAACTATACAATTTCTTTATCTTTACACGATTTAACACAATTTTATTTACACTTTCGTGTTCCGATTTTTATTAACACTAAACCTATCAAAGCCGGTCAAATAACCGTTTTCAAATTTTTTTCTTTACGGTGATGGAAGTTATAAAATTACTTTTATAGTTATCGATACGATAAATTTGTTTATTCCAGCGAGTATTTCAGAATATTACCATTACCAAAGTACAAAGGGTATTCTACAAGGAATACAAATAATGCAAGGCGTTAATAAGAATAATGTAAAATTCAAAGCGCGATTGCGATCGTAATTGCGATCGAACACGGATCTAGATCGAGGAAGAAGCAACAGCGGTGCGATAGATCGTCGAACGATCTGGAGGATTAATGTACGAGGAATGGAGTCATCGATCCTCCGGCAAACGCGTCGCTAACGCGACCTAATGGCGCGAAATCATGGCCGATAGAGACGCAGCGGAACGCGACCGCGGCGCAATCATCCTTTTTACATAAAAGTGGCCCGAAACAGACGGTGAATTACGTTTCGTTAGCCGAACCGTTTGTTTTGTCACGTAGAAAGCGTGTTTATCGATTCCGAACGTTGTCATGCCGGAGGACGAGCCTCCCCGCCGGTTCAAATATATTTTCGTCGTTGTTTCCAGCCGATCGATCGATTTTGCGGTCGAGTTCAATAAGCGTCCGCGTCAATTTGTTCAGATTTCGAGGAGAAGAGCCAGAGTACACAGTTCTTGATTCTCGCTGGTGCTCTCGTGAAACTGGCGTGTATCGATGGATCCCGGTACACAGGACGGTAAATCGTTTTGGATTCACGGCGGCGCAACTTCGCCTCCTTCGATACATCGCCTCGAAATTTTTCTCTGTGACACTGACAAATGTACCGCGCCGAACACCGTCGAATTGTTGACGCGCAGTCGTGGACAGAATTAAGTGGACACACTCTAAAAACCACTGGACCTTTTTTGAAATTTGGACTTGAGACACTTGAGACTTTCTCGAACGTTAGGATTAATTTTGTGACGTCGGAAGTCAGAAATCGTGTAAAGAATTACACTCGTTCGTCAAAATCTACCATTTTCTTGTTTAACCTCTTAGGCACGGCTGAATTTTGCGCGGGGCTGTTTCTCTGTACGGCAGAGTTACTCTCTACATTGGAATGAAGTGTTTGATCATAAAATTATGATTTTTCTTAAAGATATGATACACGTATGTTGACTTTAACAATTTATTTTAATAATTAGTAATACAATTGAGTATGGTGCGTCGTTCAGAGAGATGGCATTCGCGAAAGCCACTATAGTGACGCGTTGTACAAGAAGATGACATCCGCGAAAGCCACTATAGTGGCGCATAGTGCCTAAGAGGTTAATTTTAAGGTGCGTATATTTTCCGAGTGGTCAGTCATTTTTGTCCCACAATTTACTAATTTGTAAACGAATTTCACTATTTCGCCGGAGCCTATAATAAAAATTTAATATATCTCTTTTGATATCGTTGGCTACGGTAACGTATGGAGATGTTTGTATCTTAGAAAGGGCTGACGTTTCGACGTATACTTGGCTACTACCTCTTTGTGTACCATATAAATATAGAATGCGTTTTTAAACACTGCTGAAGTGTTTAAAAATACTACTACCTCTTTGTATACCATATAAATATAGAATGGATTTTTAAACACCCTGTATATTTTGAAGAATGTTGTTCCTACAATTAAAAGGACATATTTATGTATTTTTCAAATGCATCGTCATGTAAAAAACTAATCAAATCCATCGAATAATAATATGTAAGAAGTATATTGTTAAAAGACGAGCAACGTCTTTAGATATTGTGCTTCTAAAATGTCAGATGTCTAAATTAGCATTTTAGCCAGATCTTGGGAGGTCGGTTAATTAGGGGTTGACCTTTGTAGACTCGTGCGCCTCCAGGACTCTGATTTTTTCGCTCAATAGCAATTAACGTACGATAAACCTCCAGATGTGAACCGCCAGGTATTAGCGAGTTGGGCGGCGAATTAAATAGCCAATAAGAATATACAAACATTATTGCAAGTGTTCATTGGTGGAAGACACGCTTACGCCTCATCAATGAGCATTTGTACATGTATGAGGTCGTTGCATTGCTCAAGGCAGTTTTTAATAAGACATTACGTTAGTCGTTTAAAAGTATAATTGCATAATTGTTAATAGTATAATTGTGTCGTGTGATTATCAATAAATCAATGCTATTGAACATTAATTTATTATTGCCAAAAAATTAACCAGATTATAGTACGAAGTAAGAATTTCGCTATTCGGTAACTAACAATTCTCTTTAATAACGCTGATCACTTCGACGAACGAAACAAATAAAACTTGCTTGAAATACGGAAAATTCGTTCGGCATTGAACGTGTTAAAACTTGCCAGTCTTCATTCTAAATCGGGTTATACAACTGTTTAGAGGAGATAGTTCAACAATTGCGAGAGATACGATCGAACACGATCGTAATGAATGAAACTGTAAGGAAACTGAAACTCCGACCATTCCTTTAGAAACGATGTTATCTAATCTTAGCTTAACAAATTGATGAAACTGTGAGGTCAATCCAAGGTATTGAAGACAGTTCAGGAACTTCAAAGTATCCGGTGTCTTACAATTTACGGCGGCGAGTGAGAGAGGAGAGGAGGAACAGAGAAAGACAGAGAGAGGGGATGAAACGCGGAACGACGTTAATTAAAACACCCCGAAAGTATCGTAGTGATCAACGGGGTTTAATCATCGCAAATCCGAGGAGAGAGGAGGCATTCCGGCCTACTCGGATAACCCGTAATAACGTTAATTGCCGGCCGAGCTATTGTTCCTAAACCCGAAACCATATGTCCACGTCAGTGAAGGGCTGACGCGGCTCGCCGTTTTTCTGATCAATCCCCGCCGCCAATTATCGCCTGTTGGTTATAGGGTGGCCGCGCGACACCCTAACATGTCGAGGCTCCTATAGTATGCGACCCAGGGCAAGAAGCTGCCAGGATTACGGGGACATGTTCCAGTTTAACAGCCGCATTAAAAGGAGGGTCAATAGAAGGGGTTCGAACCACCGATCTTTTTCTCTCTCTCTTTGTAAATCGGAATTTTTCACGATTATTTCGCCCCTCGTTGAAACTCTAATCATTGCGATAAATTTCATTGTTGCGCGACGCAATTCTTAATCCGGAGTAATTAATATGTACGACGATGCGAGCCGTTTATTTTGAAAGTGGCCTAAATCCATTTTTCCAAAAAAAATCAAAATCAAAGTCTGAGAAAATGTGATCTTTAGGAATTTAGGTTTCTGTCGACCCAATAAGCGTTAGACGCTTTCACGGAGATAATTAAATACTTTTGATAATAAAGCAAAGGTTGGGTACAATGCGGAGATCTTACCATAAAAGCGTTGTGCCCCGGTGCGTCATTACTCAATCCCTTTATGAGAGATTCCGTTATTGTACAAGTACAACGAGCCACGAAAGTTTATTCGAACGTCCTTTAAGTCGGAATAACTTTTTAAATATTGCACCGAACACTTAAACTCTTTTAGTCAATTGAAAAAATAGGAAAGGCGCTTTTTGAAACTTTTATTTAGTCCAGAAATAAAAATTTTTTAAAATATATAATTTATAAAATATGTTTAACCAATGAAATTGGTTAAATTTGACCATGAAATGAACAGCCGGTTTAATCGATCCTTCCTTTTAAAGAAATAATAGATTAATTTTGTTGTAAATTTATGAAATAAATTCCAACAGAAGAAATCCCGAAACGTCATGTTCCTTGAGGTAACTAGAACCACCCCCTCGGTGAAATGAACGTAAGAGTGTAATCGAGAAAGACCTGGGCGAACGTTTTATTTTAATTTTGTGTGACTTATAGTTGTTAGGGAAATAATCGATTGGTCGAGCCAGTGTGTCAGAGGACGGATAAGCGAACGAATCGGTTTTTCAGAATAATTAAATTGGCGGCGTCGCGACGCAGCATTGGCAGCACACTATACGCACGACCGATTTTGCGGTCGTGTCCTCATACCTTTTTGATCGCAACCGATTGTCGTGGTCGGTGTTCGCTTTATTGCATTTTTTTCTTGGCCGGTGCATCGATACGCTGCGGATCGAGGCGACGCGATCGTGTGTCCCGAAGCTTTGTGCGGCCTCGAAGGAGACCACCGACGCAATCTCTTTTTTAACCGTACCCACCTCTGGCTGGTTTCTTCTCGACCCGTTCAAAGCTAACGATTACACGCCAGTTAACGATCCTTTGTACGCGGACCTTCGTCCATACTCCTTGCCCCTTACCTTTCAAGTCGCTTTTCCTGTCTATTTTCTTTCCTTTGGCCGTGGCAGCCTTCCGTCCTACCGATACACGTTTCTTCGAGCGAGCCGCCTTCTTCCAGCAATCGATAAACTGTCAATCGGCGACTGTGTATCGTTTATGGGTCGCTGATAGAGAGCTAGGCTGTCGCGATCAGCTCTACTTACGGTCCTGACAAGAACCAGCCGAACAACACCCTTTAACCTCTTGCCCTACAATACATTGCCCATCATTTCTATAAAGCCTTCATCTGCCTTCATTTTCCTCGAATATTTTCAGACTAGAGGACGAGGTATCTAGGTTTGTGAAATAGTAGCAGATGTCTTTGCGACTCTAGTTTATTCGATCGGTTGCAAGAGAACGTTGCTATGAACGTGCATAGTTTTTTCTGCGACCGTCAACGAAGAATTCGCGCTACTGTTCGCTCAAGAATCTCCTAATTGGTCAGCGTCGATAACAATTGCTAAGCAATCATTATTTTTCTCGGCTTCTACATCCCAATTATTTCTTGCGCCTTTAGCACACTTTTAGGAAATATTAGGTGAATTTCCTTCGGGTCCGTGAAGCGCATGCTAGTCGACGCATGCTTCGGGAATTATTGCGGCCGAAAATAAACGATTCTACAGAACAAAATTTGCATTGCGCAAAATTTAATTTAATATTTTTATTTATATGACTCTCTAGCTTTAGCAATCACTCGTGTAATGTAAGCGTTTCATTTCGTCTCTCTATTTTTGGTTAGTCATTCTACCTACTATTACTCATCCTCGAAATTCATTGCCTATGATTCATCCCTTACTGACCATTAGCCGAAAACAACCTACACTATACCTCACCAGACAGGAATTCGGTTTCTCTTGGGCATTCTTTTTCTTATTCTCATTCTTATTCGCGTCTGTGCAGATTTTACCGAATCTTGTCTAGACGACTAACAACAATTTCCTATTTCGTCTGTAATTTGTGTTTTGTTCAGAAATTGTACCTAATAAAATATATTTAATAACCAGAATTCAACATATGGCTCATCCTTGAATTTCATTCCCTACGATTCATCCCTTACTGACCATTAGCCGAAAACAACCCAGACTATACCTGACGAGACAAAAATTCGGTTTCTCTCGAGCATTCATTTTCTTATTCTCATTCTCATTCGCTCCTGAGCAGATTTTACCGAATCTTGCCTAGATAACTAACAGTCATTTCGTATTTTGTTTTATTCGATGTCCACGTTCTCAGCAATTTGAATGTTGCCACTCGGTTCACAGGATGGAGTTGCTAATTCCACTTATATTCACTACATGTGGAGTTCTGGACATCCTGTCTTTCGTCGCCAAAATTTATACTTAACCAGTTATCTGTGTTCGACGAGTACACTCATCATTTGGCATTTTGAGAATTGGCAGTATTTTATGTCATGACTAGTATACTTGTCTTGCGAAAAATTTAGTTACCATTAGCTATTTACCACTTTAACTGCCCAACCAACAGCCTCGAAAATTCTACAATATCAAAGTAATTTTTTTAATGCAGCAACAATTGAAAACTTACAATGTCTGACACATAATTATCCTTCAACCTTCTTGTAGTCTCCAGATATGAACTAAATTGACTGCAACGAATGTATTAGCGTACAAATTTATTTTTAAACATGAACTAATAATTCTGTCACCCATATATGGGTGACATGGCAATCAAAGTGTTAAATTGTAATTTTAGCGAAAACTAAAATGTATCCTTAAATTTCAATATGTCCAGAATGTTTGGAGGTCGAGACGAAATAAAACGAACAAATAAAAAGTATAAATAATTTCAGATGGATTCGTGTATCTTCGTATACTTTTGGCTAGAACTCTTGATCTTCGCTACACAAATAGGTGTGCGCTTCGAAAAGAGGTTGTCACAGTGAACTGGTTCATTGTAGGGATAATTCATCCGCTAATCGTTTTGAATACGCGAAGCTAATCGAATACGACCACTACTTGTTTTCATTCGTCTATCTCGAGGAGAAAGAGATCGCAGTTGACGACGAGACGTGCTCGAAAATACGTAAAATCGTTATTTTTATTAACACTTTGACTGCCATGTCATCCATATATAGGTGACGGAATTATTTATATCGTTTCTAAATGAATTTTAACGTTGATATATTCATTGCATCAAAGTTGATGGTGATCTAGAAAGTGCAAGAAGCTAGCAGGAGTATTCTACATTATACATTTTGTTTTTTCAATTTTTATTTCATTCAACATCTCGTGTTTAGAATCACGAATTTTCGTGGCTGTTAGCTTGGCAGTCAACGTGTTAATCAAAAACGTACATAATATATTTTATTAGGTAAAATTTCTGAAAGAAATAAGAAATGACTGTTGGTCGTCTACAGAATAAACATTTTTAAATGCGTTACAAGTAAACAGCAGAGCTTTGTGAAATATCTTAATTTTCTGCGTTAATTGTAAGAAAGAAAATATGGAGACGCATAGAGTAAACCGTTGAACCGCGCACTACATATATTCGCGTCTTTACATCCAACTTCCTACATCCATTCAGAAACCATAAATAGTCCCGTCACAGCTTTGTAACTCGTTCGCGAGATCAAAGAAAGTTCCTGGTATTGGTAACGCTGAACACATGTTCTGCGAGTTAACGAAGTATCGCGCATCCTTCCGTTTCTGTCGATTAAAGGAACGCGGTTAAAAATACGATTTGGAATTTCTGCGGAAAAGGATTTTAGAATCAACGATTTCCAGATCGTTCCATAAATTACGTAACGTTTGAATTATCTTGAAACACTAAAATCAGCTCGACCAGCGTTAATTTATCGGTCGAGCCACGCGTCACAATTTGCGAGGTACAACCGTATTCGCGACGTCGGTGACGCCGCAACAATCTATTTAAAAAGAGCGCAAAGTAGAATCAAGGAACGAGTTAAAATTCTATAGAAACATTGAAACGTACAACAAAAAGGTTAACCATAGAAAGTGCATACAAAAGCATAAACGTTAAACGTGCAGCGACTGAAAAACGATTCATGAAAATTAAAAAATTTGCAACGTTCACGGAAAAAAAAAATGGCCCCCGCGAGTGTTCGACGTAGCTGTCCGGCGATTTTCAACGGACTTCAATTCCCTGTGCGCAATTAAGGTCACGCTGAATGGTGATTAAAACTGCTGCAAATATATGGAAGATATTCGCGAATCGTTGAGCGCGCGGCATAAAATTTTTAATCCGGGTCGCGATTGAAATTTCAAATGAGCCGCCGAGAATTACTTAACTTACACCGCATGCCTATAGACAAAGTCGCGTAATTTATCGGCTAGGCACACACTTGTTTTCCGCGTTTCGACGGACCCCCGCCGTCGGATAATTGATAAATTAGAGTGCTTCTTAACTTGGTTTATCGGTCCATTAGAGCGCGACGAACGAACGAGCTGAAAATTAGTATGCGTTCCGCTGGCATAAACGATAAGTCAAACAAACCCCCGCCTATCTGCTGAAATACTGCTATGCATGAACAACGGCTTCGTCGTTGAAATTTCTGTTCATCCGATCAATGAGCCACGTAATCGAGGATTAATTGAGAGTCTTCGATTATGGTTGCCGCGCGACTTCATCGTTGTCACTCGCGAGTCTCGAACAGCCCAGTTGGAAAGTTTCAAGCCGATCGACTTTTCATGATTTCTGAGAACCTGTTGGTAATCCAGAGCAATTTTGCGATTCGAATCTCGGGAGTCGCGCGGATCCATTTCGTCGGCGTAATGGACCGTCGTAAACGCAAATGGGTTGTCCTCTTTATCGTTTCTGTCGCTCTTTCTCTAATTATTTCTGTTCACCTTGCATGCATCGCGATCGTGGAGCACATAAGGTTGTTAATGCGACAAACTTCACCCAAAAGCGTCTCCAACAATGGTCTTGACTTTACGCCCCCGCCTAGGCTCTTCTATTTCTGGAAAAAACCACATTCCCAACCTAAACATTTAACTAAAGACGCTATGGTTGCGATGCTTTCCGACAAATATCTCTAGCAGGCATTTAGGGATATTTACATACAGTGGGGGACAAAAGTTCTTTAAGTTTCTTTAAATTCGTACACTCTTCAAACCTAAATAACTTTTTTAAGATTGGACCAAACGTCTTGACTTTTTTTAAGCAATTAGTTGCATTGATTTATTAAATGATATACAAAATAAATTTTGTAAATATTGGAATTGATGTGAATTTCATGACCAATAAAAAAGGAATATTTTAAATATATTTTATTTGAGCCACGCATAAAAAATTTGAAAGACGTATCTGGTAGATCAATGATAGTTCTACGCGTGCAGAAAAATTCATTAAAATCGATCGACGTACACACGAGCTACGTGCCATCGAAAATGGTGAAAACCGCAATTTTTCACGATTCTTGATCAGTTCCTGCTTAAACTACAGAAATTCTTACATCTTTCTACGCGTGCCATTTTTTCCTGTGTCAATCGATTTCGGTGAGATTTTCAGCATGTGTATAACTAACATAGTTCTGAAAAAAGCATATTTTAAATTTTCATTACGAGTTGAAATAAAAATGTTTTAAAAAATGTCTTTTCTACTTTCCCACGTAATTTCTACCAGTTAGAATTATTTCAAAATTGTTTTTACATATCATTTAGTAAATCAATGCTGCTAGTTGCTCAAAAAAAGTCAAGACGTTTGGTCCTATCTTAAAAAAGTTATTTAGGTTTGAAGAGTGTACGAATACTTTTGTCGCCCACGGTACATCGTACTTTGTATATCACAATAGCCTCAGTCAGTACTTCTGTCCTCGTGAACATTGTTATACATAGTCCTTCCTACACAGGGAAGGTGGTTCTTCGAGAAGGTAGTTAATCATTAAAATTAGTGGGCACATCACGTACAAATGGCCAAAGTTTGACGGATTGAAAAATCCATCACAGACCGCAACACATAGACTTTGTCATTTTACGCATCACCCTTTCCTCCTCGCTATCTGTCTAACTATCTCTCTCTCTCTCTCTCGCTCCACACATGTAGGCTTCTCACATCCCACATAACGTCGCTGGACAGACGCCACGCATCGGGTCTTAGCAATCGGACGGGTATAACGGGGGACACTTAAGCGTGACAAGTGTTGTTCGACGTCCTGGAGTAGAGCGGAGAGAAGCCATATCGAGGTGTATAGTGGTCGTCTTTCGGGGATCAATCGACAGAATTCCGGCGGACGCAAGGCCGACTTTTGGCCGGTGAAAGGGCTGCCAATAAATACAGGGTCGAGCACCGATAATAAATTAACCGGCGTCGGCGGATTGGCTTCTACCCGAGAAGCCAGCTGCCGGCTTCGAACCGGGACGAGAGAATTCCGGGACGGCAACACACGCCCTTCCCGGTTTCGCGCCCCATGGGCCGATTGCACGCAATATTTATAGCACGCGCGTAATCGACCGTTCTCGCACCGAAACCGCCGCCCTGCGGCCTTACATCGGCGGCCGCTGATTTGTGACAGTCACGATCCTTCCGGCCAATCCGGCAGAGCCACTCACGGGGCAATATTGTACCAGGAACTCTTAAATCAGAGAAACATCGAAGATATTTCAAGAGCCGCTGCTAATCATCCCCCGGGCCGCTCTCACGCGAGAGCCACCCCTGAAAACGTAGGGGGAGTACGCGTTTCATCGGTTCCTCCAGCTCGAGAACTTTGAATCCCATCAAAAGGGATTCTCTCGGCGCTGTTATTATCTAATGGCGAACCTTTCTGTCTATCTGTCGAAGGGGCGGATTCGCTAATATGAACTTTTATGGCTGCGCGAGACGCAGGGAAGCCTTCGTCCTCGACGTCTTGCGAAAGCGAGACGCATCATTCGAAACCTGGAGTATTATGCTCTCAATGGTTGCACTGATTAGGACCCATTTATCGATTTATTCGTTTATACTTCATTTTAACGTAGTCGCAGCAATTCCTCGTATCTTTTTGTAGATAGAATCTAGAATTTCTTCGTAGTCCATAATTCGCCAGAAGAAAGACGAAATTAAGAGTGTCGCATACACTGTCAATTAACAGTGTCAGTGGATGAAACAATTCATTCGACACAGTAGCAGTGGTCATTTTATTTTACTTCTTCAGATTTCCTTTAATTTTCAGAAATTCTTTTTGAGAATTGTGAAGAGGGATCATGAGGACCAACCATATGCTAATTCACATGAGAGTGTCACATAGACTGCCAATTAACAGTGTGAGTCAGTGAAACGATTGAAAACACGTCTTAGAAGTGGCCATTTTATTTTATTTGGTCAGATTTACTCAGATTTTTAGCTAATCCTTTCAGGGATATTGAAAACGGGTTTAACCCTTTGCACTGCAATGGCGCCTCTAAGGCGACACCGAAAATTCTCGTGCAATTATTCGGAACAACTTTTACATCGGTAAGTTTGCATTTTAGAAATCGGTAGAAATTGAAATGATGCAGGTACGAGTAACGGTGATAAACATTCTATTTATGACAGGAAATTAAACATGTTCAATGGAATTATTCTAGGTCAACAAATAGCTTGGTTTTGGAATTAAAATTGCTTGGAGTGCAAAGGATTAAAGTGACCCAGCATATGCTAATTCGAATGAGAGAACTCATTCGAAACACTAATAGTGGCCATGTTATTTTACTTGGTCAGATTTACTTAGGGAACATATTCAGATGCGAAAATCCGATTTTGATGAAACTCATGGGAGCTTATAGTTTTATTGTTTAAACAAAACACTTTTACTAACATTTTCTTACGAGATTACATTTCCCATTGAAAAACACACAATTTAAAAAAAATTCAAATTTTTTCGACCTCTAGTTTCCGAGATATCTCAAAAATACCCCAATTTTGAGGGCTGTTTTCACGGGATGGTTGCCGATAAAAAAGACACGTGTTAAATATTTTTCAAAAAACTATAAGCTCTCATAAGTTTCATCAAAATCGGATTTTCGCATCTGAATATGTTTCCTTGTGAGAAGTGAAAATATTTAATGTGAGCTATTATTTTATCGGA
>CM052099.1:10768655-10799552 GCA_028453745.1 Agapostemon virescens
GTAGTTTATCACGAAATGTACAGCCTCGACAATTCTAGGAATAGTGAAGCAATGTTTACACGTCCTAGTCGCTCGGATTAACGTGTAAACAATAATAATGAAGAACTAGACGAATAGGAATCAATATATTCGTACGTTTTCTCACGAATATCGTAAAATTTACAAAATGCACTATTCTATTGTATGTGTATGTGAGATATCCGAACTCATCACAAACCGAAATCCTGAAAAGACTGCAAGCAACGAAAGACGGGATGTTCCGGGACACGGTAGCGACTGAGCCGCTGCCGAAGAACTAAATTTACGCGTTCATTAACACTAAAACTACCGAACAATAAATCCAACGATATACATGGCTTCGTGATAATAACGAGACTGCATCTATTCAAATTTCATCCAATTTTTATCATGTGGGTCATTAACACTTTGATTGCCATGTCAGCCATATATGGGTGACAGAATTATTTGTCCATGTTTAAAAATAAATTTCAGCATTCAATTTAATTGATATCTAAAGAATACAAGAAGGTCGATAGATAACTATATGCCGTAAATTTAAAGTTTTCATACGTTGCTTCATTAAATAAGTTAATTTGATTTTATGGAATTTTTTAGGCCGTCAGTTGGGCAATTAATGTGTCAAAGAAGTACATTTGAAAATTTCTGATAGAAACACTTTTATAACTTCAATAATTGCAAAAGAAACAACTAGGAAGCAGTTAAAATGGCTGATTTGCTAGTTCTAGTGTTAAAATAATGTTTCAATATCCATTCTACACACGATTCCACTTTGATTGTTATTCCAAAATGTTCGTCTTCTATCTCCGAACATTTATTCGTCCTCCTATTTGTTCGCGACACTATGCGCATAAATATGGATATCAAAGGTTCGAATTAGGTTGCTCGTAAAGAAAGAGACGCATTTCCTAGAGGAACGTCTTTTGATAATTAACTGGGATGGGTTTCCAACACAAGATTGTAAATGGAGGAAATCTATTTCCGCTGCCTTTATCAGACGATTAATTGAGAGCACAGGCTGCATCAGTCCGGTATTCTGTTTGTGGCGTACGTAATGGTAACTCGGCAGAGTATAGATGACCCAATGTCTTTCCTCGGGCTGATTCATTTGCAGTCTGAACCATCCTTACCCTCTCTGTTTCTTACAGAGAAGAACCCACCCTTGCTCTCGTAGCCGAACGATACTCGTTTAAAACTGTACCTTGAAGAATGGGAGCTGTCAGCTCATCGGTTAACCAGACAAATACCTTCTAGTTCCCTGAAGTTTCACGACAATCTAAAAATTAATTGTACATCCTCGAACTGAAGTTCGCGTAATCCTAAGTACATTTGTTTCGAGCATCCGCGTAACCGTTAAACCTCGCACATCCCTTATTCTTTGACATCGAATGGATAAGATTTCCAAAAATTAATGTAATCGAAAGATATATTCGGTGGTTTGTGTTTCATTGATAAAGCTGTGGCGAAATTAAAATTCTGTTGATTAACCAGTTAGCTGTGTTTGACGAGTATACTCGTCATGCGTAAAATTTATTTACCATTGTATTAAAATGTATTCGTAAATTTCAACATGTCTAGAATATTTGGTGGTCAAGACAGAATAAAATTTGTATATTCTGCTATGTTATATCGTATGTTGTTATATTATGCTTTATTCCAGTGTATGCTGGGATGTTCTACCATATTTTTGTATATTCTTGGATAATATGCTGCATATTAGTACATCCGAGTCAATTCTTGTATATCATGGTGCATTTAAAAATATTATTGTATATCCTAGTATAATCTTGCATATTCTGTTATGTTATGTCATATGTTGGTGTATTCTGCGTTATTCTAGGATATTCTAGTATATTTTTGTATATTCTAGAATATTATGGTCCCTTCTAGTGTATTCTAGTCCATTCTGGTATATCCTGCTGCATTCCAGTATAATCTTGTATATTCTGTTATCTTATGTCATATGATAAAATATATCATAAATAAAAAGTATAAACAATTTCAGATAGATTTATGCATCTCCGTATGCTTTGGCTGGAACTGCTTTGCTTGATTTTCGCGACACACATAGGTGCGCGTTTTGAAAAAAGATCGCCACAATTAACTGGTTAAGAGCAACTATAGCGGCGTTACCTTTTAGTCACATTGGAGAAGAGTAAACTAATATTGAAAACGCGTATATCGTACAATTTGCAGTAATATTTATATTAAAAAAAGAATGAAATAGCATAAGTCTTTTATTTTAGTTTATTTATTGACATTGAAATGCAATCTTGATGAACTTTTTACTTCCAATGACGCAGTTTCGAAAAATGGAATTAAAAATTCCATAAAATCAAATTAATTTATTTAATGAAGCAGCGATTGAAAACTTTAAATGTATGGCATATGGTTGTCTATCAACCTTCTTGTATTCTTCAGATATCAGCTAAATTAAATGCAACGAATATATGAAGTTACAAATTTATTTTGAAATACGGACTAATAAGTCTGTCTAAAAATGCTATTATTCTTGCTGATGCTTGCTGATAAAAAAACACGTGTCAAATATTTTTCAAAAAACTATAAGCTCCCATAAGTTTCATTAAAATCGGATTTTCGCATCTGAATATGCTCCCGTGTTAGTTTCAAGAGGCATGGCCTATTCCGGAAATGCTACACCGTAGCTTTTATCTTATCTCATTTAGAATAAGATTGATACATCTTCGAGTTACACTCGACATAGGACCGCAAGGGGTTAAAGTTAACGTCCCGGAGTCAATATTCTTCATAAAGTTAGCATTCTAAGATCAGCCACGGCGTGCGTAGCTAACATAAACGAATTCCCAGGCGAAGCAGCGTAACAGGACCGTCGGGCGCAACCCCTTCGATAATTGATAAAGGCGACCGTAAATCTGAAAGACACCCAAGGAAAACAGTTTCTCAAACAGAGAGCGAGAGGAAGCTTCCCTTGGCGGGACGACGAGTTCGAGTGTTAATTGCGAGCGTAAATAAACTATATCAGCCGGGTCGGGACGCACCCTTCTCCTAGTTAACAAAAATGCAAGGCAAGCTACCGTCGGGGGATGAAAGAACCACGTTAAACGAACCCTGCACGCGTGTATACACGAGACCGGGCGGTTGCGTGAGATGGCCGAAGCGCGGGGATAAAAGGGTATCCTCGTTACAGGAAAAAAGGAAAAGAGAGGAGGAGAGAAAGCAACCAACCCCTCCGTCAGAATTTCGACGGCCCTCCGGGGGTGTTGGCTACTAATTATGCGTGCGTCGATACGTGCTGTTTGCTCACCGAAAATGCGAGGCGGCCCCCCAGAGAGAGAGCCAGAAGCCGCGCGCGGATTCACTTTGAAACCGTCTGGGTGAGGGCTTACCTGGAACAAAAAAATACGAAGGAGTTTGTTAGTCAAACAACGTAATTGCTAATCGAGTTCGGTGCTAAATAAAGGAGCCATCAACCTAGCCGGGACACGCAAATGTTCTTTTCGCGATGTCCGTCCCGTCCCTGGGATTTAATTTAGGGCCGACGATGGGCGAGGGGGTTGTGAAACTTGCGAGTTCGTTAACAGGTGTGCGGTACACGCGCGTGCACCGTTTCACTGCCGGCTTGCGTTGTTTTTCATCAACAGGTTTTATGAAAATCCACCACCTGTTTCTTGCGCTTCCTTTATTTCGACGATTCCTCGTCGGCGCCGCACGCGAGGACGCCGCGAAATCGAGCTTGCGCGAAATGTCGGAAATTCGCTGACAATGGAAACTCATCGATTTGTGAATTTGGGAAAATAAATTGATGCAGTTAACACTTCACCGACCGGCAAGTGTCTCAGAATTTTTTAAGGTCCATTTTCCATGATGGAAAACTTTTTAATAGATCTTTAAACGTTGACAACAATTTTTATTGCAAATCAACGTGTCAACCTTGGCAATGTTATCTAATAATTTGGATTGCAAATTACGATGTAAAAGCAGCTTGTTAGGCTTCGTTTTGTTACGGTGCAACTATTGAAAGTCCTAATAATAGGCTTCCGGTTGGTAAAGTGTTAATAAATGCTGTCGACACGATTTGATACGTTTATTGCAAGAATGGCGCTATTCGAAAGGGTACAATAATTAACCCTTTGCACTCGAACGGCGACTCTGGGCCGCCAGTAAAAATTGCCACACCACTGTTTAAAACAATATTAACATCGCTATATTTATATCTAAGAAATTGATAAAAATTCAACGGTTGCAAGAACGAAAAACAGTATAACAAAATCCATATACATAAGATGAAATAATTCAGGTAGAATGAAAATATCCTACGTCAGAAGAAACGCTTTGGTTTTCTAGTTAAAACAGCTTCGAGTGCAAAGGGTTAAAGAACATGTTTAGGGACATCGATGTATTGTTTTTAATTTTTTTAAATTAATTTTTGTCGGTCGTAAGTCACCTCTCACGTGACAACAGTACTTTGTAACTGTGGTCGTACGTCATGTGAAAGGCGACAAGATGGAGCCTGTCGAAACTACTCAGTTCTATCGAAGAATCTTAGAAACTACTTAGATACTATCGAACTATACTTAGTTCATATGATACTGGGTCGATGAAAACTGCATCAAGAATGACACGTGGTGGCTATCAAGTAGAGTTTAAGAAACCGGAAGTGATGTTGAATTGTAATAAATTTAAAGATTTATATATGTAATTTTTTCGTTGTCGAACATCCCTTGTGAAATTATTATATATATATTAATAGAATTATTACACGTTCCGCAGGATAAAAAGATATGAATAATTTACTTCCTATAGTATTATTACCTCGTCCACAATTCTCCAATTCTACTTCCAACGATATAAATTATTCCGATAAACGAAAATAGAATTTTAATGATGTAATACAGAGTTCCGCATATCCTACATAAATTATTTTGTCTCCATATTACTCAAAAACGTATAAATTTAGTATATCCCTTACATTTAAATTCATGCAATTCTACACAAAAACTATTCAAAGTTCTGTTTTTACTTGCAATTACGTGAAGACATATAAAGAAAGAAAGAAATTGCATGCAATCAATTTAGAAGTCATTGTTATGCCAAAAAGAAAAGAGTCTTAAATAGTTTTCATATATTTATTATTATTTAAATATATTATTATTTAATATTATTTAAATACTAATTTCACATAACTCTTTATCAACCTATAATTACAGAAAAATGAGTTATAAGCAATCAACTTAGAAATCATAATATTTCAAACAGCAGAATTTTAAATACTCTTTAAAAGGGATTAGAAAATCTTTACAGTGCATGTCTATGTATTATTAAAACATTAATATCGCATAACATTTTATCAACCTATAACTACAGAACAAAAAATTATATGCAATCAACTTAGAAATCGTAATAATTCAGAGAACCGAATTTTAAATATTCTTTAAAGGGTATTATACAAATTTACAAATACATGCCACCATGTATTACCAATTTTAGCATCGATAATTTTCCGACAAAAATTTTTAACACTGATAAATCCAACATTACAAGTTCCCAGATACGTCGAGCTCTAAAATTCTCTAAATAAACCGTTTAGCCGGACACGATTTACGAAACGACTGACGAACGCAGAGAGGTTTGAATCTCGCTGATAGCAAAGGCGTGAATCCGTAGCAGGCCGCGTAATTCGTAGGAAAGGTGGAAACCGAAATTTTCGGGTTGGTCGCGTCTCTTTTTCGGTTCTCCGGAAACGTTGGCAACCGACGCAGCCTCCGCAACTCGAGTTCCATCGCAGCTGCACGTGCAATTATCCTCGTATAAATTTTAAATCAGGCACGTAACGGCGGGGAACCGACGCGATGTGCTACGACGCGCGTTTCGTTCGGTGGTGAGGCGTGATGCTCCGTTATTAGGAGTCAATTTTCATGGACGCGCGCATAAATCCTCTAACGAACGAGCATTCGCGATAAAACCGAGCGCTCCGCGTCGAATCGATTCCATTTCTCGCCTGTCCCGTGCTCTTCACCCTTTTACATCGATTCTTTCGACAGTCGGAATGTAAAACGCCCCGACCCGGTCCATTGGCTACGAACGACATTAAATCACGGTTCGGTTATGATGATTGAAAAGCGGAAATCAGCCGTCCGACGACCATCGCGGCCCCCGGGATGATTCTCGCGCGTAAAAACACCGATTCGATTTTGTTCTATCACTGTGACGCGTTGCGCATAAACCTTTTTACGGTGCGCGCCTGCATAATACGGCGAGGTTGATCAAATCATCGAATCCACGGTACAAAAAAAAAATATATATATAGCGGAAGAGATGGTAATTTTGCTCTCTAGTTTTGCAGTCTATTTGCTGAATTTATCTGATAAATATACGAAAATTGTCTTCCGAATTCTTTCCCTGAAGTTTTAATGCAATGCATCTTCGTTGCTCTCGAGTGGCGTGTTTGTCTTAACATTGAACGATTATCTTAACCCTTTGCACTCCGAGGAATTTAAATACCAAAATCAATATATCTGCTGTGCTAGATTAATTCCATTGTACGTGGCTCATTTCCTTCCATGCATATCAAATTTGTTACTATTAACACTTTATCGACCGGAAGCCTATTATTAGGTTTTTCAATATTCGCGCTGTATCAAAATGAAGCTTAAAATATTATTGGGGATACATTGTTGATTCGCAATAAAAATTGCTGTCGGCGTTGAAAGAGCCATTAAAAAGTTTTCAGTCATAAATACAAGCATTGTAATGTAAAAATTGTTTTGAATAACAGTCTTACAATTTTTAGTGTCGTCGCAAAGGAGCCTGACAGAAGATTCGCGGTAATAAACCACAATGTATTATAGCAAAGCATGGTTATTACCACACCTTTATTAACCTCTTAGGCACTATGCGCCACTATAGTGGCTTTCGTGGATGCCATCTTCTTGTACGACGCGCCACTATAGTGGCTTTCGCGGACGTCATTATCTCTCTGAACGTATCATACTCAATTGTATTATTAATTATTAAAGTAAATTATTAAAGTCAACATACGTGTATCATATCTTTAAGAAAAATTATAATTTTACGATCGAACACTTACTTCTAAAGTGTTAAAAGCGATTCGATCGTTTCTTAAACCAAGTCGTAGTTATATTTAAAAGTATTAACAAAGAGTTTTACTCAACAACCCGATGTCCAATATTCTTCCTAACATCCAATTCGTGCAGACATCGTAATTATTAAAAGTGTGAAAAGACAAATGAATTTACAAACCGATAAAATTCACGATCAAATCATGTCGATTAAGCTAAACATTCTTCAAGCATTTCTTCTAATCTTCCATCGAAGACAAATTCGGAACAAAAATATTCACGTTCTTGAGAATCTATCTTGCATCCGAGGTTATCTAGAATCGACGTTGAAACGTGTTCAGAGGGAAACAATCGCCTCGAGCGTTTTTCTATTGGCGAAGATCGCGTCGATTAAAAAGGAGCTCGGTTGATCGAATCGCGAATAGGTGGAATCGGCCGTTAATACCGTGGGAATCTGCGAGGTTAAAACGGAAGCTGTTAGTAGGTTGATGAGATGTCGTATTACACTGAACGATCGGTGGCTGCATCCAGAGATCTTCGTTTCTCGTTCGCGTCCTGGCCGGTATTAACCCAGAGCCCGGGGAGAGAAACGACACCGGTTCTGCCATCGACAGGAGCCATCCTTTTTAATTTTCTTTCTTAAGCAACCGGGAGGAACGGTGTCCCTTGTTAGCGAACCGTTTACCGGGCTTGTGCTCCGCCGAGGCTTTAATTATCCTATCAATTTATCCAGAGTTTCTTCCGCCGAAAGCTGTACGAAACAGATTCATCGAAAAATCTCTTGCCTCTCATCTGTCCTTCACCGGGGAAAGATTCCTCGATTACAATTTTCTTGGTCGCTCGGGAATAACGCAATAGCTTGTCGCGGAGTAACGAGCACATTCTGTTTACAAAGAACCGAGGAAACTTCTCTTAATTGTTGCAAACAACGGGTCTGAATTGCTAAACCGAGCGGGGAAACTTTGTTCCAGTTCGTTTCTAGGACAATACGGAAACATGTTCGCCGGCGGTAACAAGAAAAGAAAAATGAAAAATCTTATATAACGAAGATAATGGGGAAGATTGTACGCAGCGATTAATGTTAACGCTCGCTCGAAACCAGCCTTCGTTCGAGTTTGTCATTTTCGCTGGAATCCGCGATTCAACGGACAATCGTGAATGAAACCCGTTTTAAAATTCCGACCGCGGTTGCCGAATGTAATTGATATTCTACGAGCGACGAAAATTTCAATCCGCGCTAATGATGGATGAATCGCAAACTCCCGCGAAAATAATCGCACAATCGCGAACTTTATTAGGCGACCTCCTTCCGCGAGCCAGAGAGCGTGGATTAATTAGGTTAATGCGCCGAGTAATGGAATAACTTGTACGGAAGAATTTATAAACGATAATTTCGCTTTTGGCGCTGAAGATTTGATCCGTTATTGGAGAACGTGCAATTCCAAACCATTTTTAATTTAACTGATCTTTCAATACGGTAAAGAATATTTTATCTCGATTTTACGATTCTTTTCGTTAATTCAAAATTTGAAAAAAATTCTCTTTAAAATTAAGCGTCAAAACTCGCGATCAGGGGTGCTTCACGATACGATTCGCGGATTCACGTACATATTGGATATTTTATATATTCCAACGCAGTAGGAAGCTGCGAAGATATAATGAAACGTTCATGAAATTCGAAAGCAGCTTTTTTTACTTGGCCAACAAATTCTAAGTGAAGACGTTCTTTTCAATGCAGCTTAAAATAAAGCTGTGATTAAAGTTGAAGCGGTGCAGTTATTTCGCGTTTAGATTCCCTAATCCCCACGGAACATAATTTTTCCAATTAAATATGCGGTAGATTTGCTTCGCTCGCGGTATCCCTGAAATACTGGCTGCGAAAATTCGCGCGAGTGGCCGCAAGATTCTTGGGCGGATAAGGGGGATCGATTTTCGCCGACCAAAATTCACGATGTATGTTACTGTTTCAACAACCGAGAACTAGTTAACAGCGGCACCGCGAGCATAAACATAAACCCTGGTTACCGCTGGAACATAAGCTCTGGTTAAGCCGCGAGTTAATCGTTTGTTTAGCCATGCGTAGACTATATTTAACGCTTCGCCTCGGAGTGTTGCTGGTACGAAAACAACTCGACGTAATCGAAATGTTGAGCTCCCGAGACTCGAGTCCCAAGGAAGATCATAGAAACGCAGCGAGAGACAATTATTACCGATGCATTCGTGCACGTCAACCTGTCAATCGATAGATTTATTTTCAGCGGCGCGACGTGTCTGGAAACCGATAGTTTCCGATTTCTAAATCGAAAAGTTTGCTCGACACGAATTCGGGATATTCGACGCCTGTCTATTTTTACAAAAACACCGAGAACGCAAGGCTCTGCGATTCACTGTTCTATTTATCGGGACGCATCGTCGAGCATGTGCGAGAACACTTGATCTCCATAACGGCGTACAACTCTTCTGGAAACGATTTTTCTTTTTTTATCCAAGACGAGTCGCTTCGATTCTTCCCTTTTCGTTGAGCAAAGAATACAGTTGTAATCGAACGTTCGAAGAAGACCTAGAAAATCGTTAAATCGCCTACTTTCGTTGTACGTGTGCCGATACGATTTGAATAAATTCAAGTTATCTCCTTGAAACAGTAGATGCATTCATGAATGCAGCTCGCATCTTCGAACGTGAAGCCCACTTCTTCCTGCAGTGGGCGCTTTCATGTTTTCTGTGCATCGTACGAGCTATTCCGACAATTTTAATCTCTCGCGACGGAATAGGTCCACTTAATACACTGTCGTATAGCGGGCAAGAGGTTAGTAAACGTTGCGAAATTTTTTAAAGTAAATTAAAGACTAGTTTATTAATATTAAATACGTATGTACTCCTCGATCTAACTCCTGTCGAAGCAAGAAAAATTTGTCGAATGTCTTGATAAGAGTTTTTAGTCTTATTTCCAATGTGAAGAAAATGTCCATTCTTGGATTATCTTGAGTTTAACCCTTTTAGTGCCGAACGGCGATAGATCGTCGTTCGTAACCCTTGCAGAAACTGCCAACGACGATATATTGTTGCGTATCGTAACTTTAACTCAAAATAAATTTGTAAAATGTTATCAATGGTCTAATTTCATTGCAAAAGAATTAGAAACATTGTTCTGGGGTAAGTACTATGGGGTTCAACACAGTCGGCTTACCAGCAGCCATTTCTGCCAGCCATATTCCGCGGCCAGATTATTCGATTAATCGGCCAAACGACGATTATTCTTATGTGGAAATATTGTTTGTAGAAGAGACACTCATTTCTATGTTTTTCATAATGTTTTATAGTGATGTTGTTCGTATGATTTTCAACAAATATTGAAATACAATTGACATTACTTTATTCTTTCTCTATTTCGTAATATGCTACTTTTTGAATTTTGGACATATCACTCTTAGTTTGATTTTTATGAGCTTTTTCCCGAATCTTAGCAAATTCGTTAAATTGACCCGGTATAAGAGTGTCGCATACACTGTCAATTAACAGTGTCAGTGGATGAAACAATTCATTCGACACAGTAGTAGTAGCCATTTTATTTTACTTCTTTAGATTTCCTTAAATTTAAAGCATTTCTTTTTGAGAATTGTGAAGAGGGATCATGAGGGCCCACCATATGGTAATTCGCATGAGAGTGTCGCATACGCTGCCAATTAACACTATGAATCAGTGAAACGATTGAAAAAGAGTTTTAGAAGTGGCCATTTTATTTTACTTGGTCAGATTTACTCAGATTTTTAGCTAATCCTTTCGGGGATCTTGAAAACGGGTTTAAAGTGGCCCAGCATATGCTAATTCGAATGAGAGAACTCATTCGAAACACTAGTAGTGGCCATTTTATTTTACTTGGTCAGATTTACTTAGGGAACATATTCAGATGCGAAAATCTGATTTTGATGAAACTTATGGGAGCTTAAACTTATATTGTTTAAACAAAAAACTTTTGTTAAAATTTTCTTGCTCGACTACGTTGCCCGTTGAAAAACACACAATTTAAAAAAAAAATTCAAATTCTTTCGACCTCTAGTTTCCGAGATAAAAAATACCCCAACTTTGAGGGCTGTTTTCACCCCTTCAAAGTGGATGGTTGCCGATAAGAAAAAACACGTGTCAAATATTTTTCAAAGAACTATAAGCTCCCATAATTTTCGTATTTGAATATGTTCCCGTGTCAGTTTGAAATCGTCAAAGCCGATAAAAATGTTAAGAAACGAGAACTTCGTAACGAAGTGTAAAAACGATATCATTAATATTTTCACGGAGATGCTGCGTTGCTATAAATACTATAGCAAGTATGCATAATCGAATGTGCCGTTTCATCCGCCGGAAAATGCAGAAGAGAGAAATTCCCATTTTTCATGAAATGGCTCGCTTCAAATTCAAGCAGTTGGCTTCGGCGCGAGCTACGCGCTTCCCGTGGACGGCTCTCGGCTCCATGCGAACTACTCGCTTCAAATGCTCGCAACTCGCTTCAAATACCTCGCAGTTCGCTTCGAATGCAAGCAGCTCGCATCGTGCGAGCTGCGCACGCTTTATGCAAACGGCTCGCGTCCGTGTGAGTTACTCGCTTGAAACGCGAACGGTTTGTTTCGAATGCGAGCGGTTTGTTGCAAATGCGACTATAGTTCGCTTCGGTACGAAGTACACGGGGTTCATGCGAACGGCTCGCAGTTCGTGCGAGTACGCTACTCGGCTTCCACAATCGAACGGACTCGCTTTACCGAGTACTCGCACAGCCCTTGAAGTTACGCTATTTCCGTCGACGAGCAGATCCACGCCCAACCTGGCGGACACGAAGCCGGCAGCTTAATCGAATACGTCGTTAACCGGGTCTTCGTTAACGAACCTGAGGGTCCGGCTGGAAAGAAACCGCCTAACTAGCCGAAGAACGAAGCACGCTACAAAACAAACTTCCGAAGAACGGGAAGACGACGAGCGCTGCATTCCTGCGCAGTTTGTCGAAACAAAACTAACCGACACGCCGTGCCGCGCCGTTTCGATTCGAAATCCGGTGTGCATTCGGTCGCTCTCGGCGGATTTACGGGTTTTATTCCCGCACCGATGGGTGAAAAATCGTCGATAAGAATGTCTTTCGCTCGATAAGCACCGACCCGATGGCGTTTGCGTGCGCAAAGATAGGTTCGATGGCGGAACGGGCACGTTCATGGAATGAACTGGTGATGTTCAGTTTTAACCTTTTTCAGGTTTCCGAGCCAAAATTGGTTATCACGAGCCTGGCCTGTGGTGGTACGTCGTATATCGTTTGTTTCGAATTTTTCATTTGTGTGTTTGTAATTTATTAGATTAACTTTTCCCAAAGTGGCTTTTTCAAACAGGTACGACAGCCCGTTTAAGTCGCGTGCAATTGGTACAACTTAACACGTTGAATGCCACGGCGGTCACCGGAGACCGGCACTGTTACATCGTTTAAGAACGGTTATCAATAAATTAACAGCATTAAACATTAACGCAGTACTGCCAAAATTAACCAGATTACAGTACGAGGTGAAAACTTTAGTTTTTAGTAACTAACAATTTTGTTCAAGAACGCTGATCATTTCTATAAATGAAACCATCGAAAATGGTGAAAATCGCAATTTTTCACGATTCTTGGTCAGTTTCTGCTTAAACTCCACAAATTCTTACATCTTTCTACGCGTGTTATTTTTTCCAGCGTCGATCGATTTCGGTGAAATTTTCACCATGTGCATAACTAACACAGTTCTGAAAAATGCATATTTTAAATTTTCATTACGAGTTGAAATAAAAATGTTTTAAAAAATGTCTTTTCTACTTTCCCCACGTAATTTCTACCAATTAGAATTATTTCAAAATTATTTCTGCATATCATTTAGTAAATCAATGCTTTTAGTTGCTCCAGGAAAGTTAAGTTGTTTGGCTTAATTTTGAAAAAGATATTTAGATTTAAAGAGTGTCCGAATACTTTCGTGAGCCACTGTATATACTAGGTTTCTTAGGCGAACAGGGGTTATCCGTGACCCTTGCTCCTGATGACCAACTACTCTAAGACGAGACATTGGGTCTCTGCCAACTTTCTCTTGGACTTCGGTATAGAAATGCGAAAAACAGGCTGACTAACTTATTTCAAATATCTACATCGATTCCGATATTTTATCTAAGCTGAATTATTAGATTGGTCATTGTGACGGGACTTCACTACACTTTTACCCGAACCGATGAATTCGGAGTCGTGAATCCTGGCAGGACACGTTTTCTCGCCGATATGCACTTCACGAAACCGCACTTGTTGGCGGGAAGGTGACGGACAGAGATTACGTGTCTTTCGTTGTTGAAAATAGACTCTTTATTTTTGCGTTTTGGAGTTCTACTTGTTGGTTCGTCACAATGGGTGGAAGGGATGAAATGTTCAAAACAAGATAACTAACGCTATGGTGAGGAGCTGAGGACGAAGGTCGCTAGGGTTGGTGTGAATCAGAGTTTGTTGTGAGTGGTCTGTTTGTAAGTGAGTCAGTAGTGTGTCGATAATTCGCGTTTTCGGAGTTTTGTGTTTTATGGTGATGTCACATCATCCAAAAAAGTTCTCAAGACGCATAGCACACCCTGCGAGAGCGAGAAAGAGATTAGCGGCTATAAGGCAAATTGTGGGCGATTCGACGGGGAATGGATTGCCCGCGAAAAGTCGTAATATCGGCGAGTTCCGATGATAAGTTTCAGTCGAATATCGACGCGTGAACATTGCTAGATGGCCCGTGAACCGTCGAGATACATAGAACGAGCCTTGCACACGTATACACTGGGTACTATCGGGTTGCTCCAGCGGTGCGCGGCGCACATGCGAGCCCTCCATAAATATCCTGTTAAACGGCCTCGATTTACTGTCCAATAATGGTCGAGTACCAGGCGTCTGTATACTCGTTGATAGTCGAGCCATTATACACGTGGACCGGGCCCCGGAGCTTCGCATAAGAAGGATCTCATTGTTGAGTACAGATAGGCGAGCCGTTACTTTACGAGCGACACTGGAACGCGGACGACGCCAAGGGAACCGCCGGAAATTGACCGTGCATCCTGGACTGACGATACCGTCGACCATACCAGACACACCAGACGAACTACGGCTTCGATATCGACTGCTTCGACAATAGACCACTGAACATTAGGGTACCCGGGGCTCTGCCTCCTTCGAGACCATGTTCGCCGCCATCGCGATTCTGTTACTCCGCTCACAGAAATTGGGACACAAGATTCAGAGAGGTTTTTGTTAAGATGATGTTTGGATCCGGTTTTATTCTTTTTACCTGCCTGTTGCTCCTTTCAATTTTTTAACACATTGAAATTAAAATAAATGTATACACTTTTTTGTTATAAAATCAAACAAATATTCAACTTTCATTCTAATACAAACATATTAGAAATGTTTCACGTGATACATTTTAGAAATGCTTTACCTTTGTATGCATTCAGTTCTTTAAGGTTTTTGGTCCAGTATAAAGATATCACGAAGAAGAATATCGGTATTACTGCATTCCGGAAAAAATTAGCAGTACACTTTACAAATTGCCGAGAAGAAGACAGGCAGTATTGCAACAACTTCTAAAACACAATGACACAAATACCGAAAACAATCTAGGAAAGTCTCTGCAGTGCGAAAATATTGTAAATTATGTTATGGGAAAAAATGCGACACAATCTGGTAGAGCGATGGCCACAGATTTTGAACTGTGAAAAGAATTATTTCTATTACAACATGTGTCCTTTCGAACCATACATTATTGTTACGGTGAAGAATTACTTTATGATGAACAACCCCTAAGGAAATAATAGAAGATAGGGGTTGTCGCGGATCTGTTGTACCGACAGACAATTTAAAATAATAGACGATCGCCTGTGCGAATTCGATAAAATTAATCTAGACTGTATTTTACTAATAATTATTAATCAGTGAATAAGGAGAATAAAAGATGAACAATAACAGAGATGTTCCTTTGTAACAAAGTTTGCGAGAACAACTGTCTGCAGTGATCGGTTTTATTACATCACAATTAGACTGTGAATAATATTCGTTCATAATATAAAACCAGCTGGTGAAATTAAATACAGGAGAAACATTAATAGAATTAAAAAATGCTAATACATTATTTTTATATCATTACGATAAATGAATAAAATTCGTCCATATAGCTGTCGTTTTATACAATCGATATACACAATTTATTTTGCATAAAGATCCGCAGTAGGATCGTGATATAAAAATATCGAAGGATTTACAATTTCTATAGTATAGTAGGATAAGATGTCGCAAGAATAAAGAACAGTTAGGAATTAATAATATCGTACGAAACAAAAGGAAAGAAAAATGAAACAAATTTCGCATATTTAATGAAAGTTTACAAACGTCACTGAAAATCGTCTTCCATCCCTGAGCATTATTTGCAGGAATAATTCTGCCTGAAGAGAGAACAGATTGCATTCGACCAGAACCGGAGCAGACGTTCCGCGAATCTTTGCGTTGAATTAATTCGAATGCAACGATTTCAAGAGTTGCCGAGTACGGGAACATCAAAAGGCGACCGAGTCAAGCCGCAGGTGCCAGCTAGAATTGAAATTTCTCTCGTCAACCACATTTCGATTCGTAGAAACAGCTCTTCCTTCGCTCATCGGCGAAATTCGAAATTTCACGAAAATAGTGTTCCACCCCCCCTGGAAAATCTGCTGTGCAAGTTGCGGTCGAAACATCCTAAATTCGACTAAAAAACTCCTATCAACTAAAAAACACCACCATCTTTGCCAACGACTCAAAAACTGTTTCTCTTTTCGCATATAGTGAAAATAGTTACTCATCGGATTCATCTAAGTCAATGCTCTTTTCATCCGTAGATATTATTCTCCGTCGTTTCTTTCGCATATGAATATTCTTTTCAGCAAAGTGTAATCGATGCATCATATGTTGCACAATTAACCAAGGCTTTTTCTTCAATTTTCTCCGTGTTACGTATTTGCATTTTGGTAAAAATGTAATCTTACTGAAAACATTTTAATGAAGCCCTCAACGACAACAGCAATTTTTATTGCGAATCAACAAGGCCTCCTAAGTAACGTTATCTAATAATTTCGTTAGAAATTACAATGTAAACGCCGTTTTTTAAGCCACATTTTGTTATGGGGCAATTATTGAAAGACCTAAATAGGCTTCCGGTCGTTTTAAAATTGCTTGGAGTGCAAAGGGTTAAATATATATAGTTATTTATACTTCTTCCTTACACGAGTCTTTCACTTGATACAATCCCTCAACAATATACGTCATCGCCAAATGGTCAGCGTCAACCTTGGCTTTTACGGCTTGACCCGAGCCTATGTCGGCCACAGAAACGAGCAAGCGGAAAACATGAAATTTAAAATATAAACTGTTCCGAATAAAATGTCATTAAAAAGTTTAGAGTACAGACATAAAAATGAAACGTCTATTG
Organism: Agapostemon virescens; assembly: GCA_028453745.1. Classification (NCBI taxonomy): domain Eukaryota; kingdom Metazoa; phylum Arthropoda; class Insecta; order Hymenoptera; family Halictidae; genus Agapostemon; species Agapostemon virescens. The sequence goes on from CM052099.1 coordinate 10,785,214, forward strand.
GAACGAACGAACGCTGGCGCGGACCATCTAAAGCAGGAACATTCGAACGACATACAGTGGCTCAAAGTAAAACTCTAACACTTATATATTTTAATTTTCTGAGGTTAGTATTAGTATAGGAAAACAAATTAAATGAAAAACAGAATTATTTTCAATAAATTACACTTAAAGTCATAGAAAATTTATTAAGCAAAGACAAAAATTATTCACGATAATTCAAAACAAAATGGAAATGTTAAAAGTTATGAAAACTAGCCTCAAACTGAAACTGGGACAATTAGTAATCCTGTGGGAAAAACAAATGAAATGCGGGGAATCACGTTTCATTTTTTCGTTCTTTTATTTTATGTAGGTTTTAGTTGACGTAAGTCGTTAGTTTCTGTGAAGTTTTGTTTTAATTTCTCAAAATGGCTAGACAATGTGGACAAACGTCGTTAGAACTACGGGAACTTGTTATAAGTTAATTTAGAGACGATTTGTCTGCACGAAATATTGCATCAATTGTGAAATGCAGTCACTCTACAGTTCATGATATTATAAAACGCTTTAGATCCAGAAATAATGTGGAAAATAAACCGAAACTAAGTAAACGGAAGATCTTCGCAGAATCCGAGGAGCGTTGGATCGTACGACAAATTAAGAAAAATCCACAATTAAGTGCCCCGAAGTTAGCTACCGAAGCTAAAATACATTTAGGAAAAGAAGCTAATACAGAAACAGTGAGACTTATATTAAGAAAAAATAATTTTAATGGGAGAGTTGCTAGGAAGAAACCATTTGTGAGTAAAAGAAATCGTTCAAAAAGATTGCAATTCGCGAAATTGTACAAAAATAAAGATTTTTCATTTTGGAGAACAGTTTTATATACAGACGAGAATAAATTTAACATTTTTCGATCCAATGGACAAACTTATGTTTGGAGAAAACCTAATGAGGAGTATAAGGAAAAGAATTTACGACCTACTGTTAAACACGGGAGAGGTTCAATAATGATGTGGGGATGCATTTCAACTGCTGGATCAGGAAATCTCCACATTATTGACAGGATTATGGATCAGAAAAAATATCTACAGATTTTGAAGAACAATTTAAATGATAGTGTGGAAAAGTTAGGTATTGCCGATTCTTACAATTTCTACCAGGACAATGGTCCAAAGCATCGAGCTCATAATGTTCGTCTATGGTTATTTTATAATTGCCCACATGTAACCGAAACTTCCGCTCAATCACCTGATTTGAATGTAATCGAACATATATGGGCGTACTTAGAAGAAAACTTGAAAAGCCACATTATTTCTAATGCTAAAAATTTAAAGAAAGCATTAAAAGAGAAATGGGCAAATATTGATCCTTCGTATTGCGAAAAACTAGTACGGTCCATGCCGAATCGATTAAAAGCTGTAAGAGCAAATAAAAGGCTACCAACAAAATATTAATATCACATAAAAATAGCATAAAACATATGTACATATCTACAAGAAAATTTTCTACTGTCCGAGTTTTATTTTGAGGTCAAATTCCATTACTTTTTAAACTTCGTTTTTTTAATAATTTAATGGAAATAAATTTTGTTTTTGTTTTTTAATAAAGCTTACTAAAAATAGCTTTATTTTTTGTCCATATTCTTTTCTTACCCTACCAATCGCTTCATAAGGCCTAAAAATGTCAGTGTCCGAGTTTTACTTTGAGCCACTGTATGACAATGTAATTCGAAGGCAGAAAAGCTTTTCAACCGCAGTTCCTCGATAGCGCGCGTTCCGCCGGTGATCTGTTAAATATGATTTGCCTTAACGTGCGGACGGCGGGTTTTCATCCGAGAATTTCATCGAGCTACCGGAATCGTAGCTGGTCGAGTCAGGTGGGTTCGGCCTTAACGTCGTCCGGTGCAATAAATTACTGCGGGTCCGTCTCTCGTTCGCGGTTCGTGAGAATCTCTCGGCTTCTCTCTCTCCCTCTCTCTCCTTCCCTTCCCGTTCCTCTTTCACAGTTTCTCCCTCTTTGGAGGTCTAACGACCGCAAATAAACCCGGAGTGATGCATCCTCTGCGACGACGACTCGCGGAGCTCCAGGGCCAAGTAAATAAGACATCAAACAATTTGGACCGGGCGGACTGTTCGCGGATAGTCGGCAACAACGAGTTCCACGGTCGACCGCAACGAGGTTGACGAGGTTGCGGACAGAGGTGGACGAGCCTGACCGGATGAAAGAGTAGGGCACGTGAGGGGCAAGAGGACGAGGGTGGTGGCAACCTGACAATCCGGGCGAGATGGAAAGCGAAGGGAGAGGAAGAGACAGAGAGAGCCAGATTGATATCGACAGAGAGAGCGAGAGAGAGATTGAGAGAGAGGAACGGCCGCAACGTCGACGCTCGGCCCAAAGCCACCGCAGCTCGCCTTGTTTTCCAAGAAGACAACAACTTCATTAGGCCGCTCCTCTCCGCCCGTTTCGACTCTATTCCACCTTCATGAATATGCATGCCGACCACCATCACGTCCCGATACATTTGCCTGGCTTTCGTTCACGCGAACCGAAGATCTTCCGCAAGCGCGATCGGTCCTCGTCAAACTGACGTAAAGGAGGTCCCGGGTTTCGAGTACCTATGCTCGGGATATTCTAGGATCACGGCTGTTGTTCGCTCGCACCTCCTAGTAGTTGCAGACCCATTAAACTCCCTTTAAACCCCAATCCCCCGATAGAAGCGCTCTTCACACCCGTTGCATTTGAATTTTTAACCGTTTGCGATCTGGTCAGATTAGACGAATTCCATTTCGTTGAAACTCCCATGCGCGACACATCTCAGCGATTTTTGGCTGTCTAGGATTTGTTTAGATATATTGTTTCAGTTATTTATTTATTCGATTTTGGAACGAAAAACGGATATCAAGCTCAATGACAATTGACGCATCACAGACTCACCGGTGGAGGATAGATGACAACTGTTTTGGGAAGAAGATCCTTGAAGAGAGGATAGTCGTGCAACGTCTTATGAGGCGTTCGTGAGGAAATTGAAATACGAAATTTGCAGGCGTTGCATAATTTTAGGATTATGTCTCAAATTGGTGATTCCTATTTTTTCCATTTCGATTTTAATCCTATCTAAGGAATCAGCCTTTTCTTTGGACCAAGGCACATCGGTAAGAAATTATTTGCAGTCCAACGAAAAATGAAGCCTTGTATAATAAGCGTATTTAATTTTTGATTTATAACTTTTTGCCATTTCCTAATGATCCTTTTTCAAGCTTTGGTAGCAACAGATTATTCAGAACCTTGGACTAGGACACATCGAATATTTAGATCAGTTAGAGCTTTAGAACTAGTACACAATGGCAAGAAGTTGTTTGCACCCCAAGGAAAAATAAAATCTTTTATAATAAACGTATCCAATTTTTAATTTATAACGTTTTACCATTTTCTAATGATCTTTTTCCGATCTTTGGTTAGTAATAAATAATTCAAAATGTTTCACATCTGTAAAAAGCTGTTTGCACTTCAACGAAAAATAAAATCATTTAGAAAAGCGTACCCAGTTTTTAATTTATCACATTTTTATAACTGGCACACACAACTGGTAATTATATGCGAGGTTTTACCGATTCAATTGCAATTGCAACATTGAAGTTGGCGTAAAGTCAATTGAATTCACAGATTCGCTTTTCAGCGATTTCATATTTTTTTGTTAACGTGAAATTTAATTTGTCAGAATACCGTTTCGACCTGGCCGAAAAGCAAACTCGCGGCGCGGTATAATCGGGAAGCACGTATAACGAAAAAGTAATTGAATGTTGTAACCAATTTTAATATCTACCATTTCCAGTAGAATTCCACCGGTATAACCCACTATTGTTTTATACCAGCGCATTTCTTCATTTCTCCAATATCAATTATCGAATACCGATTAACAGATACCGATCAGGATCGGATTTAATCACCATCATGCGTTCCTTCTGTTGCTTCTAGCCACAGTGATCGATAGGAGGCACTCTAAAATATTTCGTGAAATTTTGTTCGTCCCACTTCCTTAAATTTTACCGAAATTCCAACGGCGTCAGAATCAAATTGACCCTAGTTCGTAAATTATTTGATTCGCGTCATCCATCAATTACAATTTATATGATTCTTCAATAAATCAACATTATATCTACATTAAAAAATAATGGAATAATGTCATGGATTTTCTGTGCCAGATATATATGCCCATTACGAAATATCTTTAAGCTGACGTTCGAAGTTGTAGATACTAATTGCTGTCTGACTATTCGAGTTCAGTAGAAATTAATCTTTGAAAAAGAAAAGAACACATCATTAAAACTAAAAGATATTTGATCGAATATCTCTGAAACTACCACAGCCAGAGAATTAGTTTAAATACAAAAGTAGTGTAAATTTTTCATATAAAATTTATCTAAGAAAATACATTTCAAATATCACTATTCGTTAATAACATTTTTACTCAAATTACAGGCTGTGATACAAAGCTGACATGAGTTCCTACAAACAAAGTCCAAAATAAACCGTAAAAAAATAATTTTGTACAACTAGCACCAATACTAACAGAAACGTCCATTACCATGTAATAGACAATGTGCACGAACAATATCTTCCATAGTTTCAGAGGTATTTTGAATTTCCATATATATCGTTACCCTGCTTATACAGAATAAATAGTAAAACATTTTTATCCGAGACTTCAATATATAGAATAAAATTTATGGAATGTATAATATAAAACATACAGATATATGGAATAAATATAGATGTATAAAATGGTCTGGAGATCCTAGTCCCACATTCGACCATCCTGTAACGATATTCGTCCTTGAATGTCGGTCACTACGTCGCAATCGTCGTTTATTTTGTATGTTCTTAACGCAAGCGTAGTCGTCTTGATTATATTTTCGAGAACACCTTCTTTACCACCCTCTCTAGCAATTTTTTTCTTTAGGATGTGCCCCTCACTTCGCTTCGTTGGGCCTATTCCGCTCATGTGCAACCACCTTCACGACGATCAGCCGTTTCGTCGTCGTCTGTCGTCATCAGCGCCATTACGAGGCGATCGGTATTCTCCCAACCCCAGAGAAGCCTCCAAATGTATCTATTTGGTATCTTTAGTATCTTAAATTTGTTAGTATTTTAGTATCTTAAATGTATATTATTTAGTATCTTTGGGAAAAGAAGAAACCGCCACTGTTGGAATGCAACGAAACCATGGCATCATTGGTTTCAAGTGCTTAGGCTTAAGGGGTGGGTTTTTAAAAGTTGAGACAGCAGCACTAAAAATTGCAACGCCATTGTTTGAAATAACTTTTACATCACAAAATAATAGTAAAAACCTGAATATGCATAAGAGAAAATAAATCACGTAAAGTGAAATTTTCGAGACCAAAAGACGTGCCTTCCTTTACGAAGGTAAAACAGCTTCGAGTGCAAAGGGTTAAAGTATATCACGACTATAAAGCGTTATCATTTGGAGAATAGTGTACAGTTTAACCCATTGACTGCCACGCAAATTTAGTGCGTCTTGCCCTGGGTGCCATGGTTTTATTTTAATATAATTAATTTAATATATAGTTTTAATAATACAATTGATAATCAATATGTTCTCTACACAACAGAATATCATTGAAATAAATCTTTTATGTGCTTGCCTATAAAGTAACCGCCGCGAGGCGATTCAAACTTTGCAGCGAATCGACAAGTTACAACTCTACGTCTCGTAGAAATGCGAAAAACGCGACTCGTACCCCGGCTGCATCCCCCGGGAGGCGGAGTTTTTCGAATCGTTCCGAGATCGCCCGGTTAATCTCCCGTCTCGTCGGCCCGATAAGGATCCCCGATAAAGAGCTCCGAGCGAAATCTATCAGGATCGCTGACAGCTTTCGATTGACCCATATTCGGCCGTGGAAAAACCAGCGTAGACGCCAGCTGTTGCCCTCCGATCCCATCGAGATGCGTGCACATATTAGCCTGAAACGTTCTTCCGCCGGAATAGCGACGTACCTTGCACTTCCTATAGAAAAGAAGATCCAGGATTTTACGGTTCCCTTCCAATTAGTTTATCACGGCCACTCTTCTTTCGCAGATTACGCTCCCGGAAGTTCTGCTAATTAGCACTCGACAAATTCGGATAATCTTTTGTACTAGTCTCCTGTCTGACACACAGTGGCAGTTTTTCAGAGAAATCCTCGAGTAGGAAAGATTCTATTCCGTTCGTTTTAGAGGATGCACGGAGATATTCGTTGTGAGATGCTTGCAGATCTTTGCCTAAATCCAAATCTGCACAGTTTAACCCTTAGCACTCCAAGCAATTTTAATTCCAAAATCGGAACATATTTTTTACCTAAAACAATTCCATTATACATGGTTCGTTTCCTTTCGTGAACATAAAGTTTATTACTATCACTTGTAAGTATAACATTCCCATTTTTACTGACCTCGTAAATGCAAACATAGTGATGTATAAACTATTTTAAATAACAAGAATCGAACCAATATTACATTTTCTTTTAATTTTTCACTAAAATTCACATACGATACCCGAACGACATTGACGGTTCAAGAATATTAATGACGCTCTTTTTAGATGTTGTAAAATTTTTAAACAATTGGCTTGGATACGTTAGCGAGATGATGTACGTCAGACTCGTTTAACTTTTCCAATAATCGACTGTGAAACTATTTATTCGGGATTTGTGCAATTTGAAGTAGCAAATCGCGGGTTCCGTCAAATATAGACAACTTGTCACTTTTAATCAGATTCGCGCGACTGTAAAATTCCGTGCGAATTTCTATATCTGGAAAAACATTGGAACATTCGCAGTAGTGTTGTATACCCGACAACCACGTAAACACCAACGCATCCGAAACATCCGAGTCACTAGGACTAACCAACCCTTAGACCTTTCCTCTTCCACGTGATTCCTTCCACAGCACACATTTCCCTCTTCCTTCCACATTTCGCTTTCAAGAGCTAAATATATACGTAACAGTCCACCAAAAAATCTCGAGCTTTTCCCTTTCAAAGTCAAGACCGGAACGTTACGTATCATACTAAACCTCGTCACCGTGTACGTCGCTTAACCCTTTGATTACTGAATTATTTGAAGATTTTTATGCCCATGGGACGGAATTAATTTGTCACTATATGGATTAATATGAAAAAGTAATACATTTTATTTGGAATATACTTATATCGGTGATGTAAATATATTTTTGAAACAGCATTTTAGATACAAAATATACATAAATATATAAATGAAACAAAATAGAAATATTTATATAGAACAAGAACCAACTTAAAGTTTAATAATTTTGTACCGTGTGGTATTTTTCAAACCGTGTCGGTAAATGCAAAGGCACCTGGCATTGTTTGCATTGCCAAGTGGTTTCTTTTCTTATTTTATGTTTATAACATACGTGACACCGTTTTGTAGGGTGTTTCTTTAATTCTGTTGCCGGAATATTCTCCGGAAAATGTGCCCAATTTTTCGCTATAAAACGATGTGGCGCATCGCTACTTGTAGCCCACGGATATTATAATTTGGCAGGACCACTTGCGCCAATAATTCTTCAGCGATTTCTAAACGAAATTGGACAATGCTTGTTTTGGTTTCACAAAATGTGAAACGGGTGCCGCAAACATCAACGCCTGCTTCTTAAATTCAGATGACGAGTCAGACTCGTCCACCGTAATTTCGCCCAAGTAAGCAGATGACGAGTCTCACTCGTCAAATGTACCCAAAGGGTTAACTAGAATATTGATACTAAGGATAGACTAAAAATGATACAGATTTTCTTAACGCTAGAATTACCGAGTAATAAATGCGACTGATGTACAATATGTCTTCTAATAATGGCAAGACTACATCTATTCTGAACCTTGTCCCATTTTTATTACAATGTCTGTTTCAATGAAGAAATTCGTTCGAAGCTTTTCAACGAAGATACTTTTATAATTTCTCGAATTGTGAAAGAAAATATTACGAACCAGTCATTTTGACTGGTCCAGTGATTCCAGTGTTAAAAATAAAAATTCATAATCAACTTACTTACTGCTACAAGAAAAATAAATCTGATACGTAAGTTCGCACAGTTTTAGCGTCGAATGGTACAGCAGTGTGTATCTATCTTTGAAAATAGAGACTACTAATCTAATTTGAAATAGTAGGTAAATCGAACCAAATCTTGAGAAAGAAAAATGGTTGCGGTGTCATTGGTGGAACGAATTTACTGTGATTCGTAAATTAGGTCCAGCTTTGGCACTGGTTCAAATTCAGCCAGTCTCTCTTATAACGTATATATGTATCCTGACGCATAATACAACACTGTAAGTTCAAATTTCCATAGTTTCAGCTAGACCACTAGTTAGTAGAATTTCTGTAAAAATTTCGATAACGAAAATTCAACGAAGTTTAATTGAAACTTCAGTCTACGTATAATGACGGTCTGTAGCTACGGAGGATCGTAGAATTATTTAACGAAGGTACCAATAACGATGGTTTATCCGTGATAAATATTCATACATATCCATTGAATCTGTATCACGCTATTAAACTTTAGCAGAATGTCTACAGCTCTGCTGTGCATACACGATGACCCAGTTTAATCTTCCAATGTACTGAATCGCTTGTTAAACGAGCAGCATTACTTTTTGCAATTTGAATTTTAACGTGTAATCCAATCTGCCATTCATGAATCGTGTCACGGTCGCCTGAAACTGTCAAAAAGCGATCTTCGACGATGAACAAACGTTTAATTTTAAAACACGTAAGTATGCATTTTTTCCCCATATTAAGGGTGAATTGGTTCACGTTCAAAAAAAGGGATCACACGATTTGAATCTTCGGTTAAAAGTATTCCATGGATACAAAATTTATTTTCTCGCTTTCCATATTTATTTATGTTTATTATATTTATTAACCATTTACAGTTAAATTGCCTGATACGATTCCTTAAAACACTACAACTCTGAACTAAAAACATTATTAACTAAAATTCATTATTTATTTCATTCATAAAAGTGATTAATATTAACAGTAGGCTTTTTGGATGATCCAAAATAATTATTGTTCTCCTAAATGCAAATATAATTGGGTAAAAGCTGTTTCAAATAACAGTAAGGAATTTTTTAGCGTCGTCTGAGAGGAGCCATTGAAGGGTTAAGGATTAATATCATGTATACTGCATTTCTTATATTCTGGGGCGTTCACGCATCCTGCGGATTAGCTATAATTAATTGTCGACTGTCTTTTGTTGGAACAACAGAGATTTAATTACTTATTTGATCGTAAAAGTGTGGCTCTTTTGCTCGTGCACAGTTGTATTCTTTCCATTTGAGGTTAAATAAAACGTGACGTGTAAACCAAGCAAAATAGCTTCGCGATAAACGTGTTAACCTGTTTCTCGCAACTGAAGACGTAATTTTTATTTTTCATCAAGATGCAAAGTTTAGTAATAACAAATAGAAGCAACGCCGTCTCTACGCGGAAAGCGAAATTACTTTTCGAACAATGCTGTATAATCATTCTGTAAAGTATGAATATCATAGTATTGGTCAAAAGAACTGGTCTGAACGATCTTTGCACCAACCGGATAACAAAATAAAGCTGGGAACAACGAATTGCGAATGTAATTCACGGTTGAGCACGGGTGTCCGCCTGTCGGTTGGCCAAATCGAAACAGCCATAGTGGTCCGCGGGGTTTAGAACACATGGAAAATTCATACATCAGCGGCGTTCGGTGTCTCAGAATTTATGCACGCCGGTGTTACATGCCGCCGGAGCGGTTCGATCGCGACACGCGTTGAACGAGTAACCTATATTCCGCTGAATATCGGATTCTCATGACTACGTTTAACGGCTGGCGCCGTTCGAGGGGTTTGGGGCTGCAGAGGGATGATAGATCGCGCGCATGTGAAGTCCATTATTCAAGGATGGAGTTTTCGGCGGAGGCATTTTTGTTCTAGCGTGAAAGCTACTGGGTCTTATCGAGGGCTACGAAGAGTTATGGCCCGGCTATTACCCAGAAAATTATAGAGTGAACTCGCCTAATGCGAAGCCTCTTCTAATACGAAACCCCGGCTTATGTTGGTCGCACAACATCTCAGCGATGATGTTTTCTTTCGCAAACCTGCTTCAATATCGTTCCGTATTTCGTGCGGGTTGGTGACAAATAAGGAGCAATGTCAATCGAGAATACGTACCGAGCCTTTAACGCATTAACCCCTTGGGTACGGATTTATTTGAGAAAATATTTGCATGTGGAACGGAAATAATTTTTGGTTGCTTGGAGTAGTATGTAAAGGCAGTACATTTTACGTAAGAATGTATTTATTTCTAAAATATTGGTGACATATGTAGTATTAAGATGTCTTCAACTAATTAGAATTGCAAAACAAAAATAAATTAATAACAACAAAATAAAACTAAATGAAATAAATTCAAAGTTTAATTTTTGGTTTGACGTCTTAGACACGTCATCCGCTCCTAGGGGAAAAAAGTGAATGACGTGTCTCAGACGTCAAATGTATCCAAGGGGTTAACTGCGGCCGTGGCGCGACTTTGCAATTTTGGGGCTAGTGAAAATCTCGAAAATGGGCAAAATGGGGTTGATAAAAGGAAGCTTCCTAGATTTCCCTGAAATACTAGCCTCGATATTAAGAAGTATGTTTAAAGAGGAACGTTTGGGGAACATTTTAGCGTTGGATCCATGTCTATAGTGCTGATAGTTTTGTCGTGGCATGACTCCAAAGATTGGCTAATATTGAGGGGGTGCGCCCCCCCCTTTTAAAAATCGTAAAAAATTGGCGAAAAATTTTTAGTTCACCGATTCTTTTGTAATTTTGTCTACACGTTTCTAGACGTGCGATCAGAGTCTATGGCAATTTTCAGGTCGATCGGAATGGAATTACGGAAGATGTGTAGATCGGGGAAATCCGACAACCCCCAAAACATCCCTTTCTGAGAGGGAAAAATGTCGGTCGAAAAATTTAGTTTCTCGTTCTAGTTCATAAAAGGTAGCATCCTGGAGCGTATAGAAGTATCATGTCGGGTGATGCCACGATTCTTAGAATGAATGTTTAGGTTACGGACGATAAGTATAGTCTGAACGAAACCTCCGTCTATACGGCGAGATTAATTCTAGTTCACTTTTGTCATATCAATATTAACACATTGAGCGCCAGGAACAAGAGCCATTTAATTAATTATAAGCTCATTTGCTTGTTTCTGAACAACGAGTAGCTAAAGAAAATATTTAAAACCTTATACAGTTTCGTAAAATAGTATATTTTGATTGAATATTCGTCATGCACAATTTAATAGAAACAAAATTATTCAAGCTTTCGGATTCAATTCAAGTGGCAGACTTACAAAACCCGCAATATCTTGGGGCCGGTGTTCAATGTGTTAATAATAAATATTAATAAATCAAGTCCGATAAAAAGAATAAAGGAGTGTGTATGTCAAATCCCATTTCCCAATAGAAATTGACTCGAACCGTGTACAAAAGTGTACAGCAAGAATGAGTGAAAGGTTGTTAGTCTAGGTTCTATTGCAAAACCATTTCTGGAGAATAGTATGCGATGTAAATGTTTCAATGAAATAGCGATTCTATTTAACGAAACATAACGCGAGATGGCCTCGTCTACCGTGTTAACTCAAGAGACACTTCTCGAGAGTCTCACAAACTATGTAATTCTTAAATTTGTGTGGTTGTTCGGGGTGTGTAACTTGAACACAAACCGGCACTGTCTCTCCGGCTCTTGGGACCCGCTGTCATGAAACGAAGTAAACTGCAGAGTCCGTTTCAGACCCTTGTAACTTCACTCTGACGAAAAGCAGATTTCCTAGGATGTTCGTCTAAATTATCGCAATAAGATCTTCTATCTTGGGAGCTCAGCTCCTCGGTAGAATTACATTAAACGATAAATTCGTAAGTGTCTCGGGATAAAAATAATAAAAAAAATACTCTAGCTTGCTGTTCAGCAAAATTCCTAAAACAACTATGTTTCCGATACATTAGATTGGGGAAAAAGGAATCCACTATTTTTACGCGTCATCTAACGAAAAAATAATGCATTTCTTTTTGTCCCCAACCTAATATTTATATCTCGTAGACAAAATTGTTTCGTAACGTCTTCCGTGCACGGTGCTGAGATTATTATTGTTTATCTTCTAAGAATGAGAGAAATAAAACAAACATACCGATAAAACTGTATATAATAATAAATATACTGCATTTTGCTTGGCATTCGCTTTCCCTTCACATTTAGGGCGATCGTACAAAAAACTGAACATGCAATCTGTGCACGATGACTAACTACTTCGTCCAGCTACTCAACGAACAACAAATTTGAACCTATTCCAGAGGCAACGTGGTGGTCGCAACATTTAATAATTCGTGAGCCGTAGAAGCCCTTCGTTTTTCTAGAGCTAAACACGAGCCGGGCACGACGAGTCGTCGAAACAAGCCTGGCTGCCATTGTAAAATCCGCGGGGTCGTGGTAACATGTGGGGTAGCCTCGGCGTGCGTATTTTCGAAAAAAAGAAGGCATGATAAAATATCAGACGCACAGGGAAGCTGAAACAAGGAATCGCAGAAATATTAAAACGCATGGCGGCGTAGTCATATCAGAGGAGAGAGAAAGAGCAAAGCCGGGTGTGGCGCAGGGAAAGAGAACGAGCGAGAGAAGAGGAGAAAGAGGTAGCCGGTTAACGAGCGCTGGCTAGCGTGGCGCAAAAATTAGCAAATAAACTTCTTTTCGAAATTAAAGCTTCGAGGGGTTTAGACGAACGTACGAAATCCGGTCTCACTTGGACGTGACCCACATTGCGCGCGTGTGTCGGTGAGTGCGCGGGACTTTCAAGCGGAGCCGACATTAAAATTCCATTAAATAGGCGTATTTAGCCGGCGCAAAGGGGGTGGTAAAGGGGTAGAAAGAGAGTGAGAGGGGGAGGGGGGATGGGGTGCGTAGGCGCAGCTCTCCCCCGGGGCTTCTGTGCTACGTTTGCGGCCGCGTGTTTGACAAAAAACGAGAAAATTCCCGCGGCCGCTCATCGTTTCAAGCAGCCGAGCCCAGCCTCTGCTCGCGGGCCGCGGCGCTGCGGAGAGGCGATTCTTTTCACCTTTTTCGAAAGCACTTTAATGTGGCGGGACCATTTCTCTTGCTCGGGCTGTTCCGCGGCCGCCGGAAGGGATGGGAATCGGGATACAAACGCGGCACAAAGCGTTTAAACGCGTTTCGAGTGCCCGGAATGGCTGGCCTTGCGTCGAGTGCCCACTGCAAAGCGACCCATTTTTTGGATTGCTTAACTCCCATATTTCGCATCCGAGCTCCAGCCTACATAGCCCCGGGCTGCACTCGCGTGCAGCTAGTCGGTTTAACAACAACAACAAAAAAAAAATCGTAGTTCGGCGCTCGGTAATCGTGAAACGCGACCCGCCAACCTGAATTCGATGACGCCCACGCGTGCGTTCGCCGACAAATACGTGACGCGGCCTCGATACAGGCGTATCTCCGTGGTCTCGATCAAAGATACCACCGTCGGGCCATTTTTAGCTACCGAGCTTAATCCTACCTTTACCAAAGTGCCGTTTCAAGCAGGTTATTAGGAAACGAGTCTCCGATGGAAGTCCCTAACTTTCTCAGGATTTTTCTCGGCTGCGAGATACGATATCTGAACGAATCGGAGCGCACGAGTAACAATTTGTACGGCTCGGACGAGGGAGAGTCAGGATTATTTAACACTATACTTTTCTATATTTTGTATTCAAAGCTGATTATGATACATATCTTCTTTTATCGATAACTCGGAGCATGTCTGTGTATACAATTTACGTCCACAATATATACTTAACAAGCGGCACAAAACGATAGCACATGTAGTAAATCTATGCTTTCCAGTTACACCGAAGCTCGCGAGGATTGTGAACATCAACCTCGGAACATAGTTAACACGTTGAATGCTATATCAGTCCCTGGGGACTGACGATATCAAATTTACAAATTAACCCTCTATGGGCCGAATTTTTGTTTTTAATCCAACAAAATTGGGGGAAAGAAAAATCAGAAATTATAAACCTATATATGCAAATGACAAAAAAATTTTCCTTTAAACAATTTTATTGCAATATATTCACTATGTGACTTTCAGGTAACAACAGCCTATAAAGTTTGCACTTCTGTGCATAAAAGCTTAAGCATGAAATTCCATAAAACAATTTGCACTTGACGTTAAACATTTTATTTTTGAAATCTCTTTGTTGGATCACATTGCAGTGCATACATATTGGTACAGTGAACTATATTGCTTATAATTTCCTTGTCAAATAGTTTTCGAAAA
>CM052099.1:10799652-10856881 GCA_028453745.1 Agapostemon virescens
TTTGAAATCTCTTTGTTGGATCACATTGCAGTGCATACATATTGGTACAGTCAACTATATTGCTTATAATTTCCTTGTCAAATAGTTTTCGAAAATAGGTCACAGGAGAATGGGGTGCTTCGGGGACATTAGGGCAATCTCCTTTCCAAGGGCGATGACAACTATTATTATTCGTCTGGGATAGTGGTTGCCAAACAATTCTTTGTGGTCCTGCATCTTCCTCATCTGACGAGGATCGAGTACTAAATTCTTCGTCACTGTTAATGACATTTATCCGTCGTCGGGGAAATACTATTACATCTTCATCGGACTCGGAATCTAATAAAGAATCATCGGATCTATTACCGCTAATGCGTTTAATTCTAATTCCTCTGTTAATTCTATCTGATTTTGTATTCATATTTTGGGTATATGATGTATAAATCTGAAAACAGGAGAAAGCTCAACTTTATCCTAAATGTATCGAAATCTGCCATAATAGCCCACTGTAACCTCAAAGTTACAAAACTGTATCATAAAAAAACAGTAACAAATTGAAATGCAAAAAAATAGGTTGTTATTGATATACGAACCCGGAGCTATTATGTGCACTATTTTTAGTTTGGTAATCACTGACAAAAGCACAAATAATATCAATTGGATCAAATGGTTTCGCTTATTTTTACTGCAGACAGTTTGCACATCATTTATTTTGTTATTTCAGGTTGATGAGCCTAGCAACGGTCATAAATATTAATATTGGTTGTCTTGGCAACGTTATAGAATTAAGATGTATGCACCAACTCATGAAAAAAGGGTATAATTATTTGGTAAAATGTCGATAAATTAAAATGTGACCTGAAAGTTACACGGGCCCATAGAGGGTTAATATGTTATAGATAATTCATATAATATTAACCCTTTTCACTCCGAGCAATTTTAATTCCAAAATCGTGATACTTTTCAATGTACAATAGTTTCATTGTACATGGTTTATTTCTTTTCGTGCACAGAAAGTTTATTACTACAACTCGTACGTGCAACATTTAAATTTTTAGCGACTTCTTAAACGCAAATCCGTTTAAAGTTAAATAAAATGTGACGCGAAAGCTAAGCAAAATGGCTCCGCATTCAACGTGTTAATAAGTGCCAAGAGATAGTGCCACGCAATTATAATCTTGGTAATATCTTTTCATTGACTAATCCACACAGGAACGAGAATGAGAAGAGTACAACACTCCGGAGGGCTCCTAGAGACCTCCTTATATCCTAAAATTCCACAAACCATTAAATCGTGTCGTATGTCAATCGTACCGGTTCTCAATCGCATAATCTCTCTCTCTCTCACACACACACAGGCATGCTTCTCACATCCTACATTATAGTAATTCATAATCCATCACTGAAAACTTATTAATGGTTCCCTCAACGATGACGGCAATTTTTATTGCGAGTCAACAAGGCCTCGTAAGTAACGTTATTTAATAATTTCGTTAGAAATTACAATGTAAAAGCAGTTTTTTAAGTCTCATTTTGTTACGGGGCAATTATTGAAAGACCTATTAATAGGCTTCCGGTCGGTAAAGTGTTAAGTTTTCACAAACTCCGTGCGACGCGTCCACATTTCGAAGTCTGAAACTCGAATTCCAGCGGTACCGCTCGAAACGATTGAACGAGAATCATTGCGCCCCGGGGGAAAAAAAAACAAGCAACTTTTTCAAGTAATTAAGTACCTCGGTACGAATCCGTGCCAAGGATCTCTCGCCGGTCCGTTGCTAGTGAAAAAGAGAGCTTGCTGCGATCAAGCCTGCAGATCTCGTTCGTCTCGTTATTCCTTTTCGCTTGGTCGTTTGATTCCCGGCTGCCGGAGGAATCTCGAGCGAACGGAGAAAAGAAACTTTGATTAATTAGGAGTGCTCTGGGTCCTTCAGGCAAATGGAATGATATTTAATTCGTATTTCTTTGTGGACAGTGCCGGCGTGGCTACCCGTTTGGCCAACTTTGTTTGTTGACGATGGGAATGTAGAGTTAAACAGGATTCCAGCCAGGGAGCTTGTCGAAGCGATGAGAACTTCGAATCAAACACCGAGGTAACACCCGTAAAACGAGGCAACGTTGTTGTAGGTCGCAAATAACTGTTCCGGAGATTATAAGCACAGCTCGCGACCCGAGTACGTAGGTACAGCGTATCGCGAGATTAACGAACGTAACCGAGCCTCTGACATAGTTCCCACAGGAGAAAGTGGCTTTCAACGACTAATTCGTTTAGTCAGGACTGCACTCGGTCGCCTCTCTCCACACTGCCATCTCGTTGTCTCTGCGTTTCTATTCAACGCTAACATAATCAATCGAAAACCGTCGCGTTCGCTCATTCAACGACCACATGGTCCAAGTTACAAAAGGGAAACTGGGATTACGTGGAATCCCGTTTCGTCCACGAATAATTTCGCTAAATTGCGAATCGTGTTATATTGTTATCATATTAAGTTTCTGTTGGAATGCAACGAGACCATAGCGTCACTGGCTTTAAGCGTTTAGGTTTAAGGGGCGGTTTTTCTAAAGACAGAAGGACCCAAACGGGGCGTCAAGTCGACACCGTTGTCTCCGCGTTTTTCAGTCAGCGTACAGCAGTGCTCCGGAGCTTATAGTCACAATTTCCTTTTTCACATTTATAGTTAACGCTTTGAACGCTGCATAACGTCTGCTTTGAAGCTTCAAGCATATCCAATCGTTAAATGTTGGGGACAATATAATTTAAAACAAAAACGAAGCGTCAAATTGCAAATTGGTAAAGGGAGAACTTTCTTAAAATAATATTTTTGGGACACCCTGTATAAGGTGTTATCATGTAGAAAGCAGTGTACAGTATAAAAACAGTTTCTAACAAGCTCTGTTAAATCGTACTGAAATGTGCTTTGTGCAGTTTGCTCAAAAGTTTTACGTGGCGCCAGTTCTTAAAGCTTTACTTGTAGAGATTAATTCAGATCTTCTTTTGTGGCGAGATTACAAGAATAAATTTGCAAGTTGCTGTCGCCACTCCTCCGTCTTTGTAATTTAGCGCGAATCGGGAACGATTGAGTTCTAGATCCCATTCAATCGAACCTCTGCATGTGTTTGCGGAGACGTCAATGGCGCAAGCCTTTAGCGACGTCCCACTGCCATTTAAATTCCAAATATCTATCCGATCGTTCGTTTAAAACAATAGCGTCTATTGCGAAGCTTCTTTCGCCTCTCCATTTTTCAGTGCACTCTCTGATTACCGAAGCCTCGGTACTTGTCCGTTTCCATAAAAGGAGTACAGTCTGTGACATAATGTCTACTCAAACAATCATTAAAATGCAATTACTGCGTTGTTGCTTAAGAAAGTGACTATTTCAACGGAGTCTAAACAGTGCTTGCTAAAGACTTTATACGACAATCTTAATTGTTTAAGAAGTCGCGTTTTTGAAAACTATAATCGAATTTCTATAACGAAACACGCACCGTTCAATTATTGTAGATCAATTAACATATTTATACATATCCCATCGTTCTTTGGTTTCATAAAAAGTTACGAAAGTCAGTATCAAATACAGATTTCTATTTGCAAATATTACAGCCAAGTGAACCGATAATGAAGGGTGTTCCAAAATTAACGCAAGATTTGAATTTGCCACGATTTTTGCAGTAAATTGTTGGCAACCCTGAAAAAAGAACAATTTGACAGCTGAGAGTTTACGGTTAATAAAAATGGGGTGTTATACGATACAACAACGTGTTTTCATTATTGAACAATATTTCAAAAATAATGAAAGTTTGGCGGCCGCAGTTCGAAAATTTTATACCAAATATGGTCAGAATAGTGTTTTAACCTCGTCAATTGTAAAAAGATTAATTGAAAAATTCAGGGAGACTGGATCAGTGGAAGATGCTAAACACACCGGTCGTCCAAAAACAAGCCGTTCAAATGGCAATATCGAAGCAGTGCGTGAGAGTGTTGATGAAAACCCAGGAACATCAATTCGGCGTCGTGGACAAGAATTGCAAGTTTCAAGAAGATCTCTACAGCGTATACTCATAAAAGATCTGTGTCTCCATGCTTACAAAATTCAATGAACACACCAACTGAGCCTAATGATCATGAGCAGCGAAGAGAGTTCGTGGAATGGATTATTGAACATTAACAAGTGGACGCTGATTTTTCGAGCAAAATCATCCTAAGCGATGAAGCACATTTTCACCTCGATGGCTTTGTTAATCGCCAAAATTGCCGTGTTTGGGGTTCGAAGAACCCACATGTGATTGTCGAACAACAAATGCACCCACAACGTGTCACTGTTAGGTGCGGATTTTGGGCTGAAGGCATCATTGGACCATACTTTTTTGAAAATGAGGCTGGTCAAGCAGTAACTGTTACTGGTGCTTGATATCGCGACATGATAACACAGTTCTTTCTGCCGAAATTGGATGCCATTGATGTGACCAATATGTGGTTTCAACAAGACGATGCAACATGCCATTCAGCCAGTGAAACAATTAAATTACTACATGAGACATTTCCTAGTCGCGTACTCTCTCGTTTCGGTGATCAGAATTGGCCCCTTAGATCGTGTGATTTAACACCATTAGATTTCTTCTTATGGGGTTATTTGAAGTCAAAGGTCTATGTCCACAAGCCCACAACCATCCGTGCATTACAAGAGGAAATTAAATTCTGCATCAACGAAATTCAGCCACAATTATGCAGAAAGGTCATGAAAAATTTCGACGAAAGAGTACGTATGTTCCAGTAAAGTCGTAGAGGCCATTTGCCCGATGTCTTATTCTATAAATAACCCTATCCTATGTACTTTATGATTCAATGAAAAAATAACAATCTAAAGACTAAAAACTGTGTTTTCTATTTAATTCAAACTTTGCGTTAATTTTGGGACAACCTTTACGATGTTGAATGAGAATATCTGTCAGACGCCATGTTTGTTTCTTATCACTTGCTTTTATTTCGAACCTGCGACGATAGGCGATTTTAACAATAGAGTCGTGCACGATCGAAGAGCCTGTTAAAGTAATTAAAAATTGATTTTGCAAATCAGTGTTTGAAAAAGCGTTTTTCTTTCTAAGCTTCGCCTCTTGTTTCATTCCCACTCAACGGGTTAGGACTGCTATAAATGTTAGGGAAATGGAAACATAGAAACCGTTGCAGAAAACAAAGGGACTGCAAAATGGCGTCGAAAAGATGTTCTGCGCAATGTCTGGTGTCGAGACTATAGTCAGTTGACACTTTTCGTCATTGCACCACGTCCTTCTCAACAGATTTATGATCTGATATCCATGGGTGGTCTAAAGCCTAATGACTCAGTGTCGCAAGTAATGAAAAATACAACGCATTCAAATTATGGAAGAACAAATTGGTCGTTCGGTGCAACCGTAAGACAAGTCGTAGGGCAAAGGGTTGATCGATCAGTATGTGGACCGGATGAATCTCGGTCACTCGTACGAGGACCGCAAAACGGCGAGCAGGAAGACTAAAAATTAGCGTCGATTTGGCCCGCTGTTAGCGATCATTTACAGAGCTTAACGCGGCATGGCGAGCGGAGGAAAGGAGCAGAAGCTGAAAGCTCGATCGAGCGGACAACGACATCGACGCGCGTTGCCTCGGCGATTTCTTTTCTTCGCGACTCGCTTGGTCTCTCAGTCGTTCTCTCTTCAGCTTCTAAACGTGGCTTCCTCTGGTTTCAGAGCAATACCGTCGGCCATGTGCCGATGCCCGTCCCCGTATGTCTCTGTGTGCGAACACCCGAGATTCGCTCTTGGGGAGGACCATCCCGCTCCAGAAATAACCTGGCACACGTCGGATAGATAGTAACAGAGTCCTTTTAATAACTTGTCCGATGTCTTTGCTCGAGAACGCGCTCCCGCTTTTTGCCGGCGGCTTCACCGGCGCGGAAATATTGACCGTGAATCGTCGGCCATTTGTTTGATCGGCTAGAACGCGTTCCTTTTCAACGAGCATCCTCTTCGTCTCCTTTCTCGTCGATTCAGAGCTGGATTGGCAACAAGTATTATTTGCTTTTTTCCCGGTATTTATTTTAGCATCTATACAGAATATTGATAGATAGACAGGCTGATCCAATGATAGCTTCTGTTGGCTTTGAAGATACGAAAAAAGATTTATCAAGGAATGTTGTTCGGCTCGCAAAAGCGTGTACAGTTCGAGTGAAAAGTATTCGTACAGTTTTTAACACTTTAACTGTCACAGCAGCCATACGGTGGTGGAGAGTGATGGTGAATTGTTTTTACGGTTTTTAAGTAAACTTTCATATTAATGTACACGTTGTACCAAAGATTCGATGTTGTGGAATTTTCTTTACAATATCAAAGTGCTTCTGAAAATCTTTTATAATTTACTAAATGTTTTATAATCTTATTGAATGGCTGAACCTACGGCCATTATAAGCCCTTCGGCATCTGCCCGTTGTTATAGAAGCAACTAAATAAATTTAAGAACGAAAGACACATTTCAAACCTTTCCTCTGCTTAAAAATTCATAAAAATGTTTTAAAAAATTACTTTTTTATTTTTTTCATGTAATTTCTACCAATTCGAATTATTTCGAAACTGTTTTAGCATATCATTTAGTAAATCGATGATTCCAGTTGCTCCAGAAAAGTCAAGTCGTTAGGCTTAATTTTTAAAAAGTTATTTCGATTTAAATAATGTCCGAATACTTTCGTCAGCCATTGTATATGGTTGATACAACAATCGTTTCCTAATATTTTTTCCCTGTGTCTCACATTTTGATTTCCAGCCCCATCAATCATTGCATTAAAAATCGTATTCGGTACAACTTCCTGACTCGATAATTTCATAAACTCGTTATTACCCGCGGGTTTGTTGTTTCGAGCGATTAATTGGCTCGGCTCGGCGAACAATAAATGAAAAAATGTCGAGTAACGTTTTCCAGAGCGCAATTTGTATCTGCCCGGACGAATGTAACATCCAATACATTTCCACGCAGGTCCGTGCCGGTTCGATTTCATGCAAAATGTCTCGATCCACGATTATATACGTATCACTAAATTACGTGTCTACGACCGCGCTTTTTGCGAAGGTTCTTGGTATCTGCGGCTCGTAAATCGGAAACCGCAGTTGTACGTCAACGATTTCACACTTTGCCGGAGTTCTGGATAAAACCTGCGCCACCGAACGACTGATACTCGGTTTTATGCGCAGCTTGCCCGGATAATTTGTAGCAATTCGTTGTACATCGTATGGCGCAGTTAAGGAATCGTCACATTCGAAAACGATGCGTAAAGCGACAAGTAAATTTAAATTGTTATGAAAATATTTTATAAAATAATTATGAAAATTTCAATTATTATCGTACTTTAGGAACACGGATGGTAAAGCAACGATTCTGTTCTTGGAACGTGATAAATACGATAATTATTTATTGGCAGTACTAATAAGTCTCCGCCGTTTGAAATCGGATAGCGTAAACAGTTATGGCGGCTAGTGTCAGATGTAAGACGTCGTATCGTATGGTTGCACGTCTGTCGACGACATAATCTTCGAAATATTAGCGATTGTATCAGTGTCGTATATCGTTTTCGTGCGAAAATGTCGAGTTTTCAGCGGAATAAACGTGATTTGCAGGAAGTTCTGATTTACTTCTTTAATGAAGAAGAAATCTGCAGCTGAGGTGCATCGATAAGAAGCATATGGTACAGAAGGAGTAAGCAAAAAGAAATAGGAGATACATAACAAAGAAGTAGAAGCTAATTAATAGGTACTTAATTTATAAATTATTAAAAATTAGTAAAATAAGTAATTAATAAAAATAAGTAAGACTGCATTAAGCGAGAGAAGTTGTCGCGAGTGGTTTCAAAAGTTTCAGAACGGTGAATTTGACGTCGAAGACAAAGATCGTAATGAAAGGTCGAAAGTGCATTACCAGTGATTCGACGAGCGATTTCACATCGTTTAAAATCATTGGTAATGATCGAAAAGCAAGGAAATTGGGTTCCATATGAAATGACGCTGATCGTCGATATACGAAATGCTGTTTGCCAGGGCATCGGTCAAAACCTACTTGGAAACGCTTAATTGGGAAGTTGTACTCCACCCGCCAAGTATTCAGCAAGCAATTTATCCTTGAAAATGCGAAAAACAAATGTCTACGTTTACACGCTGCTCCTGGTACAGCATCCGTTTTCGTTACATCCATTTTTCATATATCAAATTGATGAAGTAATTTGGGTAGCACATTTATCCGAATCATCTTGCAGTTACGAAAGTTTCCATCGACGAGGAAGAACGGTTTACCGAAACGAAACGGAATGACACCGCAGGGAAATCGATCGAGACGATCGACAGGGCTTCCGGGCATCTAAGGAGAATCGCAGTCGGTCGTTCAAACAATCGAATAAGCGGAGAAATTCTCTTTTGTCGAGCTCCGATAATCACCGGCCGCCGCTGAAAGGAAGTTATCCTCGAGAAGAGGCAAGACGAAAGTTTAACGAGCAATTGCTCCCTTCGTTTTCACGCCCGCGAACTGCCGCGGAATTTCACTTTTTATCAGACTCTCACGCAGCAATTTACAACGGCGAAGCAAGCTCTCTTCGTGTTCTGCGAAACCGTTCGATTCGTTCTTTCCTTTTATAATCGTTGCGGCAATACAGCCGAGCAACGTTCCATTCTGTTCCCGCGCCTCTTCCCCTGCTTCGCTCCCATACAGAATTTGATACTCATTAAATCGCGAAAGGGACGATAGCTGTATAAAGTGTCTCAACCGATTCTGTCTTTTTGATTTTCTCGTTATTGTTACTGGTAAATATAAAGATAACTCTTTTAACGCGACAGTAGTGGTCGCTAAGAATTATTTCAATTTAATACTGAATTTGCGAAGCACTAAAAGCAACTATTTTACATTACTTTGTAAGAACAACGAGAATGTGTTTGTTTAAAGTTTTAGTAATTCTTTTACAATATGTATCCACGGAAATAGAGTGGAATAACTCTTCACTGATGCATTTTTACAATGTAAATATTTGAAAATTAAAAATATTAGCAGTTTTATAATGTGAACATTTGGATATTAAAAATATTAGCATTTTTACAATATCAATATTTGAAAATTAAAAATGTTAGCATTTCTATATCGTGAATATTTGAAGATTAAAAATATTGGCACTTTCAGAATATAAATATTCGAAAATTAAAAATGTTGGCATTTTCACAATGCGAATATTTGGAAATTAAAAATATTAACATTTTTATTATGTGAATATTCGAAAAATTAAAAATATTAGTCCTCATACAATCTCCAGGGACTGACATAGTATTCAACGTGTTAACCTAGTGTTAAATACTTCTTAAACTATTAACTTTTAGGCGTAGGGTTTGTTTGTAACTAAATAATGTCGAAAAATAATAAAACCAATATGCTTCACTCAGTACCAGTTAAATTACCTTTGAAACATTTTTCGTTAAGAGTAGTAACGGCGAAAAAATTAAACACCTTGTATATAGTTTACACTTTTATTTGAAATATCTTTTCATAAACTATCAAAAACAAGACTTGTGAACCACCTTGCATACGAACAATTAAACGTTTATATTTATCATTTTTTAATTTATTTTTGTAGACACTAACGCGGGGATGCACCGTGGACGTCAAAATGTAGAGTTAAAAAACATAAAAATATTAAAATAAATGAACGGAAAAATAAATGCAATCAAATCTTTATACAAAATAAAAAATGCTTGCATTTTCTTCTTTTAATTAATCTAACAAGCTAAAACTAATTCACCGACGTTCTTAAATCACTTCAATACGACCACTGCATTAAACTGTGCGTACATATTTTATCATAAATGCACGAAATCCGCAGACCGCTATTCAGCAACGAATTTATAAAAATTTATCGAACATTTTATCCACGTATATTTCATTTCGCATTGGAAAACATGCTCATTTCGAAACTTTTCTTCTCAACATTTGTTTTTAATTATTTCGCCTCTCATCAATGCTCATCGACGGAAACTCGTTTATAACAAATGCATCAGCAACAATGTCGCTTCGTTAACTTGTTTGCAGGCGAACATTGTCGATTGCAAAAATAACAGTGCTCAGTAAACAATGTCAGAATCTCAGTTTCCTAATTGCATCGTTCTCTCGCAGCCTTTTAATTTTAACTATCGATCCTGTGCGTTATATTACACGGGCCTTTGAACATTTTGCATCCTCCCCAAGCACGCGGTAAAGCAAACAAATGTTTAATCATTAGTATAATTGAAATCGATGTTCCGCGTCGCGCCGGCAACGGGAACACGTGTTACTATGTGCGCCGAGAATGCGAACATTTAGCAAGCAAAATTAACAATGTTTTCAGGATAAATAGAAGGAACATAGCGGAGGTCCGCTTCTTTTTTCTACGAGTTGGGTCTAATAAAAATGTTTCTGCTGCATGCTAACAGTCAAGCGCAGCACGAATAAATAAAATTTATATTTACGATTCGTATTTTCTTTCTTTCTTTTTTTCTTTACAAGATACGTATTCCGTTATCGAACGTTTGTAAAAGCTGCTCCGCGACTGACAGAATCAATCGAAATTTAATTAACACAAGGATCACGGACCAGTAAAAGCAATTATTTTACATTGGCTTGTAAAAATAGAAAGAACTTATTTAGTCATATGTTTAAGCCACGCGTTTAGCAATATGTACCCAAAGAAATAAATTTATTAAACAAATCCTCACAGATGCATTTTTATAATCTTAACATTGACTTTCAATAATTGTACTTAATAGAACGAAGTTTGAAAAACTACTTTTAATAATCAATAAATATATTATTATATTATATTAATAGTCAATAAAAATTCCTTTCAGCATTGAAAGATAGGTTAAAAAGTTTTCAATCATGCACTGTGGACTTTAAAAAATTCTGAAACAATCGCCGGTCGGTAAAATGATAATTAAAAATATTAGCAGGCCTGGCTAATGGCTGACTGGTAACAGATGGACAGATGGATAACCGTAACCTTTCTCGCTACTACCTGATTCGTCCTCGATTCCTATGTATACCTTCTAGACAGGGCCTACTAGGTAGCCTCGCCGATAAGTCCCCTAGCAGGCCCAGAATGAATCGTTCCCTTTCCTTTCTTCTCCTCTCTCTACTTCGCTTTTCAGAAAAGCGTTTCTGATAGATTCCACGGGAATTCTATAAAATATTTACATATGGAATACATTACGAGTCACGTCAGATACCTAAATAACTTTTTGCCACTCTACTACTCAAACACCGTATTTTTAATTTCTTAACACTGGGTTTACAGGACGCATCAATTTTTAATTTGCTAATATTAATATTATACAAATGCGCCTACGAAGAACCGTTCTACGTATTTATTTCTGCTGGTACATACTGTGAAAAAAATTACTAAAAGCTTTGAATGGACACATTTTCGTTATTTTTATGAGGCAATGTAAAATAGTCGCTTTCTCGTAAACCTAGTGTTAATCAACAAAAGACTTCCATGACTTTTTAATAATAATTATATTGCAACTGCTTATGTTATTTACGTTCAAATAGAAGTAATGTTTAATTATTTGAATGTTCACAGTTATAAATGAAAATTAATCAAGAAATCTTCTAGGTCGCACTTATTAGATATTTAGAGAGTTAAATTGTACAATAATCAATTTCTCAAATGCCACTGTGCGCCGTTAGCGTGTATGCGACAGTTTTTCTTCCCCCTGAGACAATCTTTATTCAAAGATTGTCGTTAACAAGTCGCAAAAATTGTTCCCAATCGTTTTGCTTTTTCGTGGTGTGATCGAGAAAATGGCAGAGCGTCGCTCGATCGACTCCGTGAAACAGAAATTGCAGTACGCGACGCGCAACACACTTTATTCGCGACGATGATCAATGCGATTGAATTAATTTGTTAATTATTCCGGCGGATTCGAATTACACACGTACGTTAACGCTCGCGCGAGTAGCGCGCTGAATTGCCATGAATAACCGTGTACACGTTAGCACCGGCTTTCTAATAATTTATGTGGGCGAATAAATTTATTGTATATATGCATCATGCGGTTGGCGTGACTGTCGAGTGTATAATACATTTTTCAAATTATTTCACTTTGGGAATTCATGAGCGACGCCCGCCTTCTTTGTGTAACACGTACTTTATTCATAAGTACAGTTACCTGGTTAGCGTATCGTTTCGTGTTAATATTCAATAAATTTATATACGGGGAGAGTCGCCTACGATTTTCACCTAAACTATCTCCTCCGGGTTTAGCAACACGGGACATGTAATGCGGAAGAGAATGTTTAATTCAAAGCGACAATTTTCTGGCGACTTAAGAGATTTTTATCAAGGTTTATGTTTTAAATGAAATTATGTTCTCTGGCTGTTGTACTGTAATTGTGTATAAAATTTTGGGGAGCTCTACTCCAAATTTTTGCAGAGTTCACAGCTATGGAATTTTACTTGAATACCGTATTCGTTTACGTTTTTATTAATGGTTAATAATTAATGAATTAATTAATTTGATTGTACAGAATTTTTTAAGTGTGATGGTTCGAAAAATAAAGCGTGGAATGAAATATTTTCTGCCCCACACATTTTTTTATGCCACTAAAATCAACTTGGATATTTTAAACGAACATCTGAAGCGGCTCGTCCGGTATGTATAGTATAGTATAATTTATAACAATAATGATTTATAATTAAAAAGAGTACACAAACAAAGAGTACTCTACAACTTAAACTGTTGTAGATGCAAGAATTTTCTTTATTGACGTTCTAATAAAAATTTTTAATTATTCAATGGGGCACTTGTTATTTCAAAGTATGTTCAAGTAAATGGTTATATTTACCTGTCAATTTTCATTCAATTTCTAGAATTTTAAGAAGTTCAGACGTTACGGTCACCGGTGACCACCGTGGCGTCCCAGAAGAAACCGCGACCGGTCATATATGATCAACGTGACAGTCAAAGTGTTAATTTACTCAGATTTCGCGTGAACTTTTGCACAAATAGATAATAAAAATAAACGATAAATAAAAATATAAATAAGATAAATAAGAATAGACAAACCTATCGATCGATCCCTAAGAAGGCAATCTTGCAACCTCTATAATTTCAAAATTAAAAATTCGAGAACGGTTGTTCGACCGGCCGTGATAAATTTAGTGCCAGTAGAATTGTTCTGGTCGTACGTCAGATAACAACGTGCCAGGATATGTGAACAGTCGGAAGAAACGGAAATCATGTTCCAGCGGTACCGCGAGCAGCGTTCCTGCGAGGCGTCCGATTATCCTGCGAATCGGGCACGCTCGTGGGAATAATTCTACCCCCGCGCAGCTGGCATTCTTGGGGGCGAAGCGGTTATTTTGATCGACCGACATTATAAGCCTGGAACCGCCGCCGTTGCTTCCGGAACCGTGAAACGAGCTCCCAAGTATTAAGACGATGATATTTGCAGGCCGCGCGCGGCTCGCCGTGCCGGAAACACGGTTCAGGGACGCGTGTAGATTACCGCTAGACAGAATATAAAGAGCGAAATCATCGTAGGCAAGGCGCGGGTGGTCATTGGAAACGCATCCTGACGTTCTTCGTTATTATTTACATTTATATATTATTATATACGTATACAGGGTGGAAATTATAAAGCGTTACAGTCGAATATCTCCGAAAATATTGATTATACGGCGGTGTTGGAAACCTTGTCATTATTAATGGAATATTAGATAAATATAAGTATATGCAGATATTAAAAGATAATTTAATGCAAAGTGCGGAAAAATTAGGGCTAGCTGGTAATTTTCATTCTTAGCAGGACAATGATCCTAAACAAAGCGCACATATTGTTAAACGATGAATCATTTATAATGTACCCCACATTTTAGAAACACCTCCACAAAGTCCGGACATCAACCCCATTGAACACTTATAGGCACACATTGGCAGACAACTTAGTAAATACAGTATTAATTCCAAGGAAGGGTTAAAAACCAACATTTTAGATGTTTGGAATAATATAGGAAAAGAATACTTTTATACTTTCATACTTTTCGTCGAATGTTTAATTTTATTGCAGTAGGGTTTAAACCCTTTGCACTCGAATTGTGACTCTGAGGCACCACTAAAAATTGCAACGCCATTATTGGAAATAATTTTTACATCGCTATGCTTGCATCTAGGAAAGTGATAGCAGTCTCACTGTTGTTTAGACGAATAATAGTAAAAGCCTGAATATGCATAAGAGGAAATAAATCACTTAAAGTGAAATTTTCAAGACCGGAAGACGCGCCTTGGTGTTCGAAGGTAAAACAGCTTCGAGTGCAAAAGATTAAAGTATATCAAGAACATAAAGTGTTAACATTTGGAAAATAGTGTACAGTTTAAAGTAAATTTCTAGCAATTATTATTTGCGAATATAAGCCTCAAAACCTTCTAGGATACCGTTTCCGATCTGTTCTTGGTAGTTTGCACATTGAAATGAACAGAAATTGATCTTTTAATTTTGATTTATCGAGTAATGCGCTTCACGGGAACGGGGTTGCATGCAAGGAGCAACGGTGAAGTCGGTATTAATTTTTGTCGACGCTAGGTATTGCTTGGGGGTTGGTGATAACGTGCTGAAACGCTGAAGCATGCAGGGGTGCTCGGCGATTAGGAAGGAAATCGGGAACGGGGTGGTTTCAAGTTTTCCGGCGCGTCGAGTTTCGCGGATGTCTCGTTCCGTTCCGTTCCATTTCGTTTCGCCGTCGGCGCGAGACGGCGATCGGATAATTAGCAGGCTGGCAACGCCACGACGCAAATAAATTTCGGCCGTAAGCAACCATGAAGTCGACGCTTAATTGTACGTCGCGCTGCTGCCCGCGACGAACAGACTCCATTTCGCGCGCGCTCTCGATCCCGTTTCCGGACTTCCCCGTTCCGAAGTCTCCGTGAACTTTTGTAGAACGCTATTCGAGAAACGACGAGAGAAATTCAAGCAACGATTAGGATACTTTCGCGAAAGACGCTCGACCCGCGGCAGTTAGGCCTGCACTCGATGCCTGCGGATTATGGTTATCGCTTGCGCCTTTGCAATTTCGTTCTCCGTGTACACTTTCGCATACTTCCGTCCGTAAGCCGCTCGATTGCAATCATTGCCACCATTCGAATAACGTATCGCGCGAAAACATTAAATCGAACCTCGCATCTAAATCCATCGAGCGGTAGTACTGAATTCTAAATCATTATCAGAATATTACAAATCAGAGTTTTCGGTGCGAAGATTTCAACTTACAGATTCATTATCTATATTGTAGGCGACTGAATATTTTTGCGACGATAAATTTCGACATAATTTAGTTCACTGTTTGGTATTCAGAAAAGTATGTACAACAAACAGGTGAAATTTATGTTATTACAAACTATAATGAATGTTTTGTTATATTATAAAACAATAACTCCAAATTTACTATTGCAAACGATCGAAACTAACAACAATTTTTTTAATAGCACAATGTCCGAATATTATTGGGTTGTTCGGAAAGTAATTTCGTTTTTTCCCCGACAGAGGATTTAATTGTATGTTTTTGCACCCAACTTCATACTTAAGCCGCATAATCATTATGTTTTGAGAGCTGATATAGCAAGGCTTGTGTGTGAAAAAGTCCAATTGATTCTACGCAGTAGTTTTTGGTTGGTACCCTTTTAAATATGGAGAGCAATAAGCAGCATTTTCGTCATATTTTACTTGTTTGCTATAGAAAAGGTAAAAATGCTGTTCAAGCCAGAAAGAAATTAACCGATGTGTATGGAGAAGATGCGTTGACAGTACGCCAGTACCAGAACTGCTTTGCAAAATTTCGATCCGACAATTTTGATGTCGAAGATGCACCACATTTTGGAAGGCCGATTGAAGCTGATAAAGACACGATAAAGGCTTTAGTTGATGCAAACCGGCGAATAACAACACGTGAGATCGGTGAGAGGTTAAATTTATCAAATTCAACTGTTTATGACCACTTGAAAGGCCTGGGTTTAACCTCGAAGCTCGATATATGGGTTCCCCATGTTCTCACGGAGAGAAATTTGTGTCGTCGCGTTGACGTCTGTGATTCGCTTCTCAAAGGTCACGAAAATGATCCATTTTTGAAGCGCATCATTACTGGGGACGAAAAATGGGTTGTATATAACAATGTCAAACGCAAAAGATCATGGACCAAAAAAGATGAACAGGCTCAAGGCATTTCCAAAGCCAATGTCCATCAAAAAAAGGTGATGCTGTCTGTTTGGTGGGATTTTAAAGGAATCGCTTTTTTTTGAGCCCTTACCGGATAACACAACAATTAATTCGGAAGCCTACTGTCATCAGCTGGACAAACTGAATGATACACATCAACAGAAAAGGCCAGAATTAATCAACAGAAAAGGTGTAGTGTTCCACCAAGATAATGCGAGATCTCATACAAGTTCGGTCACTCGCCAAAAGCTTTTACAGCTTGAATGGGATACAATGCCACACCCACCATATTCTCCAGATCTGGCACCTTCGGATTATTATTTGTTCCGGTCACTGCAAAATTTTTTAGACGGTAGAACCTTCACTTCAAATGAGGAGGTCAAAAACCACCTCGATCAGTTTTTTGCCAGCAAAGACCAACAATTTTATGAGCGTGGAATCATGCTCCTACCAGAAAGATAGCAAAAGGTTTTGAACCAGAATGGCCAATATATAATTTAATAAAATATTTGTTCATTATACGAAAATTGTCTGTCATTTTCACAAGAAAAAAAAACGAAATTACTTTCCGAACAACCCAATACAATGAATGTTTCGTTATATTATAAAACAATAACTCTAAATTTACTATTGCAAACGATCGAAACTAGCAACAATTTTTGGAATAGCACAATGTCCAAATATTAATAAGAATCACTGTATATGGAACAGCCAATGGGTTATATCATCGATAAAAACAAACTCTGTCTGTAACTACACGTGCGAATAAACCGGCTGTTTTATTGAGAGTGATTAGCAAAGTGTGCCTCGACATGCTCGAAATATAGACAATTATTGTGACACAAATCCCTGCGTGATCAATAATCCAACATATAGATATACACCGTTCTTTCTACGAACGTTGTACGCAATTGCTTTACATATTTACCGCGCAAGTTACTAATCAGTTGTCGTGCAATCGAACAACACCGTCGGAGACCATCGTATCGCAAGGTTTGCAATTCGGAGGTTTCGGATCGGTGTCACTCGACTGGAATTTCTCTCCAATAAACGTCGTGCCGGTCAACGATTCCCATAAAATTCGATCGAAAACTGCACGCACGGCCGTATGCAAATCAATCGGGCGACATGCGCAACAACCTGCGTTCGGTAACAATGTTATCCTTAAATCTCCATAGTTCATGGCTCATTTCAGAATCCGGCCGTCGAATAGCACGCGATTGCGCCGCGGCCTGGCTGAGGGGAACGCGGAGGGGTTGAGGGTTTCGCTGGTGGAACGCGGGGCTCAATTTGCGATGTTGCAGAATTTGGAAAAAAAATCGACATTGCCAGCAGGATCGCGGAGAGGGTGTTGCAGGGGGGAGGGTGTAAATACGTGGTGCTGGGAACGAGAGCTGGTATTGGGACGCCGTTGGAAATTGTTTACAAGTTTCCGTCGGCGCGGCTTGCCCGCGTCGAAACGCGTTTCCCTCTCCGCGCGCGGAAAAAACGCACGCACACGTCGACCGGCCGAGAGGTCTCGTGCAAAAATATACTTGAACTGCAGCGACCAGCGATCTCGGACTCGAAGAGAGCGAGCGAGCGAGCGAGCGAGAGAGAGAAAGAGCAGGAGAGAGGGTGCAACCGGAAGGGGTAGTTCGAAACGCGGATGGCAGGGCAGAAATGAAAAACAGACGACGAAAATGTAAATTTTCCTGCCGTTTTTTAAAAGGAAAAACTGCGAGCGACGGGCACACGTGTCCGTGGTATGGGGTCCGCGCGGTCCGCCGTTAAAAAATTAATTCTTCCTGAACTGGAATAATGGAGCGGAGGGACTGCGAGACACGCGGCGGTCTCCGGCTATAGTGAGCTTCCGAAGCTCATGGGGAGTGACAGCTGCGCTGCTCGCTTTCGCCAGAAATACGGAGCGTGTGCATCCGGTGATGCGCGGCGGTATCGACTGCTCCTAAAGTTTTACACTTGAAAATATGCGGCTCGCGTGCACCGTTTCCCTTCTCCCTCTTCCTCGTTCTTGTCTCCTCGCTCGGTCCCGGGATCGAGACTTTATTTTCCACGGCAAAACTCCGTCCGACGCTAAGAAAATATGCGAATAATGCCGCCACCGCTGCGGCCGTATCGTTAGGTAATTAGAAAGTTCTCTCGTTTCGAGCTCGAACAACCCCGTAAAAAAAAAATAGCAACTATGCTCGATATTGTCTGTCGGTTGGTATATGGAGCACTGGAATATCTATGGGCTAATCGGTCGGCTGAGAAGTGCGGGTCACGCTGGCTGAGTCACTCCAAAGACATAGTGGATAGTCGAAAAGGTATTGAGAGATTGTTGTCAGTGGATGTTTTTTGGTGTCATATATCGGGCTAAGCTAATCAGATTGCGTCATAGTGACGCGCATTTGAGAGGCGACATTTCAATCTACAATTTTTATCGAGACAGTTTTGTATTTGGTCAATCGTGTCAAGAGTAATGCTATTGTGAAAATGAGTAAAATTTCTGAAAAATTTTGCTATGTTTTGCAATCTTACTACGGAAAAGGCAAAACCGCTGCACAAGCCCGAGAAAAGATTTATGGTGTCTACGATCAAGATGCTTTATCAATTGCAACAGCATGTAGATGGTTTGCTCGCTTCCGTTCTAGGAATTTCGATATTAAAGATGCACCTCGTACTGAAAAATTTCTGAAAAAGTCGATGAAATAATGCAAATGGCTGAACAAGATAATCATAAGCTTGCTATGGAACTAAACATTCTCCATTCGACTCAACTCCATTGTGTGTTGCAAATCCTTATTAGATGTCAAAATAAGAAAATGGCGTCAATAATGTAATTTGACAGTAACTACGTTCACGTATGGGGAAATTCCGGTTTCATATTTACAGACTGGTTAATGCTGCAGAAAAAGGGGAAATACGACGATGTAACAAATACGATATAACACTAGAACTACTGAACAATAAATCCAACGATATACATTGCTTTGTAATAATAACGAGACTACATCTATTAAAAGTTCATACAATTTTTATTATAACAATTTCTGACGAAGACATTTTTATAACTTCAATAACTGCGAAAGAAAAAGCCAGGGACCGGTCAAAATGACTGGTTTGGTAGTTCTACCGTTAAACTAGCTCTCTGTCCATTTTATAATTTCGAAAGAATCTCACTTCAAATCGCCAATAGTTGAGAGAAAAATGGTGAATTTTAATAGTGTCGAAGTTTCGAGTACAATAGGTTAAATTAGAGACACAGTACCTGGCTGTATTTACCCTTATCGCTCCTTATCACGCTATCAACCTTAAGTCAGCGTTCTACTTCGAGAAATAGACCGTAGTGGTGATGAATTTTAAATAAAAAGCTCCCCATAAAACCTCTGCAGTGTCATCTTCGGTTACTTTGAAATTAACTAAGTTTGTTACGACCTGATTAAAATTCGCTCTGTAATATTCTTGGAACGATAAATATTAAAAGCTATTAAACATATAAATATGTAGTTGCATACGCTAGAATTAGTAAAACATGTTAGATTTTATTATAGAATGGAGTGCGTGTGACCGCGGAAGGCATGATTAGGTTTGCAAAGTGTAATGTGCGAGGATATGAATGGTTTAGACTAATCTGTAAGCCAACTCTCGTCTCCTGGCCACGTACAGGGTGTTGAAAGAAAATGTCTCAAGACTTGAAGGATTTATATTACTCAGCGAAAGGGGTAAAAAATAATAGAATACATATTGATTTTATTCGTACAGGGTGTTCTAGAACTGTTCGAGTTTATTAAAAGAAATGAGATTATTGTAAAAGATTTTTGTCATGTCATTTCGCGATTCGATTTATAAATTCGACATCGCACCGAAAAACTTTCGCAACATCCGCGCTCCAATTGGCCCGTGTTTTCCGTTAATAAATAAAAAATGAAGCAGTGTACGACATTTCCTGAAAGGAAAAAATGTTTCAAAATAGCCTCGAGTATTCTCTTTCCAAGGAGCTAAAACATTTTGTGGAACGCCCTGTATACAGCCACGTCAGTCTATCCGGTTCTTAACCTCTTAGGCACTGTGCGCCACTATAATGGCTTTCGCGGATGTCATCTTCTTGTACGACGCGCCATACTCAATTGTATTATTAATTATTAAAGTAAATTGTTAAAGTCAACATACGTGCATCATTTTTTTTATGTAAAATTGATTGTAAACTACAGCTAAATTATTCTTCACTACTGTACGCCTTCGACAGTTTATGCGAAAAATGACATATGTTTCAACACGTAGAGTAAAACGTACGACTGCATAGAAAGATAATAGAGCTCGCCGAGGCGTGAAAAATGTCAGCGTCCGAAGAAAACGATAAAAGTATAAAAGATGCACCGATTCCAATTTTTCTTAGAGGTTTCGATGTTATAGCCACCCCTGCTTTTTTCAAGGAATTGTAGTAGAGCACCTCGCCGGCGACCGGAAGTACAGCATCGTTAATTTAGACGAACGTAGCCTGTTTCCCGTAAGAAAAATTTATGAGCACGCAGCAGTCGATTACACCGTGTCGTGTCTGATGAACGTTCCTCGAGACGCAGCTGCTACAGTTTCATTAGGGTTAACCGTGCGTGTAAAAGTCCCGCGTGTTTCCCGTTTACACGCACCTATATCCTGCGCTATTTAGGCTAAATTATTTCCCTCGTTCGCCGGTAATATTTGCACAGATATATTGTATGCAAGTGGAGGTGGCGTAGGTATTGCAGTTTCCATGCGGTGCTCCCGCAAATGATTTAAATTTCAGACAGTCGAATTTAATAGCCTTCGCATCGTCAACATCATTTGTTTCGTTCGCGATTCAATCGAAATCAGCGGTCCTCGGTCTCTTTGTTTTTCGATCTGACACGCTCGTATGCAATCGTTCAATGTCCGCGATGCTCCATTTTTAACCTCTTAGGCACGGCTGAATTTTGCACGGGGCTGTTTCTCTGTACGGCAGAGTTCAACGCGAATTACGTGTAAATGATACAGCACTGCAATGTGTGACGGATAATGCTGTTTCTCTACACGAGTACATTGGAATGAAGTATTTGATCATAAAATTATAATTTTTCTTAAAGAAATGATACACGTATGTTGATTTTAACAATTTACTTTAATAATTAATACTACAATTGAGTATGATACGTTCAAAGAGATGGCGTCCGCGAAAGCCACTATAGTGGCGCGCCGTACAAGAAGATGGCATCCGCGAAAGCCACTATAGTGGCGCATAGTGCCTAAGAGGTTAATCAGATTGCGTCATACTGACGGCCATTTGAGACATGACATTTCAGTCTACAATTTTCCTACAGACAGTTTTGTACTTCGCCAATCGGGTCGAAAATAAATTAAAGCAATTATTGAAAGACCTATTAACACTTTAATGACCGCTCACACAACATGTGTCCGATACTACCGCCGAAGATTACACATATTTTATGTGTAAGACCTGACAACATACCGTTACACGTAGGCGATTGCTTTAATAATTATCACACAAAGGAAATATATTAAATTTGTTGTTAACAGTGCGAATATTTCTTAATATTATATGAATTATCTATAACATATTAATTTGTAAATTTGATACCGTCAATCCCCAGGGACTGACATAGCATTCAACGTGTTAAATACGAATACCTCAACAAACACATATTTTTGACTCGTTATACCGTAAGATTAGACCACCGATGCAAAGACAAAATAATTGTCACCAGGAAAAACGAATATCTCCGAGCGACATTCTTACGCGAGTCTTTTCACTTAAATACAAATACCTCAATATTTAGCAATCGATGCAATCGTGGGAATATTTGCCCGCCGACATAGTAGATGTTACGCAAGGAGGAAACGAGATCGTCGCGTTCGCGAGTGAATCTCTTTGGCACACGTACGAATCGAACGGGCCGAAAACAGAGCGGAAGATCGACTCGTTAGCGCGGATTGTCGCGCGAAACCTCTCTTAAATCTCCGCGTGTCGAGTGATCGGTCTCGCGTCGAAGTTTCCGAGGGGTGTAACCGCGAAGTGCAGTTGCAGCTGCAAGTCCAGCGGAACATTAACGACATACCGCAGCCAGCAGGGAGTAGCCGGCGGTATTACTCGACTAATCACTTTGTAACACGCCCGAGGAAGAGACGGAGAAAAGAGGGAGCGAGAGAGAGAGAGAGACAGTGAGAGAGAGGGAGAGAGAGGATTAGAGGAGAGCTAGCTTCTTCGAGGTTGGCTAAGGCGAAGAAGAACTGCTAGAGTCCCGCTGGTGCCTGTTTCATGGGAGTGGGTCGAGGGCCCTGGAAAGAGGTGAGACAGGCCAACAAACGGTGCCAAGTGCCAACTCCTCTTGTTAGGGAACAATTAAGAAATGCAGTGTGCTGCAGCCAGCGTCCGCGGTGAAAGAGGAACAGCGCAAGTTTTCACGCACGTTCGCCCACAAGCTTGCACGACTGAATATCCTCGTGTTTCAACGCGTTCCGCGGCGACTCGTTCCGTTAAAAGCTGTCGGCAATTAGAACTATTACTAGCGACCGAGATAATGAACCGCCGCGGTTCCGCGGTTTTTCGCAAAAATTATGCGTTGTCGCCGCGCCGCGGAGAGACGGACGCCGACTGGTTTTCTTTCTTTCTTTTTCTTTATTTTTTCGTTTTTTCGAACGTAAAAACTGCGACGAAATGCGACCATTACTTCTGAACCCGCCTGTGAACGTAATACTTCCTATGCTTATACGGTGCAACGGATGAGACTGGTAATGGTCACTTCAGCAGCCTCTATGGGCAATCCGCGAATGGGATTTTTTTCCCCACAGGTCTCGGTATGTTTCTTTTGCGGTGATAGTGGTCGGCGATGTGTACCAGCTGATGGAGATAGGATTCGCGGTGTTGCAACTGGAGACGGAGACTGGACTGAGGATGTTTCGGCTAAATAAAAATCGTTCGTGTCGGCGACAAGAGCCCGGAGCTCGTTCTTACTTCAATATTTTAACAAGTCAACGGGTTCGCATTGTCTAATTATTTTCATCGTTCCGTAACCGACAATTCTTCTTTCCTACGACGTTACATTGGATTTATTAGTTTTTAATCATTTTAAGGAGCAGAAAACAATGCGTCTATGTGTCCAATTACGGATTTCATGCGAAATATAAATTTTCTTACAAATGGCAGCGCAACTCTTCGCGAAAGATCTACTTAAATGGTTCGCGTAGATATGAGCCGTTTATTTTTAACGTGGTTTAAGTCCATTTATGCTCGAATTGAAATATTGAAGTTATTGAAGAAATAATATGTTTTTGATAGCTATAAATGGACTTACGCCATTTTCAAAATCAATGAAACGACGTTTTCAATTCTTAAGAAAGCACTAGCCCATAGGAAAAGTAAATTTCCCTCAAAATTAAAATAAATGTATACACTTTTATGTTATAAAATCAAAAAAATATTCAACTTTCATTCTTTGTTAAATAATTTTTACATTAAAATTAACATAGTTTTATTCATTATTATTCAGTCTTCTCCAGTTTGTGTACGCGGGAGGTATTTAAAATAACTGTGGTGTGCAGGTGGTATATAATGTAATAAGTCCATTAAGTCCTTATATTTTAGGTTTGTGAATGGTCTCGGTTTTTTGTATAGTGATGCCAATTGGATATTATTAAAGTTTATCAGTCTTCCCCGTTACGGTAGTAAATCCAATGTTTCGAATGGTGCATCCTCGTTCATTGTCGTTTCATAGAATAACTTATATGAATCGCTTCTCAAAAATCTCATCCAACATACTTTAAACCAATTTACTCTTTCACCGTCAGTATTTTTTAGCCTTTTAAAAATCGCATTTTCTGTGGACAGTGGCAAATATTGGCAAATATTGCTAAATATTGAAGGTAACCCTCTTCTTAAAATCGTGAAAAATTGAAGAAAAATTATAGGTCTCCGATTTTTTTGTAATTTTGTCTACACGTTTCTAGACTCGCGGTAAGAGTGTATGTCAATTTTTAGGTCGATCGGAATCGAATTGCAGCCGTGGCGCGACTTTGAAATCTCGGAGCGATCAATGGCAAAAATGCGAAAAATTGGGGTTGATAAAAGGTAGCTTCCTGAAGTCCCCTGAAACGCTAATCTAAAAAATGAGGGCTCTTCTTAAAGAGGAAGGTTTGAGGAAGATTTTCCCGTTTGTTTCATGTCGATAGCTGTAATAGTTTGGCCAGGGCACCACTTCAAAGATTTGCTAAATATTGCCACGAAATCGCTAAATATTGAAGGTATACCCCTTCTAAAAATCGCGAAAAATCTTTAGGTCTCCGATTCTTTTGTAATTTTGTCTACACGTTTCTAGACGCTCGGTCAGAGTGTATGGCAATTTTCAGGTCGATCGGAATCGAATTGCAGCCGTGGCGAGACTTTGAAATTTCGGGGCGATCAATGGCGAAAATGGGAAAAATGGGGTTGATAAAAGGTAGCTTCCTGAAGTCCCCTAATATGCTAGCCTAGATTTTGAGAGCTCTGCTTAACACGTTAAGCGGGCCTCGTCGGTCCCTATGAACGACACATTTTTCGTTCTGCTATCGCGGAGCGCGTTACGTTACCCGACTGTTTATACTCTGATTCGTCTATCGGCGAGCGGCCCGCCTGACGGCTAACCGTGGCTTGAACGGAACGGTACAGAAATTCGGCGTGGCGCTTAACGTGTTAAGTTATTCGACAGAGAAGTCTTTGACAAACTTCACTATATCCTTTCTGCATTCGGTTGGAATGAAAACCATTGTACCGCATTGTAGACTGCACGATCGAAACATTTTTTCAATGGTTGCGCGTTATTCAAAAACAGACACGACGATTGAAAGTTTCTATTCGGATGTTACGGTACTCGATTCGGCTCTCGGCGCGATTCGCACGCGAACAAACCAAAATTTCACCGAGTGTGAAGCTGCTGAAAAAAAGAATACAGAGACTCGTTGGGCAACCGGAAAAAGGTTGTCGAACAAGGGGCAAACACGATGTACCGGCGAAATTAATCCAAGCGTGCGCGAGGTACTTGATCTTCTAGGTCTTCGCATGAGTCTACGTGACCGCACGATTTTCGGCTGGTTGTAATCGCCACCGGGAGAGGGTACCGGTTTCGCCGAACCCCCCTATAAGGTTTTCATTTCAGTTAACACCTTCTCCCGACGGTTATTAACAGCCGATACAAATTGTCGATACCCATCGGTGTCCGTCATCCCCCTGGTATCCTCGGACACGGCTGTTCCGCGCGATACCCGTAAAGTTTCGCGCCGAAGCCCGGTTCCCTGAATGTGGTACACATTTTTTTTATGGGGTGGGTTAGGTGTAGCCAAGCTGGTATATACGGGGTTCTCGGCCGACGACAACATGCTTCTGGTAACACCGGTACACCCGGTATCAGATTTGATGGGGCCATGCGGTCGTGTTACGCCGGTACAGGTCGTTACGAGGGGCGATCGCGCGCGGCCCCTTTCGTTCAACCATTACGAGGCATTAACTGGCCCTGTCGACTATTAACCCCCGTGGCAACCATTATAATACTTCTTTCATGCCCGACCGATACACCGCGGTTTCCACGGAGAGGCCGGTTTCCAATTGCTCTTTGTTGCCACGATTTTTACCGCCCTGCGTTCGTTACGCTTCGAGCTCCTCCGATCCTCCGTCGTTGTCAGGTAGGAACGGTTTCCGAGGGTCCCGATAGTTCCTGTTCGCTTCGAAAGACTCCCTGCAAGCTTTCGAAAGCTCCGTTTGTTTGGAATTCGTTGCCCATCTTATGCACGGCCATGTTAAGACGCGAAGAGCGCTTTAAGAATATTTTTAAATGAATGAAGAGGTTTGTGACACGAACGCCTGTCTTCCGCAATTTTTGAGGAACCGTCCATCCGAAATACCAGATGTTTTAATTAGTATTTTTGCCAGAACTCGGAACGTCGGTTTATTAGGACTGTCCTATGTAGACTCGTGTGCATCTAAGATTTTGCACGCAATAGCAATTGATGTACCATAAACCTCCAGATGTGAACCGCCAGGTATTAGCAAGCGCGCGACCACCCTCGGGACGGTACCTGAGCTGTTTGCACCCTTTCGGTGCTGTTCTCACCCCATCAGTACGGGATGGGCGGCAAATTAAGAAACTAATCATGGTTTACAAATATTTTTATACGTGTTCGTTGGTGGAGGATATTTACGCCCTATAGATGAGCACTAGTATAAGTATCTAGTCATTGCAACCCCCGCGACTGTTTCTTTAATATTTTAACCCTTTGCACTCGAGTGGCGTCAGAGCGATTCTGAGGCGCCACGAAAAATTGGTACACTATTATTTAAAATAATTTGAACATCGCTATCTTTATATTTAAGAAATTTATAAAAATTTAAGTGTTGCACTTATATATCTTTATGCATAAAGTGACAATAATTCGTGTAGAATGAAAATATCCTAAGTCAGAAGAAATGCTCTGGTTTGCTAGTTAAAATATCTTCGAGTGCAAAGGGTTCAAGCGGTTTTTCTCTACTTTTTAAAGCTGTTCCTTTACTTCTTCAACATTACATCTTACATATTTACATTTTAATAAGGTTCAACTTAGTATTGAAATAAAAAATGAAGTTTCCGACCACAATTTAGAGCGCGATACGTTTGAAAACAATTTCTTTCAGCACAATCTTTGTCCCGTCTTAGGGACATTTCCGTGCTGTTCTCACTCCACCAGTGCAGGGTGGGCGGAAAATTAACACTTTACCGACCGGAAGCCTATTAATAGGACTTTCAATAATTGCACTCAACAGAATGAAGCTTAAAAAACTACTGTTGCATTGTAGTTTGTAACGAAATTATTAGATAACGTTACTAAAGATACCTTGAGGATTCTCAATAAAAATTCCTGTCAGCGTTAAATGATCGGTTGAAAAGTTTTCAATCATGGACTGTGGGCCTTGAACAATTCTGAAACAATCACCGGTCGGTAAAGTGTTAAGAAACCAATCTGGGTTTACACATATTTTTGTACGTGCTCATTGGTAGTGGATGTTTACGCCCCATCGAACCGTGCCACTTGAAAGGTTTCACGTAAATTAATTAACGTTACAGTTTTGTCATAAAGAAATGCTGAGGTAGCAACATATTTTACCTGAAGAAAAAAAACAATTCACTCCTTAATTACACAGATTTTATCGATTAAATGAAACGAGTAACTGTTGTGCCAAGATCAACGAAGAGATCCTGATGTGTCTGGAAAAAGTATCGCGAATAGTATGTTTTAAAAAGTTGGTAAACTGTCCTGAACGTCACAAATTATGGAATTTAAGAATGGTCAGTCTAAGAATTGACGAAGTTCGCTGTTTCAACGAAAATCGATATCGAGACCAACTGCAAACATCTGAATAAAGCAGCGTCGCTACTTCATCTTTATCTGCTTGTTGAAATTTCACTTTGAAGTTTGTCTTGTTTCGCCGATAGACGTTTGACTTATTGGATCCGGTTAAAGGTCGACCAGTTTTCCCGTCAACGACAACTTGTTTTAGAACCATTCCTGGTAAACTTCCAGCCGAGGAAGCTTTTTCTTATCTTCGCCGCGAATGCCAGCACTCTTTTGTTATTCGCCCGAAGAATATAAATATTTAATGTCTT
This sequence comes from Agapostemon virescens, assembly GCA_028453745.1. Taxonomy (NCBI): domain Eukaryota; kingdom Metazoa; phylum Arthropoda; class Insecta; order Hymenoptera; family Halictidae; genus Agapostemon; species Agapostemon virescens. Next base: position 10,827,487 of record CM052099.1, read on the forward strand.
TTCGCCTGTTGTCGCGTCAATCGATACAGGTTTTGCACTGCGGATTAAATATTTCATAGATTCGCTTCTTCGCCGATTAATCCATTCGCAAGCGTTATTTATATATCAGATTCACCCCTTTACAAAAATTGCATTACACGCCAAAAAGTGTGGACGCTTGTAGTTATTTATAATTTGGTATCAGCAACAGTATTATCAACACTTACGATCATTGAATACTTCCCAAAAACAAGGATAAATCAAATTCACCCCTTTCCAGATCAAATTCGTATTCGTGACTCAAAAATTAAATAACACAACGTCGTTTTTTTTTTCTGTGATTTTATTCGCAGTTAACCCTTTGCACTCGAAGCTGTTTTAACTCCAAGGCATTTTTGCTGATCTAGAATATTTTCATTCCTTGCATAGTTTCAGTTCTTGCAACGATTAAATTTTTACAAATTTCTTTGACACAAGCATAGCGATGTAGAGATTGTTTAAAACAGTGCTCAAGCTATTTTCAGTGGTGCCTGAGAGTCACCGTTCGAGTGCAAAGGGTTCATTGCGTGGTCATAACAACGATAATTCAATAATTCAATAACAAACAGTGATTTTTTACGGGAAACAGGAGTAAGTTGCAAATATCTTCCGATTTTCATAAATAACTTTGGTAGCTCGAAAGAACTTGATTTTAAATTCTTTTAACCATCGTGCTGTTTTAAATTTGATCTAATCATTTTTGTGACAAATGCATAAATGGCCACTGTAATTGTTCGTGTATCAAGCAGTTTTATCAGAGCACCATCGCGAGCTATCGTCGTTCCCAGAACACCGACTCCTCATCCTCCTGTAGAATTAAAATAGTCGCGTTCTACGGGGTTCCGTGTCTCGCAGCCGTGAAACAAGTCTGATAAAACCTGCCAGAAGAGTATCGAATCGCAATTCCAGGAGAAACGTCTGTCGAACGGAACTTGGCGAGCATAACACACGAAAGTTCATGGCGACGTCCTCGTCGACGTCCGCATGGACGTCGCGTATCAACCATAATGATACCTATGACACGCGGATGGCCGATCGCGTCCGTTAAGCTACGTCCACACATTGCAAGCCTCAACTAATTGCCTCAAGTGTTCCCTTACAGTGCGAGAGGCGTGCACGCGAGGCAGCATAAGCCATCGGTTACGGTGACACGCATAATTGATCAGGGGACTGCAGATTTTGTACATTCACGACGAAAGGGAAGATAAAATTTACAAGTACTGTACAAGTACAAAAGGGGAAAATAAGATAAACGTTGACTTTGGGAATACCATGGATATGGTTAATATTTATTTTGCATAAAAATCAGCAGACCATCGCGTACTTATTAAAACGAAATAACTTTTTAAATATTAGATCAAATGATTTGGGTTTCATTAAAAATTGGATGGGTTACAAGAAGTTGCAGTTGAGAATCTTAAAGCAAAGAATGAAGAACGGTTTTAGTTACTTTTTACTTGTCGACCGACGTCAAACGACGGAAGGCGACCCAGCTCGATGACCTTGACATGTGTTGTCAAGGTGAACATTCTGGACAACTTTTACCTATACAGGTGCTTGCCGCTCAATTGTAGTTTCCGAGCTATTCGTGAAACTTGGGTTACAGGTAAACTTTAATCTGGAACGAACTGTCACCGAATAAGATTTGCAAGATGATTTGTTTTACGGTAACAATGACTGCAATATCTTTCACATTTATCATTTCTCAGATAAAAAAGGAAGTGTATATTTATCGAATATTAATGTACTCTCCAATGTTTACATACCGGCGACAATAATTGATAAAAATTTATAACACACAGTTCTACTTCAGGTTTAATATAGCGTCAAGAAGAAACAATGTTCGGCAAAACGAGTTGCAAAAGATTGAATTCGATTTACGAAATGCTTCAAGTTAATTCGCGAAAGGGTGAATTTAATCTGGGTAAAGGTGAATTTAATTTACAAAATGGTGAAATTAATCTGTGAACGAGGGGAATTCGATTTGTAAAAGGATCAGGAACTCGGAAAAAAGGGGGTTAATTTGGAGTGCGAAATCAGTTGAAGGTGTGCGTCGTTGTAATCGTGGAAGGATGCGATGTCTTGATCCGATGATGAATTTCAGGGAAACGGGCATGACGTGCAAGCACAGAGCCTGGAATACGCGAAACATGGGGGTCGAAGCTAACCGAGTGCACACGCAGGTAAGGACGTACCTGGAACCGGGGTTGCCAAGTAATTAACCTAGCAGAAACGACCCGTTCGTGTTTAAGAAGCACGGGTAGCTTTCAACGACTTCATTTCTCCGCGCGTCTCGAAGTAATAATAAACTCGAAAGTCGTTATGTTATATCGGGCTCCAATTATGGGGCAATAATCCGGAATTACAAGCCTTTGCGTTCGTCGGCTTCAACTCTTGCCGGCCAAGTGTTGTTAGTACTGCGATACACCTATTAGAAAAATAATCGGACGACAGTAATTAAGAGACCGCGGATTCTTGTGCAAATTCAAAATTTTCAACGTTGCTCGTAAGCGATAGAAGATATAAAGGGCCATTTTTGCAGTAAATTATTGGCAACCCTGAAAAAAGAACAATTTGACAGCTGAGAGTTTAGGGTTAGTAAAAATGGAGCGTTATACGATACAACAACGTGTTTTCATTATTGAACGATATTTCAAAGATAATGAAAGTTTGGCAGCCGCAGTTCGAAAATTTTATACAAAATATGGTCAAAATAATGTTTTAACCTCGTCAACTGTGAAAAGATTAATTGAAAAATTCAGGGAGACTGGATCAGTGGAAGGCGCTAAACATAGTCCAAAAACAAGCCGTTCAAATGTCAATATCGAAGCAGTGCGTGAGAGTGTTGATGAAAACCCAGGAACATCAATTCGGCGTCGTGGACAAGAATTGCAAGTTTCAAGAAGATTTCTACACCGTATACTCACAAAAGATCTGTGTCTCCATGCTTACAAAATTCAATGAACACACCAACTGAGCCTAATCACCATGAACAGCGAAGAGAGTTCGTGGAATGGATTATTGAACATGCACAAGTGGACGCTGATTTTTCGAGCAAAATCATCCTAAGCGATGAAGTACATTTTCACCTTGATGGCTTTGTTAATTTCCAAAATTGCCGTGTTTGGGGTTCGGAGAACCCACATGTGATTGTCGCACAACAAATACACGCACCTTTTTTGAAAATGAGGCTGGTCAAGCAGTAACTGTTACTGGTGCTCGATATCGCGACATGATAACACAGTTCTTTCAATATGTGGTTTCAACAAGACGGTGCCACATGCCATACAGCCAGTGAAACAATTTACTTACTGCATGAGACATTTCCTGGTCGTGTACTCTCTCGTTTCGGTGATCAGAATTGGCCCCCTAGATCGTGTGATTTAACACCACTAGATTTCTTCTTATGGGGTTATTTGAAGTCAAAGGTCTATGTCCACAAGCCCACACCACCCGTGCATTACAAGAGGAAATTAAACGCTAGATCAACAAAATTCAGCCACAATTATGTAGAAAGGTCTTGAAAAATTTCGACAAAAGAGTGCGTATGTGCCAGCAAAGCCGTGGAGGCCATTTTCCCGATGTGTTATTCCATAAATAACCCTATCCTATGTACTTTACGATCCAATGAAAAAATAACAATTTAAAGACTAAAAACTGTGTTTTCTATTTAATTCGAACCTTGCTTTAATTTTGGGACACCCTATAGAATAATAAAGTAATAATAGAATAGTAAGTAAATAGAAATTAATAATAAAATTGTTGAAATGCAACGAAACTGTTTTCATTCTGTTTTCACCCTTTCAAAGTGGATGGTTGCCGATAAAAAAAAACACGTGTCAAATATTTTTCAAAGAGCTACAAGTTCCCATAAATTTCATCAAAATCTATTTGCGCAGTCTCAAATATGGCCTAAGTGCTCGCTCGCTGCGGACTGAACGGAAAACGCAGCAATATCGGCGCGGGTCTTAACGTGTTAAAAATCGTGCAGGTAATTCCATCACCTATGCATGAATGAGAGGTCAGTGAAAGTGTTGAATGAACGTTGAACGAACCGACAGAATATTTTGGATGTAACTCAATCTTAGTCGACGAAACCGAGCATGGCAGCGCGTCGCTGTCTGGTGACTGGCAGTCCTAACCGGCGCAATTTCATCCTCGTGCGCGTCCAGCTGCGCATAACGAGGAAGGGAATCCTCCTCGGTCGAACGCATGCAATTCCCAGATAAACGCGCACGCGATTACTTGCGCCGTTTAATACGCGAATCGACGAATCGTCGGTCGCTCGAACGAGGGAAAGTCGGAGAGGGTGGGGAGGTAGAGAAGGTTCTCTGTCTGCGAAAAGCCACTCGACTGGCTGGGAGTCGAGAGTGTGCGAGAAAAACTGAGAGAAAGAGAGAGAGAGAGAGAGAGAGGTGCCGCGACATACAGCCGCACACCTGACCCTCAGATCTGACGGTAATTGCGTGCGAATTCCGCGACGTCGCCGCGTCGCGACGCCGCTTTTTATTGCCGGTCGTTAGTGTAATTAGGTCCCACCGACTCACGAACCCCGAGGAGCCTTGTAGGCTTAACGCAATCACGGACAGGTGTGTTCGCGCGAAACGGAAAACGCGAAAACGCGGAACACGTGAAGCCGCGAGACGGCCGAACAGTGACGCGCCGCCCGCGGTGTTCGTTACGTAAAGTTAATTTGTACGCGTGCTTACGCGGCCCCGTGTGCTTCAGCTTTTTTTCCGATAAGGGGCCGACAACCTCACGTTTTAATTGACCCTCGTCGCCGCGCACGGAAGCTTCCGATCCACCGAGGAAACTTCAAGTTTCACCGCGGATCGAAGATATCGGTGATCTCTGTTTATACTTCGCTCCATGTCGAGCGTTCGAACGCAACCAAACCGTAGCGCGTCTCCGGCTTTAACCCTTTCGCTTCGACAGTCCAGTCAGCCGAAGTGCCATCACCGAACGGAAGCACGCGCCAGAAATGTGCGCGTGGTTTTTGTATGTACGTTCTTCTAACAGGGGAACATATTCAAATTTATGGGAGCTTATAGCTTTATTGTTTAAACAAAAAGCTTTTGTTAAAATTTTATCCCATATATGGGTGACAGAATTATTAATCCGTATCTGAAAATAAATTTGTACGTTAATATATTCGTCGCATTCAATTTAGTTGATATCTGAAGAAATACAAGAAGATTGATAGATAACTATATGCCGTACATTTAAAGTTTTCAATCGCTGCTTCGTTAAATAAATTAATTTGATTTTATGGAATTTTTGAGGTCGTCAGTTGGGTAGTTAATTTGTTAAGGAAGAAGAAATCTGCAGCTGAGGCGCATCGATTGCTTGTAGAAGTATATGGTAAGGATTCATTAAGCGAGAGAAGTTGTGAGTGGTTTCAAAAGTTCAAGAATGGTGAATTCGATGTCGAAGACAAAGAACGTAGTAGAAGGCCATTTGATCGTTATCGAAATTGCGCATCGCGTGGTCGTTCGGTCGATCGTCTATTGTTTTTGCAAACGCATTTGCGAATGCCTTGAAACGCGGATCCAAGGACGTACGTGCCTACCTGAGGTCTCCAAGCAGAAATATATTAAAAGGTTTATTTAACCTTTAGCCGGATCGGCTTTACCGAGATAAAGCACGTAAATTGTCTATCAATTTCAAGATTTCTAGGCATTCTTTTAGCCTTGCTTTGTTCTTCCAAACGCCTCATTGTAATTTAGCTATAATTAAGAGTTAAGAGTGCCTTGGTTGCAAATGCGAACATCGTTTAAGCGATTTGGCGATGGTGACGCTTCTAGGATCGTGAAATTAGAAAACGAGCCAGGAGGCGAAGCATTTCCATCACGATGGAAAATGCCTGGGTCTGGGAAGACCCAAGCTTTCAGGGTTTCAATCCGGGTTACACTCTAGCAGTAAAAACATGCTGTATATTTTCCATTAATTTCAGAATTCTGATTGAGCTTATCACGTCAACTCTCTGTGTTAATAATAGATAACGACGCGACTGTGCGCTGTAATAAAGAGATGAAATTGTTCATCTTCTTGTCAGAAATTACTACCCGTTTCTTCTTTTATAAGATAGCTAAAAGACTTGTATGTCCAGTTTTACGGGGTCGTTGTTGCGAGGAAGATTAAGTGTGTTGATATTTTTTTAAAGTTATTGTTGTAACGAAACCAGGAATTTTTAGAAAGTATCTTTATTTTTTAGTCGGAGGGTGATCGCTTTTTTATCCTTACGATTTTATTTGAATTACCGTGGTTTCCACTAAACCATTGTTTGTGTTTTTTAAAGTTTACATAGTGCGTACAAGTAAAATAAATTAATTCTGTGCTTTACCTTTGCAATAAACCTTTTTTAGCTTTACGAAAGGTTCGCTCCGTTCCACTGAAATACTATTCTGTTGCAAACAATTTTTTAAGACTAAAAGAAATATAACTACAGAACAAATATAAACCATCTGTTTCCTTAAAGAAATTGTTAAAGATAAAGAAGCTCAATCTACGTAGCTGTGAAGACAAACGTTTGTGACAGGGGGTTAACAAAAGTCGACAGCATTTGAACACTTAAACTACACAAAACATAGTTGACTTCTTTTGAATATCAGTGCTGCCTTAAAAGAAGGTTGAAAAATCTTCCTTTTTACAACAGCCCCAAATAAAATAATGAAAAATTGCTATTTCTTTTCGCGACATGGGGTTAACGAAAGTCAACAGCATTTGAACACCTAAACTACCGAAAACATACAGACTTCTTTTTAATATTACTGCTGCCCTAAAAGCAGGTTGAAAAATCTTCCTTTTCACAATGGCCCCAAATAAAATAATGAAAAATTGCTATTTCTTTTAAAAGAACAATAAAAAAAGGTACCCTTAGCCACGAATCGTAGACTTCAAAACATAATGAAACAAGCGCCAGCAGATAACTAAACTGCCCCCACCAAAAAAATCTCAAAATCGCAAGAAATTGTTCCCGTATTACAATTGTCACGAGATCACCGGGAAAACGTGAATCCCAAAACAGCGGCTAATTCCAACCAATATCGAGGTGTCCGAGCACGTCACGCGAAATTGGGGTGAAAGGATCAGATCAGATAGATGCCCGATAATTTTCAGACTCGGCGAGTTCGTGACCTGGGGAGTCCCAAGATTGGTTATCGGGACTCCGGAAGAATTCCTGACATCTTCACGGCGTGTGACGCACCGCGAACGGAAAGCGAAGCGAGCCGGCAACCGCAACGAGCCCCGGAATCGAGACCGAGAATTTTACTAGCGCGGCGCCCGCCCCGAGAGCTAAACGGACGAGAGAGAAAGTGTACATGTAGGAAATCGAACGTGTCTATCACAGAATACGCAGACGGGGTAGAATAGCAGAGGGATGCTCGAGGGGCGCGTACGGTCGTATCGCGACGCTGTTGATAGCGGTTGTAACAATTTATTCAGTCGAGCGACGCCGACGCGCGTCACGACGAGGGGTGGATCGGATCCTCCTTCCAAGAGACGTCCTCCTCTCCTTCCAACATCGTCGCAAGAGATAGAGCAAGATTCAATTCGACCTCCCCTCCGCTCTTTTACCCCTCCCTCTTCTTCTTCTTCGCTTGTATTAACGCCGGCTTGAGCAGCAAGATCTAAGATTCCTGCGAAGTACTGATATCGACTGCCGAGCCTGAGAGCACGCCAGATAACTTCCGAGCACGCAAAAAGATTCGCCGGGGCTGAACAGACTGGTGCGATTATTGACTCTACAGAGCTATCGATATTAACCCCTTGACTACGGCAGACTTTGAGACGCGCACCGGCCGTACCATACGGCAGGAATTCGGTTACGACGTACGAAGAGGCGGGAAATATTTTTTAGTAGGGATGCATTTTTGTAGAAACTGTGTGGGAAGGTATCACCGTAGTGGGTACCTTCTTCTTGCACAGAATGACACTGAACGCCTGCGTCGCGTAATAGCTACATAGATAATATAGAATAGCACACCTTCTAAATTTCGTAGTATTTTAAAAATAGAACAGAAATGAGAGCGTTCAATCCATATGCTTCTTGAGTTACTTCTTATATATCCATCTTAGTGACTTCGACACGTAAACACTGCCCCTAAATTCTTAGAATCGTTGTTTTGGTAGACTTCATGGAAACGTAATCCGACAAAATAATAGCACACATGATACACTCCCACTTCTCAGTTGAACACGAGCAAAGGAAGGTGGCTAAGTATTTGATATATAGTGTGGTGAATTATTGCGGAAAACTTCTAAAAAAAATGGGCCGTGGAAAGAAGTTAACAGATAGTGAAATGAAAACAATTATGACACAATCTAAAGAAAATGTTTCTATTTCAAAGATTGCGAAAGTAATTCATAGAAGCCGGAAGGTTGTCACGAATTATTTGAAAAATCCCGAAAAATACGGTAATACAAAACGTCCTGGACGACCTGCGTCCATCGAAGCGATGGGAGAGTATACCCCAAGGAATGAGCAACTGTCAGCGAAGAAATATCGTTATTTATTGTTGCTGGTCTGTTTATCGTTTCGTTGCGTGCGTCGCGCGTCCGTCTGTCGGGGGTAAAAACTGTCCGCTTATAAAATATTCTCATAAAACGATCGGCTTATTCGGAGCTAATCTAAGTGGTTTATCGCATCCCTTTCGGTTATACTATCTAATTTGTTGGTGGCACGGCCAGGCACGTGCAACTTTAGGCATTGCCGTCGCAGCCGCCCTAATTGTCAAATGCTGCTTTCGACTTTCCTCGGAATTCTACTTCGTGTAGCACGATTCTAAATATTTCAATAAAATAATGTTTGCGCCATACCGGAATAAAGTTATGCAGTTAAGGTAACAATTTCGAGGCGGAACAGTGTTACCATAGAACTAGTTCCAGCCTGAACGCAAGGCGAAACAGCGGAAGCGAGCAGCTTGGCCGCGTATCAGGCAAAATAATAACGGAGCCGCGTTTTCCGCCACGCGAAAAATCTCTTGCCTTAAGTCTCAGGTTTATGGCAGTCGTTGGCCGCGTCGCGTTGTAAACTAGCCGGTATTACATTCTCGCGCCTTACGGTTCGAGTGTGCTTTAACTGCGCCCGATGCTCCTATGCCGCGACTTAACGAGATTCCCGCGCGGCAGACGAGCTCCGGCTTCTTTCGAGAACATGCGGAATGCCGATATCCTGCTGCAAGCGCGAAATTTCCAGAAGACTGAAAACTGCTGGGAACGCGAGAGATTCGATGCGATGCGACGCGACGCGTGACCTACGGACGCCTCCATCCCCCAGCACGGGGGAGGAAAGTTTCCTAATACGAGGAGGTTCTTATTTAACCCTTTACACTCGAACGGTGACTTGGAAGCGCCCGTGAAAGTCGCCGTACCTTATTCAAAACAATTTTCATATTATTAAATTCATAATTTAATTTAAATTGTATATTCAAAATTTTTCGTCAACACTTCTGTTTCGTGGGATTTTTCCGAACTTTATACGTTTTGACTCAACGCGCTGGGGAAATGGATAGCGTCACGCAATGCTCCACGCAATTGTATTAGGTAAATCGGAAAGTTCCGTCCGTTTTTTTACAAAAAGTATAGCTTTATTCATGAAAGAAAATGAAAAACTTATAAAAACGTTACTACCGTAACGGGGAAGACCGATAAACTTTAATAATATCCAATTGGCATCACTATACAAAAAACCGAGAACACTCACAAATCGAAAATATAAGGACTTAATGGATTTATTACATTATATACCACCTGCACACCACAGTTATTTTAAATCTCTCCCGCGTACACAAACTGGAGAAGACTGAATAATAATGAATAAAACTATATTAATTTTAATGTAAAAATTATTTAACAAAGAATGAAAGTTGAATATTTTTTTGATTTTATAACGTAAAAGTGTATACATTTATTTTAATTTCAAGGGAAATTTACTTTTCCTATGGACTTGTGCTTTCCTAAGAATTGAAAACGTCGTTTCATTGAATTTAAAAATGGCGTAATTACGCTAATTGGGATGATAAATTCAACACCTTTAGAAACCCAAAAACATTATACTATTATGTTATCTGTTACCCATATTTTTAAATTTAATCCAACGCAAACCCTTCAATATCTCGATTCGAGCATAAATGGACTTAAGCCACTTTCAAAATAAACGGCTCGTATAATGGAACTATTGTAGGTCGAAAGGTGCCTCGATTTTGGAATTAAAATTGCTTGGAGTGCAAAGGGTTAACGGTAGCCCTTTATTGACGAATCCATACAGGATCGCGCTCATACAAAACACGAGTACAACACCACACAGGATAACCACACAGAACAACCACGAATGAGTACCGAATGCGAACGAGGTCTCCTTAGAAACTCCTTATATCCTGAATCACACACCACACCACTCATTCACAATCCCACAAGTGGCTTCAAACGCACTGCACATTTAACATACAGTTTTAAACTGTGAAGTGGCTAGTTAAAAAGGATAATGTTAAATTGTTTTGAAGAGTTCAATTGCAGGAGAAATATTTCAAATTCGAGGCGAAGATCTCGAGCGATTCGCACGCAATGGTTCCGGCGTTTCCATTCGGTTGCAACGAAATTCTCTCGGTCGAGTCTCTCAAACGTTTATCACTTAATTAACGAGTGCAAAGGGGAGAGCGAAATCGTTTGAGGAAACTGTATTCCAACACGGAGTGCAGTTCCTGCCGAAGAATTGCGTTCTGGTGGACAGAATCAAGGCTGTTCGACTCACCGCCGATTAAAACGTTTTAATCAACAACCATCCACGGGCACAGTGGACCAATGGAAAAATTAACCCAGTTTCGTGTGTTTGATCGACGGGTCACGCGCAAAAAGAGAGAATTACAGTTTATTATTCGAGAACCGGATGAATGGTATTTGGAGCGGACGGGTCACGCGGAACTGCCGGCAAAGCCGCAGTCGTTTTAAACCATCGATTTTCAAGTAATTTTAGGAGAGACTGGAACCGTTCGCGAAAATATTCACAATAAATATTATAGAACCTGCACCGAGGACGTGCGGGCGTATTCTCGATGACTCGTAGACCCGCCACGCGAAAATGAGAGTAAACGGATCGTGTAAACGTTTGCTTTATCTCACCGTATTTGGGCAAAATTGACTTTTTAACTACTGTCAAAAAAATTCCCACATCGAGTTATACATGCTCGCATAAAATAAAAGGAATTAGACCGATTAGACGAATAGATTTCTGCATGAAAATTCGTAAGCCCGCTAAAAGGTCTTATAAATAAATTGTGAATCAGCAATACTACAACTTACGCTGTAAAATATGTTGCAGATATTTGCGAAATTTTTCTCATTCAAGTAAAACCAAACACTCTATAATTCAGACCGCATTTAAGTCTTGATTCGTCGATTCAGTAGAATCCCGATCAGCCGAACTCTCATGTCAATCCGAAGCGATCCATACGAAAAGCGACTTGTACAGTGTGTTGAGAAATTATGTGTACGATTCTCAATGTAAAGGGTTGGATAATGGAACAGTTATCTAGTTACGGCGTTGAATTGTACTACGATTGTTCTACATCTTAGGACCGGCGAAGATATGTTAAAAAAGTTAGCTACAAAATTGACCTTGATCAACTTTTCGAAGGTCGAATTGTATGGCGAGGAACAAACTTCTCCAAGGAACCATGGAACTTAATCATTCAGTTGGAAAACGAATTTAAAGTTCCAGTAACTCGTAAACTAACTTGATTCAGAATTTCATGACAACATAACCGAATTGTAATTAGATCAATAGTATATATGTTTCGCTTAAAATAGAATACTTAGTAAACGTTAGCAATTATATAAATAAAAATTATGCTTTTATTAACTAGACCCTATACAGTAATGTAATTTAGAATTAATTTCTTTTTTCTTCATCGTGAACAAAATTACAATGCGGCAAAGTGAAAATTGTATAGTGTCCGAATATTAAAGTGATTCACTTTATCTAGACATTGTTGCAAGTCTGTAATATTATGAACAAAATTCAACGTTTGCTGCGGTCGACAGAATTTTTCCCACGGGTTGAAAGTCTGCCCGATCCGAGATAGCAGCTAAGCAAGCGATTGCTGTCGTTTTAAAACGATCACGCGATCCGATGCTCGTTCTTCGAGCTCGTTACGCGAGAACTTTAACCGGTTCGACGAGATAACGCGCGCCTCGCCTAAACATCTGGAGCGTCGGTTGCCGCATTATATCCTCATTATCCTTTCCATCGTGGACCAAAAGTACCATCGTGACCAGGCCCTCTCGCGGAATCGCTTCCTATCCTCCGGCCACTTTCGCGCGTTTACACGCCGGCTACAAAGTGTTTTCCGACGGAATAAAGAAAAGGAGAAACGGAGAGAACACGACGCGGCGGAAGAAGACGCGCGGCGAGGCCGCACGGAAAGGGGATGGAAAAGAAAAGGAGGGTTCTCTCGAGGGTGACTGTAATCCTGTCGTTGGAATATCCGACAAGTCCCGCACGCTGTTTCCTTCGTGTCCGACTCATCCTTCGAGCTTTTCGTTATTCCGGAGTTTTTGTTTCCTGCACCGAGGCGAGTTTACATCGCGAGCGGATTTCGCTACGAATAAAGACACGATGCAAGCTAATGCAAATAGAGCTGCCTCCTTCTAGCTCCCGTCTCGTATAAGTTGCTCGTCCCTGCGCCGCAAACATCTCAGGTCTTTTCGGTCGCGCCGAGAGCTTCGCTCCAAGAGACAAGGACTTCCAACACCGGGAAAAGAAAATTTTCATAACCGGGAAAAACAGTCTCGCCGTCTGTTTCCGCAAGTGAAAACTTCTTTTTTTTTTTTCTTAAATCCAGGCTTACAAACGTGCGCGTGTCGGATAGGGTGCTTTTCCTTGCCGCCTGTTGACTTTGACACTGGATCCAACGGTCGTGCTGGTAGTCGAACCAATTTCGCACGTTTTTGACTTTGCTTTCCAGATTTTTCAGTTTTATGTTCTAAGCTTCTAATCGTTGGTGGCTCTACTTCTTGTGTTTATGAAGGAATAAGCTTTCTGAGGGATGCTGCTGCGATGCAACGGAACCGTGGCGTCTCTGGTTTTAATCCTTTCGCTACGGGCGATTTCTTCGTCACAATCAGGGTTAAAGTTGACTTTCTCGAAAACGAAGTCTCCAATGAAGAAATTTTATTCTACATTTTCGAATTATGCTTTGACAGAATCAGTCCCCATCCGGTTGCACCACTAGTTATATGACATCCTGTACGTATCGTCCTTAATCCTTTCAATGCCAAGCGAAAATATCGTACCTATGCGAAGAATACTGGACCAATTTAACGAATTTGCTAAGGTTTGGAATACCACGGCACTTACCCCAGAATTTTTATAGAGCGAATTTTATTTTCTAACAAGTTAAATTTAAAAACATTTTTTTAAATTCTTTTGTAACGAAATTAAACCATTTATAACGTTTTATAAATTTATTTTAAGACAGAGTTCGCTCGCTATGCGAATAGTAAGGCGCCATCGGATACGCGACGATATATCGTCGCTGGCACTTTTCACAAGTGTTCCGAACAACGATATATCGTCGTTCGGCACTAAAAGGGTTAACTGACTTTCGATATCCGCACGTAGAAAGCTAAGTAATTGTGTATAGCGATCTTTGTCTTACGCAAAGCTTCACTCCGAAAACGCCGGGTTGGCTTTGATGTAAAAGTTACAATGGCCAATTGGAACGTGCGTCGTTGTAATGTCTGTGAAACTGGTTGCAGTGGAAATTCGGGAACGTAGATATTCATTCTTATCTGTATATTTAGTTGTTTCGTATTTCTTCTTCTGTTGTTTTTCGTGTGAATTTTCGATTTAGTGTTAATTTCAATGTTTTAACTTGGTTGTAATTGAAGGGCGATACTTAATTCTATATTGAATATTTTGAGAACACGTAGAAAGAAATTCTTTTAACTAATCTCAAACCACCACGTTGTGGTTTATTGTTGCACAAATGTGAATAGTTCTTTTCTTAATCAGAAGACGTAGACACTTTTGCCAAACATGCATAAAGAAGTCGTACACATGTCATCAAGAGCTTGATACTTTAAAATATTGTATTAATTGGTGACATGTGTCCAATGCGGTCAAGCATAAAATAAAATTTTTATGCTGTATTAATTAGTACACCAACGTCATCAATATCTCTATCGTTTATTTACAAAAGGACGATTTTAGAAACAATTTTTCCAATCGTAACACTGCTGAAACGACTTCGTGATTGTTCTATTCAATTTAGAACAATAGTCTGCGAAGCGCCGCTTAAACTATGACAGACATATTGTAAAACCATTGTAGTCAATATTTGTGAAAAAACCGTAGATTTTCAAGCATTTACGGCGCTCAGAAATTCTGTAGCACGTTAAAACAAATAACTTTATACGTACTCTTAGTTAATACTCAATCGCGCCATCGAAGCTACCATAACTACACTGATAATTGGACCATGGGTTCCACGCAAAATAAAAATTGTCTGCGTCAATACTAAAAAAATTAAAATTAAATAAAAATCAATCTTTTCTCTTCTTATTTCAACAATATTTTTAAATTCTTCTGATGGATTTTATCTTCTAGACATATACAAATTTTCTTCCGAACGTTTTCATATAATTCTTACAGGATGCATCCTTGCAGCTCTCAAGTGGGTGCTTATGTTAAGAGCCGTAGGATCTGCCATAGATGTCCGACTATGGTTCACCTTTTAACTTTCAGTCTTTAAAATAAAATTATTACGAAGTACTTTATTACATAGCCCCAAATTTCCAATAACTCCCAATGTCTTCACAATTCTATGATTTTATCCATTAATGCATAATGTTTGCTATCCAATATTGATAATAACCAAACATAATCAAGATTAAACGTAAACGAACCAGTAAAAACAACAAGTATAATTACTATAATTATGGAAATTATAAAACTGTTTCTGACAAAAATGTTTTAATCAACTTCTTTACTGTAGCACAAATTACTCGACTGCAAATTTGCAATGAAAACAAGTATTTGCGATTTAAAGCAAGAGAATTTATAAGCTCCCACATGTATTTCCCAGCTTATTAAAATGACCAAAGCAGAAATGAAATTTTTACTTGGCTCTAATGTTGCATAAAAGTCAACCATGTACACGTTACGATAAAAATTGTATAAAATCTGCACGGATCTTGTGATACAAACCAATATACATCAGTCACATTTACTATTCGACAATTTCAATGTTCCTAGACACAACGAGGTATATTTCCTTCGCACTCATCAATTCGATAAAAATTACCGCTAAATGTATTCATGAAGCTGTTGCATTTTTATGTTCGCTCCAAGTTAGTCTCTAAAACGAAGAAAGTCGAATATGAAAGATTCATTCCACCTCGAGGTTTGCAAAGAAAGAAGCGCAAACTCGACTCGCAGGTCCGTCGATAAACGGGCTTCTAAATCCGAGGTCTCCGGTCGAGAAAAAATAATTCGCAAACTCTAGCCCGATAAAGCTGTCTCGCGAAAATCGCGGGAGAAAAGTTCCACCGGAGAAGCCTGTTTACCCAGGAGAAGCGGAAGTTGCGCGCCCGTTCAGCAGCACGGCGAATTAAGTGACTATTAATTCCGAAGTTTTATCGCGTTGTTGCTGCCGCATCGACACAATAATCTCGGCAGACTGGCGTCGCCATCTTAAAACAGACTTACAGCCCCGCTACAGGATCTATGGGTTCCAGACAGAACTATAGACGACGACGACGACGACGACGACGCCGTTCCTCGCCGTTCCTCTCCCCCATCTTTCCGCAGTTCTTCTTACTGGCAAGTTTTTTCCATCGGTTAACCCTTTCAACGCGATCCTGGAGGACATTCGAGAGGTCGAAAGTTTCGCCGGGGGAAAAAAAACTCGGTAGCCGACGCGGGCACGCGACCGACCGAAAGAAACGGTCTCCGAGCTGGCCAATGGCTGGCTTTGATCGGTAGGTTGCAGAGTAAATTATTAAGGAAAGTTGGCTAATGATTCGCCGGGATGAATACGCGGCACGGCGGTCCGCGAGTAACTCTTTCAAGGCGGGATATCTTCGGAGGGGGGTTCTCCATGGAGGCTTCAAAGGGGATAATTCGACCGCGGCGCAGCCTTCCGTCCAAAGGCACCTGGCTGGAGGAGCCAAGGTCCCAAGTTCGTAAACTCGTCCGGCAAAGTCAATGTCTCGGCATTCACAAGGATCGGTCTTTGCCGCAGGAATGCGCGGCTTCGAATACCGCATGGCGGACGAGTCGCCCCGCCATCATCTTTCATTAGCCAGTCAGCCTCCGCAACGGCGCGAGTCTTCGAGAGGGTCCACCGAGAGAAAGTGCACTCTCGGTGTGCTAGCTTTTAATCTCGGGAATCTTTCGGACGTTTGGCGACCAAAGAGAACCTCGTCGGGCCCGTTGGTTTTCGCTAACCGACGCTGCCCTACCCTCTATCCAACTACACCTGCATCCCTCTCTCTCTCTTTCTGTCCTTTTTCGAATCTCTTGTCCGACAGTTGGTTCTCTCTCTGTCTCGCTTCCTTGCTTTTTCTTCTTCTTCTTCTTCTTCTTCTTCTTCGCCCGGCTACTTACGCAAACATCATTCGTTGAATTCTAGCCGGAGCGAAGAAAGTATCCTGGCGAGCTCCTCGAGTTTACGGTGGAATTAAGGATTTACGCGGGGTAATTCAGCAGTCGGGGCAAATCTTGCGCGAGAGAAGATAGAAAGAGAACTGCGGAATGATTTGCGGCGAATACGACCATCCGGAAACCCTTGACGATTAGCTTGCACCATGCAATTATCCAGCTGCCGGTAAATTTTCGTTTATCAAATTTTGGCCGAGTGGAAAACTCCCTTGCGGCTCGCCGAGGAGCCTCGTTCATCGTGTGAAAAGAATCGATGTTACTTTCTTTCTTCGTAAACGAAGCGCTAGAAGCAAGTAGTACGCTTTGCCCGATAAAAATGGTAATAGCGGGTTTGTCAAGGTTTTCTGTGATTTTTATTCTACTGGAGAATTAATAATCCTTTATGCAAAATAAAAATTAGAAATGAAATTAGAATTTCTCGCTCGGTATGTTTTCAAATTCTTTTAATCTTCGTAAACGAAGCACTAGAAGCAAGTAATACGCATTGCCCGATAAAAATGGTAATATCGAGTTTATCACTGTTTTCTGAGATTTTTATTCTACTGGATAATTATTAGTAAACAGTGGATCTTTATGCGAAATAAAAATTAGAAAAGGAATTAGAATTTCTTGCTTGGTAAGTTTTCAAATTCTTTCAATCTTCGTACTTTTTCAAAATACACATACTTATGGAGAAACTGATTCTGCCGCTTTATAAGAATGTACTTTTATTATTTCAATAATTGTCAAATAGACGGTTTGAATTTGATTCTTCGCATTGCACTGAACATTTTTAAAATTCGTAATATTTCTTTTCTCACGTACACCTCATTAGAGGAAAATGAGTAGCCTCGTAATTCGAATCGACACGATCGAAATGAAGATTGCGACAATATATTTTGTTACAAGAGCGGAAATTAAATAATCGACAGTCATCGGCTGCGTGTATGCAGATTAGAAAGATTAGTATTGCGCGCATCAAATGTCCGTGCAAATTGGATTAATGGATTCCGTTTGAGAAGCTTGTCGAAATTAATATCCGTTCGGTTAGACACCCGAGATTCGATATCGAGGCTTTACGATTCATGATCGCACCGCGGCGTACAGTTGTAGCCGCAAGTGCGGCTTAAATTGACATACTGTTTGCCTCGAGAACGCAGAACCACGGTTTGCGGGATCGCAATAAATTCGTGCTTTCGTTCGATAAATTAACCTCTTAACGTTATTCAACAAGATATCCTTTTATTTGTAATATTCGGCAACCTGAACTGGTGCGATATTATACATTTTGATTTGTTTCTATACCTAAACGCGTTATACCAGATGCCTCGCCTGATTTTACCGAGTTTCTCGATATTATTACTCGTAGCGAAAAATGTTTCAGAAAAAGTCTGAATGTTATTGAGTAGGTCATCTTTCGATGTTATTTTTATCGTGAGAGGATGCGTAAAGGTCAAACGAAGGTTAACTTTGTTTTCTTAAATTCAATGATGGAGTTTTTAATGTATCAATGGATACGGCACAGCATTGTTTATAAAATAGTATTAACTCACTTATGTAGAAAGGTTAATGGGTTACAAGCAATTCCTCTGAAACATTTTTCATTGTATAAATTCGAATAAACTCCTCGAAACGTTCTGCGCCAAGATGAGCATTAATTGCTTTCACTGCTACCATACACGCAGGAGCTGCATTAGTTTCTCTCATTAATCATTTTGATAGGTTGCAAAGAATGTCACTGTATTTCTCCTTTCTTGAAATGCTTTAAACATTAAACCTACCATAAGGGGTCAAATGACCTTTTCCAGATTTTCTATTTTACAATTACTGACGTTAGAAAATTGTCTTCGCAGAAATCGATTCAATGGATTTTTCTATTGCAACATACATTGTAATAAAAATGGCACACAGTCTAAATAAATTAATTTTTGTCACTTTTCTAGGACAATATACATTAGCCAAGTTTACTGCTCGGTAGGTTTAGTGTTAGTACTCTCCCTCTCTGTGGTCATTTATGTTATTATCTACACGAAAAGTGGGCAGTTTACACATCGGTATGACACATTGGTCATTTTCAACAAATTTATGGTTTTATTATTGATTTATGGAAGAATGCTTGCATTAAAATGTATCGTACTTGTACTGTTTCTAAAATATTCGCATAACTGCGCGGATACTTAAAAATTTTGTGTACGTTCTCGTTGGCAAATAGTAAAAATGGTATAGATTTTTACTTTCTCGGACAATTATAGATTAATTAACATTTAATTCGTAAAAAAGTAGGCTAAAAGCACAAAGTCTATAATGTACACTATCGGAGAACACCGTGAAATATTTCTAAACGTCGACGCAAATATAAATGAAGAAAAATATTCTACACTTCTCCAACCTTCTTCGAAAATGTGACAATAAAAGGCTCGAGCCATTTTCCCTATTCTGACGCAAAAATACCTCAGGTGATGCGAAGCTTGAAACTCTTCAATTTGACTACGTGTAAAGAAAGAGCCGTCGCATAAAGCATCAATGGCACCATTCACCGATTTATCGCTGGAGGATGAAAATCGACGAGGAATTCTTATCGCAAGTTTCGCATTTCAATAACGAGTGTGCAGTACACTTCCATGGTATTTACATATCGTCTCTTACATGGCTCAGCAGCCGTGAAGGATGAAACGTGGCACTCCGAATACAGGTTCGCGCGACCACTCTATCTGAGAAGCTAACAAAAGTACGATTCAACACTGTCGTTACGAGAACTCTAAAAATATCCTTTCCGACAAGTACTAATAATTCTTCTCATTCAGAACAAATAGAATTCATGGATCCGTTGCGTACAAAAGAATACGTTTCCGTACGATTTTCTCTGAAATATTTTTCGAGTTCGTCTTTGGCAGGAAACTCCTTTTATAAAAGATCAGGCTGTAGTTCGAATTTCATTGTAAGTTACAAGAAATTAGGATACCTAATGTATCTAATACACATACTATAGTCTATTATACTGTGCTCTATTATATACTTACAAGGGAAAATATTCAGATGCTACATTTATTATTTATTTATTTTAACTTTTGTTAAAATTTTCTTGCGCGACTACATTTCCCATTGAAAAACATACAATTTAAAGAAAAATTCAAATTTTTTCGACCTCTGGTTTCCAAGATATCTCAAAAAGTATGGTTTTGGCCCGCAACATTGAGGGCTGTTTTCACCCCTTCACAGTTGATGGTTGCCGATAAAAAGAAACACGTGTAAAATATTTTTCAAAGAACTATAAGCTCCCATAAGTTTCATAATCATTCAAATAAAGGTTTGAAAAAATTGCAGAAAATAGAATCCTATAAAAAATTCCTCTTTTCGTTAATGATTAAAACAAATTAATAGTAATACGTTGACGCTCTTAAATTCTCGTAACGTGTCTCCCATTTTCAATTGCATTTACTCGGTTTTTCGTCAGAAATGTCTGCCTGTTAATTATATCAATTCGCTTCCACTGCCAACCCGACAAAAATTTTCATAAAAGCGAATGAATCGTTAAATTACATAAAACATGAAAAATAAAAATGTATAACGCTAAGCACCCTTTTAATCTTCCGGCATTTTGCATATTCTCGTCAAAGTACGCTGAATATTTTAGCGCAAAAATTCGTTACAAAAGCTATATCAAATATTCACACGTTTTGGAATGAAAGAGGTGGCAGCAAAGGATACGTTTCATGAAAAAGTTACCATAACTTGCGATTATCATGAATACTCTAAATTCACTCGACAATTTTCAACTATTTTAATGTTACCCGTCTGTCGCGAAGTTTTCGGTGCTACCAAGCGGCAACGGAAACGCAAAATTAGGTTTTCTCTCGACGAAAAGGATCGAACGAAGATTCCTCGGGTCAAGTATGTGTGTTGGTATCGCACGATCATAAACCCAGAACCTGGTTAAGCGATGAAAGCATCCTTTCGCGAGTTTACGACACGTCAATTTCTATTTTACCAAAGTAGCTTCATGTTTTAATTGCAATCAAAAATTTCCCTCCACTTCCTGTAACTCTAGACATTATTTTAAACTTCAGTGGATCATAAACTTCACGGTGGATGTAACCCCATTGTGCGATAATATCGATTCGTGCTTGCAATTTGTTTTACAACTACGCAAAATCAATATTGCAAAACTTGATCGGCAAGGATGAATTTCAGTCTAGTAATTTAGTTTAAACAATCCTACCTATGCGTTTCGCATAGAGTGAAACTGCAATATGAACTTGGCGAAAATTTTTAAACATTATTATAGGAACTCGTGTACAACTGTTTTACAAGTTGAAGCCCCACCGAGGGTGCATGTACTTTTCGGATTCATAGTTGTGCGAAATGCTCGAGAACCCATACGAACAATAATTGCTATACGATAAATGTTGAATGACAGAAACTATGGTCGTCTCTATTGTCTATCACTATCACTATCGTCCTTCTGCCTAACGTAAGCTCAGATCAAGCCATAAAAGCCAGGGGTCCGCTGACCATTTGGCGATGTCATATATAATAATGTCTTTTTCCACGTTTTAGCTAGTATCCGTACAACTGTCTTCATCCACGCAATGCCTTTCCCATTTCTATTTTTGCCTCCAACTTTTCTTGTGTATTCTAATTATATTAACACTTTATCGACCGGCGATTGTTTCAGAATTTTTGTAAGGCCCATGATCCGTGACTGAAAACTTTTTAATGGCTCTTTCAACGCTGACAGCAACTTTTATTGCGAATCAACAATGCATCACCAATTATATTGTCTAATAATGTTGTTACAAATTGGAATGTAAAAATTCGAATTTTAAGCTTCATTTTGTAAAGTGTTAATAAACAATATTCTTTCTTCAAGCCGATTGAGTCCAATCTTTATTCTGAGATTAAAGAACCTCGATACGCTTTAAATTATACACGTTATATTAGGATCAACGCAAATGCTAATTTGTCCTCGGCAACAACCAATGACAGAACCTATGACAGTGTAGTCGACCCAACAACAAAAGAAACGCGTGCAGTTTAAATTCCGTGACATTTCGGAACGTCCTATACACGCTTGCGAACACGGCCAAGCAAGGGGGTTCGAGAAACTCGATAAATAAAAAGAAATCCAAACTACATTCGAAAAGCCCATCCACCGGTAGACCGTTCTCGAAAAGGACGCGAATATCATAAGCATAGTGCGAAAACGGTTAAAAAGGGCGCGGAGGAAGTGCGAGCGAGGGCGGGGCCAACGGAAAGGTAGAAAAACCGGCACCAGTAATTTCGACCGAAACGAAAAAAAGTGTCGAGCAAATTCGCATAACAAGGCGGACAACCGCGCAATTAAAATTACGTTCTGTCGTGCAAGGGAAAGAGGAACAGAAAAAGAGAGAGAGAGCTTGCGCGCGAGACGAAACAATAAAACGGAAAACGGAAAAGAAAAACAACCCGTGAGAAGGGGTGGGGAGGGGACAAACAAAAAATAAATAAAGCGACGATTTCGTATGTGCGCCGGTCGCGGAAAAATGTCTCGCGAAACGAATATAAAAAAACAAAACGGAAAAAAAAAAAAAGAAGAGAGGAGGAAAAACCGACACACACGCACACACGCGCGCGCGGACGAGCAGCTTTCCGCGCGGGGAACGAGTTGGAAACGCGGCTGGTAGACGTCGTCGGTGTGCACCGGCAACCACCAGCCTAGCCAGCCAGCCAGCCGCCGCTGTTGCCCGTAGTTTTCGGCGTGCCCTAGCGAAACATATGCGACTCTAAACACGCACTTTCCACACTCGACTTGCACACGTAGGCCTGGCCTGGCCTGGCTGGTTGGCTGGCAGAGAGGCAGCCGCGCAACCATCCAGCCATCCAGCCAGCCAGCCAGCCGGCTGCTCGACCAACCAACCATTCCACATTCCATTCGACGATCCTCTCTCTCCCTCTCTCTTTCACGGAGACTCCCTTCCCCTTGGAGTACATAATGAAGTCAGTCCCGGCGGTTCTAAGCCCCGAAAATATCGCGTGGCAGGGGCCCTTCCCGAGATAATATTGGTGATGTATACTAACAGGCTTTTCGGTACCGGGGCTACACGTTTTTACGGTGCACCCCCACCCCTCGCCGTCGTCGTCCTAAATGATTTACCGTGGAGAAAAAAAAGGGGGAAGAAAGGAAAGAGAAAACGCACGCGTTGGCCGGTCAGTATCTCCGCGCCTGCTATTCACCACCCTACCTCTGTCACCCCTTCGAGGAAAAACTGCAGCTCTTTTTAATCCCACCCCCACCGACCGTGTATACCCGTGGCGAAAAGTGTTTTTTCGCGCCGGGCACCGAAAATTCCGCCGGTAAACCGCCCCGGAGACTTCGTTAACCTTTATCCGACCGTGGCCGAGGGTGTCTGGATGTCCCGCGTTGGGGATGAAGGGTCGCCGGACCTAGCGGAATGTTCGAAAGTTTGCGATTTATACGGCGCGCGGGGCGCATTGTTGAGCGCACGGACACGCGGGCACGTTGCGTCTCGCGCGCCCGGACCCGCCGCCACTGCTGCTGTTTAGAACGGCCACGGAAGTGAAACTCGTAGGATTAATTAGTGAAAGGATATTTACGTGGCATTAACGATACATTGTCTCTCGCGCTGACGGGGTAGAGGCCCTCCCTCATCGCCTCGAGAATCGAGCAAGTTTAATTAAAAACGGAACAAACCGCCGCCGCGGCTCATTCCCGGGGAAAACTTTAAGTTAGACGGGAGAAACAAACTCGTGATCTATGAAAAATGCTACTACGGGGTGCTGTAGAGGAGAGCCATTTAGTCAAACTCGATGCTCAACTATCCATTATGCCGCGGGCCGTTTTAGAAGCTGTGCCCGGGTACTTCGGGGATTCCGGGAGATGTAAAAAATATATAACAACAGTTATAAGGAAAGAATAGAAAAATACCGGCTCGTAGGATAACGATATGTGAACGGTTCCGATGAAGACGCAGAGGAAGTAAATTTTTGATTTGCTTTGAGACCTCATCTCGAAAGTTTTGTCTTCATTCTGCTTTACGCAGGAGTGGCGGTTTAGCTCTCCGGGCACTTCGTGTTATTTTGTTTTATAATTGCTTCCGTGACTGTAATTATTTTTGAAATAACATTCGTTAAAATACCGTTTAAAATAACGTAGTATTTTATTGTACAATTATTTGGAATAATTGCTCGAGGACCGCAAGAAGGTTCTGTAAAATTTACATTATTTGTGAGATTACGTTTTTCGTTAAATTTCAAATATCAAAATAATTAAATACCGTGTAATACAATAATACGTTGCTCGAATCGCCATTCTTTTCGACAGAAAACTGTATGGCGAAAATAACGGTGCAAAATGAACGATTTCAGATGTTTATTTCCAATTTCTTTTTCGAACAAAATTCGCCTAGGTCTGCGCGTCTAGTATTTTTAACTAGGGCATACGATGGCTCGCATGAAAAAGATCTTCTTCGCTCTTATTGCATTGTAAAAAACTTCATTTCTCATTATCCACTAACAACTTTTTCGACTTACACCAGTTTCGCATTACAGCGCATGCGAAGCCAACACCGTGGAATGAAATTTTCAAAAAGTCTTCTCGGATGCTTTGTAGTGTACATAAATGCATATGCAACGTAGCTCGGGCTAATAGATGCTATTGACGGTGACGTTGTCTAATGGTAATACCATACATGTCAAGCATAGGCAACAATCTTTGCTGTAGAAACACTGGAACGCTTCTGGGTGCGACATGAACTTCCAAACCGAACCATCAGTGTCTATCTATCCTGACAGTATAGCGGTAGATATTTTCTGTGGCTGGAAAAGCGTCATAATCAAACCTGCTCGTCAATTTTACTCAAAATGAAGATAGGAACGGACGAAGACGTATCAACATTTGCCAAAGACTCAATTTAATACTAGAACTACCAAGTAACAAATATTACTTATGTATATTGCTTTGTAATAATTTGTACAATTTTCATTGTAACGTTTGCTTCAATAAAGAAATTCATTCAACACTTTCCCATGAAAATGTTTCTATAATTTCAATGATTGTGGAAGAAAAGTGTTCTAGTGTTAACGTTAGAATTACGAAATCCTACATATTTTAGTTTAAAATCCATTGGTCACCAATGATATCGAATATCCAGAATTGTCTAATACTATATTTGACACTTCATTGAGAATAGTTTATATTTTGAATTTCATGTCTTCCGCTTGCTCATCTCTCTGCCTGTAGGCTCAGGTCAAGCCATAATAGCCAGGGGTCCGCTGACCATTTGACCATTTTCTCATTTCCATTTTTGCCTGTGTCTTTCTGTATTTTACTTATATCAATAAACAGTCTTTTCTCTGCAAATAGATTGAGTTCAATCTGTATTCCGAGATTAAAGATCCTCGATACTCTTTACACGTTATATAAGGATCAACGAAAAGGCTAATTCGTCTGCGAGGGATACTACGAAAAGTATATTTGAATAGATTAACGAAAACGCTTAATCGTCATCGATTATAGAATTATAAAAATGGGTGGTCGTTCGAGGGGTAACCCTTAGCACTCCAATGGCTCCTCTGAGGGGACATTAAAAATTGGCAGAATATTACTCAAAATCATTTTTACATTATAATGTTTGTATTTAAGAAACTAGTAAAAATTGAAGTGTTGCTCGTACAATTAATAGTAACAAATTTGATATGCACGAAAGGAAACGACCACGTACCATGGAATTATTGGAGGACAGAAAAATGTCTCTAGGAATTAAAATTGCTTGGAGTGCAAAGGGTTAATAAATATTTAAATTGTCTGGGATAATTTCGCTTCGATAGTGAAGAGCAAAAAAGAAATCCGGAAGTGCCAACCATCGTACGGTATACCATATACACGAAACAGTTGGAGTTGCCGAACGACCCCATCTGTCCTGCAGACGTCGTCCGCCGGAGAGATCAGACAATAGCGAACCATTCGTAGCTCATGCTGTTCTTCCGAAAAGCTGTTACTCTCTTCAGAATTTAGTTTATTTATTATGCAGTTTATTGCGACCCACAGCTGTTTATTAGAAGTCAAACCGTCCACGCGTTCGCGCAGATTCTTTCTTTTCGCCTGATTTGTCCGAGACGCGCGAATTCCCCGCTTGCGTCACTCGAGGGTGTAAATTATATCTGCGAGTGACCATTGGTTTGGGCGGTCAATTAACCCTTTCCATGTAATTTTTAGAATAGAACCGAAAAATGCACCGTCAACGAATCCGTTAGTCTAATTTTCAAATTTATGCCTACCCCGAAATCACTTTTGCACAAATAATCACGCATTCGCGTCTCGTTAAACGTAGACTCTAGTACTCCGCCGTTATTTGTTAAATTCATAGTTTATATATATTTTATTTTAGATTACGGTCACATTGAATCGAATAAGCCCCTACTATTCCCACTGCTCGAAAAAGTCACGGGGAATCCCGTGAATTCGACAGCATCCTGTATACGCGGATAAACAGAGACAATAGATTTATTTGAATGCTCGTGATTACGGAGAACAATGAGACCGAATTATCAAGATCGACAAACTGTTACCTTTCCGGTGATTTCTGAACACGGTGTATAGAAGTGTGTCTGAATTTTTAAGTTGCAATGTTCCACTTTTGAGTTTTGATCGAGAAAACTAATCGTTGTGACAATGGCGAGAAGTTATTCTCTTCCATTCTGAGGATTTAAATTGATTGTTTATCGACACATTTATATTTGTACAACTCGAACTTTTCAACACTGTGACTGCCACGTCACCCATATATGGGTGACAGAATTGTTCGTCCATGTTTAAAAATAAATTTGTACGTTAATATATTCGTTACACTCAATTTAGTTGATATCTGGAGTATACAAAAAGGTTCAAGAATAACTTTGTGCCATACGTTCCAGATTCACAATCGTTGCTTCATTGTATAAATTACTTTGATTTTGTGGAATTTTTAGAGGTTGTTGGTTCGGCAGCCAAAGTGTTAATAGTTATTCTATACGTCTTTGTATAAAGTAATTCAACGATGTCGTGAAAGCGATACCTGTCATCGCTTCGTTTCGGAATAGAACAGAGTCTGTGGGCAGCTAACACGACATTCATCGTTGTGAAACATAATTCTCACGTTTTTCATTCGTAATTTATTGCAGGAATGATAACGATGTGATTAACGAGCGCGTGGTGCTCCGAAATGATTTAACAAGTGTGAAAGCAATGATTTCTGCCAGATGAAACATGACTAAAGGAAAGGTCAATCGAGATGAACGACGACGATGGGACACGATAGTTGAAAATAAATCAAGATTTACATAATCGAATAAATTAGTGTTTCAACAGCGTGTCGTCATTATACCTGTGGATCATTATGCGGAATTAGGCACTCGCTTATCAATTACTTCTTAAAAGTTCCAATTCGCACCTACGATTTCTCTTCGAATCGATTAAACAGCTAAAACGTGAGTCACTGCACAGGCCATGATTTGAAGGGTTAGTCGTGTAAAACCAAGCCTGTACATTCCCCGTCTATTACGTGCAGCTTTGACACATTGAAAATTTGATTTTTCTTAATAATCCGCATAATCTGTCATTCCGTTTCTTGATCTTCGAGAATCCTTAACGTCAAATCAATATTTTCCAAGTTGAACGATTCAAATTTGTGGAGACAAAATCTTTCAACCGACGATCACTTCCTGTTCGTCGTTTGGAGCATTCTAGTGATAAACGTACACAAATATTGGTTCAGCTGCATCATAGTAATCGCTTTCTCCTAGGCTAGACACTGGCCTAACACATTTTGAAAATGTCCTAAAAATCTATTGACGCCAATCTTTTGTTATAAAACATGCCTAACAACGAAACCACTAAGACCTCTGTAAATTCAGCGATTCAATCGTCTAAAATAATACATACACAAATACTGATATAATGATCATTGGGATATTGTCATTTTTCGGAGTAGTTAACAATTTGCAACTAACAAACTGTTTCGAAACATTTTGCAAAAACCTCGTTCACCGATCACACACTCTTTTAACTTGTGGAAATAAGACACTCTCAAGAGATAGTTAAAACCGATGTTATCCTAGTACTTTTTAAAAACGACTCATATTCTGCTTCTGCAACTTTCAACCACAAAATTTATTCAAACTCTCTAAACTCAGGGATTCTCCACAGATTCGTCGTGTCAAATGTGCAAAACTAAAATCATTAGACTGAGCCTGGTTTTTGACTTATCGTTCGGAGTTTTGAGGGCATGAAAAGATCAGAAGAATTACGTCAGCTGTACCAATAACAAGCAATCAGGACGTTGTCATTTTTCGAAGCAATTTTTAAGAATTACACATTCTTTTAACTCGCGAAAATAATAGATTATGAGGAATTGGAAAGAATATTATCGTGACAAGTTCAATAAAAGCTTCGAGATTTGCTATTCTTTTTCTGCAACTTGTAACTAGGAAACTAATACAAATTCTCCAAGCTCAGCGATTCTCCTAAAATTCGTTTTTTCAGATGTGCAAAATTAATACCTCCAGACTGATTTTTAGCTCATAGTTCGGAATTATGAGAGCATGAAAAGGTCACGAGGATCACGTCAGCTGTAATATAATAACCACCAGGACATTGTCATTTTAATAATAATGTCGTTTTCAAATAATAGACTATGAGGAACATAGAAAAAGATATATTATTCTAACACGTACTAAAAATACCTTAAGATTTACTATTCTTTTCACCAACTTTCAACCACAAAACTAATACAAACTCTCTAAACTTAGTGATTCTTCCCAAATTCATTGATTCAAATAGGCAAAATAAAAATTTCCAGACTGATGCTGGTTTTTAACTCATCATTCGGAATTTTGGGATCATAAAAAGGTCACAAGGATCACTTCAACAGTACCATAATAACCACCAGGACGTTGTCATTTTTCTATTAACACAAACTCTCTAATCTTAGCGAATCTCCCTAAATTTATTGATTCAAATATGCAAAACTAAAATTTTCAGACTGATGCTGGTTTTTAACTCATCATTCGGAATTTTGGTATCATAAAAAGGTCACGAGGATCACTTCAACTGTACTATAATAACCACCAGGACGTTGTCATTTTTCGAAGCTATTGTTACAAACTACACATTCTTTTTGTTCACATTATTAACAAATTACGAGGAGAATTAAAACGCAAATGTTATTCAAGTGCACTCTAAAAAATGCGTCTAGATTTACTATTCTCTTTCTGCAATATTCAAACACGATATTTATACAAAGATTTCAAACTCAGTGATTTTCCTCAATTTCATCGGTTCAAATATACGAAACTATAACCTCCAAATTGATGCTGGTTTTTAACACATCGTTCGGAATTTGGAGGCATAAAAAGGTCACGATGATCACTTCAACAGAACCATAATAACCACCAGGACGTTGTCATTTTTCGAAGTAATTGTTAAAAACTACACATTCTTTTTGTTCACATTATTAACAGATTACGAGAAGAATTAATACCCAAACATTATTCAAATGCACCCTAACAAATGCCTCTAAATTTACTATCCTTTTCCTTCAATTTTCAAACACGATATTTATACAAAGATTTCAAACTCGGCGATTTTCCCAATTTTCATTGATTCAAATGTGCGAAACTATAACCTCCAAACTGATGATGGTTTTTAACACATCGTTCGGAATTTGGAGGCATAAAAAGGTCACGATGATCACTTCAACA
>CM052099.1:10856891-10938616 GCA_028453745.1 Agapostemon virescens
TTACCATAATAACCACCAGGACGTTGTCATTTTTCGAAGTAATTGTTAAAAACTACACATTCTTTTTTGTTCACATTATTAACAGATTACGAGAAGAATTAATACCCAAACATTATTCAAATGCACCTGGAAAAATGCGTCAAGATCAACAATTATATTTCCTCAACTCTCCGAACCACAAGACGCACGAATGCTCTTCAAACTCGGCTGGTCGAGCGCCGAGAATCATAACCTCTAAACCAATAACCATTCTTAGCCGATCGTTCGTAGTCTCGCGAGAGCAAACACGCGGCGGCTATCGGTCGAGAGCTCGATCTGAACTCGAGTTATCTACGGTACACAAAACTGGGGACCGGTGTGTCTCGCAGATAATCGCGTCGGAAAGATTCCAGAAATTCGAACCTTTGTGATGCCTGAGATGGGACCGTCCGCAGCACGGTTGTTCGAAGTAAGCATGTCCGGGATGTGCTCCGGCGGGTCTGATGGCAAGAGTGGGTCCCAGGAGCTGTCCGAAGACAGCTGCGAGGACAGCTGTCCTGACGAGCAGCAGCAGCTCATTCGGTACTCTTCGTCGCTGCATCCTGACTCACGAGTCGGAGGTTCACTGACGGCGAAACAAACAACAACACACGAGGAGGATGGCAGACAGAGAGAGCGAGAGAGACGGCGCACTACTCTGTTCGACGATATCGACGGTCGCTAATCGCGGAGCATGTCGCGGACAGGGTCGAACCGCTGAGGATTCGCCCTCGGCCAAGCAGCTGAGGATGTTTTGGCTGCGCGAAGCGTGGCTGCGAGGCCGTCCTGGCCTTGGCTCGGCACAGCACGCCGCTGTGTTCGCAGCGTGGTTGTTGCCCTTTGCCGTTGGCAACGCGCTGACGGACGTTCACCGATGCTACGCGCCGAGAGAACGAGAAAGACGGAGAGCGTGGTGTCTCCTCTCTTCGTCTCGCCGGCAGCGGCTGTGTCGCTCGCACCTCCGCGCCGACAGGTATACACGGCAGAGGACAACGCGGAGAAACTCGACCGTGTAGCTTCCTCCTGGCTGCCTCTTTCTCCGCGCGCACCGCTCGAGCCCTCGAGGACAAAGGAATTCTTCGTTCTCTCTTTCCGAACCGGTAACCGGTGTCCTCACAGGTAGAGAAAAGGCGAGACCGCCTAGCGGGGATCCAGGGCTGCACCGACAAACACGATCACCCCCCCTACTCTCTCGCTCGCGCTGTCTCACTTTCGCTCGCGCACGATCCGAATCCGGATACGATCGGTGACCACCGCGGGCACAAAAGGTACGGTTGGCGGCTGCAATTTCGAGCCGACCGCTCGGTAACGCGTAGCTCTCGTTCAAGGCTCAGTTGGTATGTATGCACAACCAGGCGGCGGCGGCGGTTTTCTTTTTCTTTCTTTCTTTCGTTCCTTCTCTATGTCACTGACGCGCGTTCTACACCCTCGTAACGCGTCATATTACGTCACCGGCTTACGTAGGAGAAGCGCCGATCGTTGAACCGGAATGGTGCACACTCGCGGAGCCCAGTCAACGGCTGCAGGAAATCGTGGGCAAGTAGTCGGCCGGCTGCGGCGGGTCGCTTGACCTCGCATCTGTTGCACGGGCCCGCGATTACCGCACTCGAGAAACCTGTACGGATTTTCGGTTTCGATCGCGGACGTTAACCGATCGGCGACACGATTGCTCGCGCGAGGCGTCACAGCATTGTCTCGATACACCGAATCAACGTTGACTTTTTCTATACTCGTGAACACGCGCGCGTCGGAGTACGTTACCTCGCGACGTTTCTCGGCTTTGAACAACACCGGCTATACAAACCTCCCTTCGTGAAGGCCGCGGCACGACTGTAGCCGCTGTCGCGAGTTGCCGCGTTCACCGCTCCTCGGACCCACTCGGCCGCGCTCGGCAACCGTCGGCCGACTCGTGCTCCAAACTCTATGATCCAAGCAAGTTCCTCCCAACCCGAGTCACTCGCCGACTCGAGCTTCGAACGAACGTTTGCTCTCGCCTGCTCCGCGAACGTCACCCCTGATATTTCTCCTTACCCTCTCTCACCCCGGGGCCGCTTTTTATGGCGCCTATGAAAAATTTTCCAGCACGCGGGGCCGATACCGAACGACCAAGTTCGATGCTACATACGCTACTCTCTCTTGCAACAATGCCTTCAAATGTAGACCTCCGTCCACCGCGAGCCGTGAAACACGCTTATCCCGGGCTCTATTGCTCGGCTCTGTACTTTGCGTCGGATCGTGCCCCGCTGTAACGCCCTACCGTGTTTCCCCTTCTTGCGGTGATTTGAATGCGGCTTGTCATTTTCATAGCTCGATTCTTGCCACGAGTTTGCCACTTTTTATTTGTTTCGGGGATGTTAGAAAATTGTCTGTAACACTTCGGCTGCCACGTCACCCATGTAAGGGTGACGAATTTATTTATACGATTTTCAAATAAATTTTTACCTTAACACTTTACCGACCGGCGATTATTTCACAATCTTGTAAGTTCATAATCCGTCACTGAAAACTTTTTAATGGATCCCTCAAGGCCGACAACAATTCTTATTGCGAATCAACAAGGCCTCCTAAGTAAATATACTTAGGTTACTAATTATTAAAAAATAATTATTTTTTCAAATTTTATTTCACTCGATAAGTTGCTCCCACTTTCTGCAATATTTTTGGCTGCTAGTTTGACAGTCAATGTGTTCAACCGTACTGTTGGAATGCAACGAAACCATGGCATCTTTAGCTTCAAGTGTTTAGGCTTAAGGGGCGGGTTTTTGAAGGATAGGTGGACCCAAGTAGGGGCGTAAAGTCGAGACCGTTGTTTCCGCATTTTCACTCAGCATGCAGCAGTTAGCCGGAGCGTATAATCACACAAAGTTATAGTCACGCATCTCTTTTTTACATTTATACACATTAAACACGGCTCACGCAGAATCCATTGTATCACTAGTTCTAGGCAACACTTTGTAACACAATTAAAGTATATCAAGAATATAAAGTATTATCATTCGAAAATACTGTACAGTTTAAACACAATTTTCTAACAAAATTCCATTTCCCAATAACATTATACTTTTAACAATCATCAAATAGAATATCTTCGTTCATTGTGTGTCAACTAGGAAATTGTAATTACGAAAGATCTCCTTTCCATCGAAAGGTGTGTATCAAATTCTATTTTCCAATATACAGCATGGGAGAGATTTTAACACGTAAACGCTACGTCCCTGGGGACTGACGGAATCAAATTTACAAATTAATATATTATATATAATTCATATAATATTAAGCAATACTCACACTGTTTTAATAGATTTAAAAGAAATGCACAAATGGGGTAAGCGAATCTTTCGCTAATGTACAGTTGTATTCTTTCCGTTTAAAAGTTAGTAAAATGTGATGTCAAAGCTAGATAAAATGGCTGCACGTTCAACTTGTTAAAATAAAATTTACTCTTTTTAACAAATTCCGTGTCGTGTGGGGCGTATACGACCCACGCAGAACTTCCGGTTCAGGCCGCTTGCAGTTCTAATTGAAAAGTGAAGAATTTTATAAAAATTTATCGTATAGAGTCAAATATAGACATATTTAGTTGTAGACGCATTTCTTACAGCGTGAGGTGTTCACATACCACGCGACATAGCAATAATTTATTTTCGACTGCGTTTTGTTGAAACAGCAGAAATTTTATTGGTAAAAGTGTGGCTTGTATACGCCCTACGCGGTCTGAATGGAAAGTCTTTAAAAAGTAGACTGGCACGGAACGTGTTCACAAATAGTCTTTTCTCTGTAAGTCGATTGAGTTCAATCTTTATTCCGAGATTAAAAATCCTCAATAGTTTCAAACAAGATTTTGTAGGATTTCGGAAGCCTGACAATACTTGTATAATTCAACGGTTAACGTCTGACACGGAACGCGTTAAATGGAATTATACGTTTCTTGGTCATAACACGAATTCAACGACATGTTACATTAAGTTATTTACTGTTGCGAGGAAAATGCTTCGAAGAGTCGTGAAACGATAATCCACCTTCTGAAAGTGATTCCATTAAAATTACAGGAGTTGGTAGGCGCAATGTAAAAATTGTGGCTGGTTAGATAATTTGCAAATAGTAGCTGCAAATATTATATTATCCGAGTACATTTACCTCGCGAAACACCAACATCCAATTAGGTATCGTTCTCTGCATGGTAGAGAACAAATTCCCACACTCGTCGAACGAAAGTGAAAATTTCCTCACGAAAGAAATCCAGCGAAAATAATTAGATCCGGATTAATTATCAGCAACGTTGCAATTAGCCATCGAAAGTATACGCTCTGTCAAATGGACGCTTCTCGAGAATTTAGATAGAACGTAGAAACCTTTAAGAGTTTGTTAAGTAGGACGATTCCGCGAGTGATAGATAACGAGTTTCTTGGCGTTCTTGTGAACCAAGAGACAGAAAGAGGAGTTGAAGAAGAAGAGAGAGAGAGAGAAAGAGAAAGAGAGAGAAAGGAATGAAATTCCATTCTAATCTCGCGGAAACTGTACCAAGCTTAATCGCTAAAATATTTCCAATGGTGATTCACGGCGGTGATATAATTCATGCGTAACGACCAGATGAAAAATTATTTTAATTCTCTCAAGCCGGAGAGCTTTAATGTAAAACGACGAAAAGAAACGCGTGACAAATTCGTAATTGTTGGCAATACGAATTTACGGTTCGGCGAAATTCGTTTCGAAGATTTGCTGAAACAGAGAAAATGGTACGCGGACGTTGCATTTTATTTAAAAATCTACCGGAGAAGCTGAAGTCTTGATCTGGTTCGTACGAATACTTAAAAAGTTTTGTCCTAACTAGACCGAGGATTTTATGCATTCGCGTTATACAAAGTGTTGGACGATGTTAAAAATACTATTATATTATTCTGAATTTAACAAAATTATTAAGTGCAGAAAGAAACTTGTATACGAAGGCAGCAACTTCTTAACGCTAGGTTTACGCCATTTTGGATTTCATACTTAATAAGTAAAAGTACAAATACAATTACTTTAATTTTATTCTAATTTATGTTGACAATTAGTGGGTTGTGAGTCGAATATATACCCTAATTTATTTCCCTCTCAGCCCTGTAATTTTAGAATTCTGTATATCTATCTCTACGGATACCCGCCAAAATGGCGGGTAAGCTAGTTTCATAGTTAATCGTAATAAACTGCTTTTTTAATTAAATTATTTTTGTGGTGTCACATTTAAAAGGAGTTAAAACGTAGATACTAAATAAAAATTACAATCCAATGGAATTAACCTACTATAAAAAGCCACTTCTCTTTTTTAAATATTTCACAAGGAAAACTGCATTTTGGATGTTAAATAAATTTTGAATTATACATTTTTACAGAAGGGCTAATTAAAGATGATACTATTCCATAGAAGAAATAGTAGATCTATCACTAAATACACAAAAGGGTATAATTATAAAATAATAATAATATAAAAATAATTCGTAAATAATAAATAATAATCAAAGTGGTTGATGTGGCTTGGTATTGCCCTTCCCGGAGTTTGTAAAATATCAATCAACCCTGAAAGCAAAGGGAGTACAATGAACTGTTTTGTTTACATTTTTAATTAAATGGACAATTTTCACGTTGGAACTTTAATTAGAAATATCTCGAAAATTATCGAGTCTCTACCCCTATAATGGGTTACATTCGTGATCAGGAGAACGCATTCTATAACTCTACAAAATCTCAATTAAATCGATGACGACAAGGCTTTGCAGTAATACCCGTATTTTCAGGTCTGATTAATCCAAATGATGTGAACACTGGTATGACGACATCAAAAGACTAGATTGGTCCAGACTTCATTAATCTAATATAGTTTTGATAGCATCATACCGGTATTCACATCATTTGGTTTCATCAGTCCTAAAACTACGGGTATTTTACCGGTATTCGATATACCGATTCGGTCACTGATATCAAACCCACCATTTTGAATTATCTTGTGACGCTAATTGTGGGCACTTTTCTCTGTTATCTTGGGCGTTACGCGTCCTGTGCGTATCTAATACCCATGCTGGGTAAACCGTCATCGTGCTCAGTAACAACAGAAGTCGACAACGGTCTGCGAGAGAAAATTCCAGAACTAAAGAATTGTGTGTTCGTAGAACGTTCTCGAATGTTGCAATTACGTTATTATCTTATATTACTTATATTAATTATTATCTTAATTATTATCGTCAGCTACACACGATCGTACACAATTATAAAAACAAATATATACGCTTTAAAGAACGCCATATGCTAGGTTCTCTTACCCTAGCCGCCATCTTGGCACGCGGCAGCCATCGGCGCGCTCTGGTTGATTCGTGTTTTCCGTTAATAATTCAGAAACGAAGCGTCGAATCGCGAACTGGCAAAGGAAACTATTGCTTTGAATCGCCTCGGGAATCTACTGTTTCAAATTCTATCGACTGGACACCCTGTACGCTCTTCGCAGGTTGCAGCGTGTAACTTCGCGACACCCTGTACATGTCTCTTCAGTAAGAATCCTACAGGCGAGATCGATCGGTTTGTTTCATCCGGGGAACTTTTCACCGGTCGTAATCCCGACAAACGATTCCCCTCTCCGCGAATCTAAATTCCGCGTCGAGAGCGTTACGGCATTATCGAGACCGTTCCGAGGGTTCGGTAGTCGGCACTTGAGTTTAACGAAATCAATGTATCGAAACACGTCGTAACGTATTCCCCGGAGGGTCGAGGAGTCGAAGTTCAAAGCCCCTGAAAAAGCGCGGTGCGCCATCAGCGCGGCATCATCATCGACGGGTCTCTCTCCGCATAGCCCGGAGGTGGAGCGTGCGTGTTCGTCCGCGGAACACGAACCCGGAGCGGATTGTATGAATAAGTCGATATGCTAATGCTCGAACCCTCGAAGTTAGTCGAACGGGAGGGCACCGACTCTCGCCGAAGAAAGTTGCCGAGCATACCTATCCCGTGGCCGTTTCACTACCCGCGGAACTATCCTCCTAACCACCCTCGGTTGCCCTAACGCGGAAAGAAGAGACAATTTCGTATTACCACGGCGCGCACCTCTTCGCCGACATTACCGCCCACGGTGATACAGACCGCTTCCTTTTGTTGTTGCTGCGCAGGAAGGGGAGCCAAGAAGACGTAGGGGAAGTCGTAAGAATTTTAGAACAAAGGAAAAGTGAGACGACCAAGTCCACAGAGGAGCGCGCGGCTTTCCTTAACTCGGTCTAGCGTGCTCCCCGGGCAGCACAAGCGAGCACCTTAGCTCGGGCACCCGCGACCAACAAATCTACCGGTCGCCGGTCGCTATTCCATTTCATTGAAATAGTTTAGAATTGCATGAGCTTCTCTTCAGCGAACGGTTTCCTTTGTTGTTTCTTACGGGCATCGGTCGGCTCTCTCGCCGAGAGTTTTAAGCGCCATTCGGCCGCATCCCCACCTTTTTCTTTTTTTTTTTTTGTTTTATTCGAAGACGCTGATAAATCGCTGGAAAAACCGCAAACCCGCCGTTCACGCCGCCCGAGAAATATAAATGCGAAATATAAACTATCGGCGGCACGACACTCGCAGACTCCGCGCAAATCGCGGGATTCGGGGCAGAGGTCGCGCAAAAAACCGCGGAGGAATTCTTACGGCATTCAGACTTCGGCTGATGGTGCTGAAGTTATCTATTCGCAGGTTTATTATTTTATGCTGAACATCGTGGTATTCGTGGAAGATTTAGTAACAGTAATGGTAAATTAGAAAAAGATATTGAGAAAATGCATAAATGTAATGCAGAGTTATACGCTGGAGGATCCGCTTTCTTTAGTGATCCGAATTCTATTGCTTTCGATGATCACTATATCACTATTATAGCATCAGTGAAACCTCACACGCACATAGTTCCGTAGTGCCAGGTACCACATTTATTTGTTTAATTTTTTAAGCAATTGTACTTTGCCTAGACGCGAATACGTTGAAAATAATATAATGATATTTTAAGATTCTACTAATATTTTTATTGTTTTATATCGTACCTACTAATTTTTGTTATGAAAGTAAGAAGTCCGTTGTCTTATGAAGACTATGGCATTTATAGAATAATTTTAAGTTTTATAAGCGAAGTGGTAGATAAATTGTTACAATGACTCCTGCAAGAGTGTATAATTTTTGTGAGTTGTATAATCTTTATAAATTCTCCTTATTCGCATTAGAAACGCGTTTTGCGTTTATACATACCTTTTGATGGTATGCTTGCATTGAGAAAATTGCCAATAGATTGTAGATCATTATGCAAATTGTCGGTTTTTCTACTCAGTCTTCACTGGCTGTATGTATTAGTAGTTATTTCTGATCTGATTTGACCCAGCTACGGTTTGATAAAACTTTGTTCCACGTTTTGCAGTGTTTTCCGCTTTGTACATATAGGCGAGCTATAAATGCATAAACCGAGCAATTTAAATAGATAGTAGACACCAATTCAAATAAGCAACGAATGCACTGTGTATTAAACGAATGGTATTGATCGTTACAATGGTATGATTATTGTTACGTTATGTTTGCAAGCCACTACAGAAAGTTCCATTTCGATATATCTGTGATAGAAAAACCGTAGGACTTTATTTCACTATTCACAGAAAATACTGAAATTTTCAAAACCGGAGTTTAAAAATACATATTTTTATTTTTCATGCACATTATTCAACTATAGTGATCGACGTACACTTTCACTGCAGTCCATGAAACTAAATTAATTATTTTTACATTTTCTCTTTTCCTAACTACAATTCTTGTGATTTGAAAAATGTATTTCTTTAGGAACAAAGTCACGAATGGAAGAAAAATAAAGACAGAGCAATTCCGTATAGAATATTTTTTTCTGATTTGTACTAGTGTGATATCAAGAACCAATTAGCGTTCGACAAATGTAGCCAACCTTAAAAACTCGAAAACTAACAATTAATAGACAGACAGCGGTTTTGTTACCGTAAAAAATAACGGAGATATTAATTTTTCGCATTAAGAGCTTTTTTACTATCACAATTAAACATTTTCTCGATCTAAAATATTTTCATTCTGATTTTCTGGTTTTCATCACTCATTTTTTTATTTGATGGATTTAAAACTCTGACAATGACTAAATGTTTAGTGATTTATTGCGCACAAGCAAATTGGATAATTTATACAATATTTTGAATAATGTTATAGCAATTTTTAGCGGCGCCTTGGAGTCGCCACTCCAGAACTAAAGGTTAACCCTTGAACGGTCGAATCTGGGTCGACTTTGACCAACAGTGTGAAAATCAATGTGAAATCAAATGAAACATAATCAACATTTCCGTAATGATTAACTTATATGAACGTTACACTTTGATTATATGATATTAACAAATCATGTCCGGTACTAAGAGCACTATCCTTGCGATAACGTCGATGGCGACTATCTTAGTTCCTTCTCTCGCGAATACTGGAAGAAGAATGACAAGAAAAGAGGGATATTGAACCGTGTACTACAGTAGTTTTTATTGTTTCATTGCAAAAGTTACACAATTTCAAGCGGTAATTATATGTATAGGAAAAAGATGTTCAGAGTTGGAGTTACTAAAAATAGGTATACCACATTCAATAATGGGAAATAAAGGGGTCTGCAGGGAAGAGGAAACAACATTTACATATATTTCTTTACGTAACTAAAAATCAACATATGTTTATAAAAAGTAATATTTAAATTTTATGTATATATATAGTAATAAAATTTTTAATGAGTCAAAATCAAAGTCAAATAATAATAAACGTAAATATAACAATAGTGATTTTACTTGTGAAAAATAAATAAAGTATTACTGCGGAGATAGCGTGTACACGAGTACCATCCAATGTCCCCACCCCTGTGGGATATCTTAGAATGGCACAATGACCTTGATAACATATTTCAAGGACATTGAAATCAACGAGCACACATCCCAATGCTTCCAGAATCGAAAATTAGAAGGCGGAAACTATTTGGAAAGGCACAACAAAGCAGGACGAATCTTTCTTCCCGTTTAGCAAACACTCGATAAAAATGAAACTCGAAGAAACCGCATTACTTTACGCACTCGATACCAAAACTTCTGGTCTGAGAAGCGTTCGCCGGAAATTAGCGTTTCAGTGGGATCCGGGCTTCCTTGGCGAAAAAGAGAGAGAGGAGGAGGGAAAAAGAGCAGGTGCATTACAGGGCACGTTCGTTGTAAATTACAACGGTGTACGGCAACGAGAACTCGACGAGCGCATAACTACCGGCAGTCGTTTCAGCGAGGCGACGTAATCGAATGTCTGAATGCGCCCGGCGGCGGCGCGGCGTGTTCAAGCGCGGAAGCAATGCAACCACCGTCTACGAGCACGTATAATACACCCTGTCATGTTTACGTGAATGACACATCCGAGAGAAACGGCATTCTAACTTGAGAAGTTCTTAGGGAGACCCCGGTTTGAATAAGAAAGAAGGTATTATTGTATTCGTCGGCTGTCTGACGCGCCATTCATTCGCCGGACAGTGTTTCGTGACGCGCGCAGCCCGATAGCGGCCGGATTTTCGTGAATTGCACCGCGTCTGGCGAAATTTCGCCAAGTTCCCATAGAGGCCGCCCTGTCCTGACTTATGGAATAGCGGGCCGGTCTGAATGGATTCACGTGCCAACGCAGAAACACGCAATTACCGCGGGGCCGATAAGTTTCGCCGAAGTTAAGTCGCTGTTAAATGGACGGTGCTTGATTTATGGAGGCCTCGAGACGCCGAGCGGAGAAAACCATATTTCGAACGGGAGTAACAACGATCGCCGCGTCAATACGCCAGGATGTTTCTAGATTGCCTTGTGCAACTTTGTCGGAGCTAACTGCTTGGCATGTCCGCGAAAACTTGGTCGGTTCTACGAACCTGTCCATCCAGTCGTCACTATCAGGCATGTAAATGCGAAACCGGAATTTTTGTATAGAAACTAGAATGTTCCTACAATGGAAAATCTGTGAAAATTATATAAAATATTGCAAGCGGTGTTCGTGTGTAGTCTTTTGCCTGTAGATGCAGCGTTTGGCGTAGGAACGGATTCGAACGGACGTTGATAAGCTTCTTTACTCACAGGACAGAGACAATGGTACAGTGGATGAACGTAGAGACATTAACATAAATATAACTGTAAACATTTAAATATAAACGTAAAACAAGGATCACGTTCACTCTTAATTCACAAGAATTAACCCTTTGCACTCGAAGCTTTTTTAACTCCAACCCCAAGGCATTTTTTCTGATCTACAATATTTTCATTCTACACGATATATTTCATCTTATGCATACGAAATTTCCTTACTATTACTCGTCCTTGCAACGATGACATTTTTACGAATTTCTTTGACACAAACATAACGATGTAAAGGTTGTTTTAAACAGTGCTGCAGCTATTTTCAGTGGTGCCTGAGAGTCATCGTTTGAGTGCAAAGGGTTAACTGAATGAGCACCGAATGAGCACCAAATGAGAGCGAGGCCTCCTCGGGACCTCCTTGTATTCTAAATCACACGCACCTCACCAATCATTCCCAATCGCACAGGTGGTTTTAAACGCACCGCACATCTAACACACCGCGTTTCAATCACGCAACGCGGAACGGTTACCGTTTGTCGCACGCCGCTTCTTTCATATAATGTATCAAGTAATGCATCAAGTATCAATCATATCGTCACTGGTTATTCTTTCTCTGTCCCACTCCGCACATAAAGACGTTGTTCGCCTCTTCACAATATATTTGACTTACAATATTTTATTCGAAGCATTGCCCATCGGTAGCTACACGCTTTTCCCATCTCTCTGACGATTTGCGAATGCCACGCCAGAAAAACTGTTCCTCTTTTGAGGCAAACCAGTCATCTGTTTTTCGTACATTTTCATGAGATGCGATGTGTCATGTATGAAATCAAAGTAATTTATTCAATGAAGTAACAATCGGAAGATTAAAATGTGCCATATGCAATAGTTCTTCTTGTGTTCTCCAGATCTCAATTAAATCTAGTGTTACGAATTCATTAACTTGTAAAATATTTACATATGGTCAAAAAATACCTTCACCTGTTAAGAGGGAAGAAGAGACCCGTAGGAATGGTAAAGCTTAAAGATGATTAAAAAGCATCTTTCTATCTCTGAATAATGAAAATCACGCGTATATGTAATTCAGCGTGAAAGAATTGCATTCGTCGAAACGGACACGTTTCGCAACAAGACGAAAAGAGGATTCACTTTCGCTTCCGTGTCAAGTTGGCCCGAGGGAAGATTAAACGTTGAGCACGAAGGGGTCACGGCCGAAATGGTAACCGTCTACCTGTATAATCTGTGCTCGGATGAGACCGAGACCGGACCCGATTCGAAACTGTATTTTCGGTCAAAATATTTTTACGTTATTCTCACATTCTCCTCTCGCCGGCTTGATAATTCTTTGAAAGCCGGGAGACCATAAAATCCGGCAGTATTAAACGATCCCTGCGCGTGCGGAGACGAGATCAATCGGGTACGATCAGTCATGCGTCTTCGATATTACTCCAGACAGAAGCTGAGCCTTCGTTAGTTCCGCTTCAATAGGGGCGAATATCTGGACCCGGTCGCAAAAAGCGTGCACGGCGAGAAGGTTTTCGCGAGATATTAAATATTCAAGGACGTCGAATCGAGTCCGCATTATCCTCTTATTCCGCGAAGGTACTTCGCGCGCCTTTGATGCTCCCACGCTTCGTCACGATTCAACACGCTCGTCGATCCCGTTTTAGTACCTACCAATCGAAAATATTTGTTATCCCGAAGATCAACAAAATCCGCCGAGCAAAGAAACGAGGGGAAACACGGTATTGGCTCCGGAACATTAGCTTTTAGGTCTTTGTACTTTGACTTTTTGTAACAGAAGTCGATTGCCTTATCGCGACTACCATGGTGCAGCCGAAACGAATTATTTTAGACTAAAACCCTCAAGAATACCCGACCGCTTGTACGTAGTTGGCAAATCATTGCATCTCCAGTGTTCTAGCCTTCGAATAGTAAAATGATTAAAACATATTTGCAACTCGACAGATACAGTGATTTTGTGTCAATATAGAAGAATTGGTGACACCAAATTTTTTTAGCCATTTACCGACCCTCCTCTGGAAGTACCCCTATAAAAATTAACGATGGTTAATGATCTATCTGCCGCGGCTAGATTAATAATGCCATCGACATGAAACAATTCCTGAACCTGCTCCAAACATCCCTCAAGGCACTCGCAAAATGACAGGAAGCTGGAACATTTTAGGGGGCTGTATGAAAAATCATTATATCAAACCCATTTTGGCCATTCTACCGATTTTCAGCGGTGCGAAAATTCAATGTCACGCTATGACCGCAATTTGAACTCTATCGATCTGAAACTTGGCAGGTACACTGACAATGCATCCTGAACCATATATGAGGAGTTATAGACGAATCGGTGACTCAAAATATTTTTGGCCATTTTGTGAACCTCTGGGGTACCTCTTCAAAGATTAACGATGCTGTATCTATCTGCCGCGATCAGACTTATAATGTCATTAAATTGAAAAAATTCCTAAACTAGCTCCAAATATCCTTGAAGATATCTCCACAGGGACAAGAGGCTAACACATCTGAGGCTGGCATAAAAAATCATTACACGAAGCCCATTTTAGCCATTTTTTCGATATTCGCAAAACTGCAATGTCGTGCCCCTATCGCAATTCGATAATAGCATGTCCCTGTCTCTGACTCTGTCTGCATTTCAAGGACTATCAATTGGTTATTTAAAGAAGCTTCTAAAAAGATCAGATAATCTTGAGCAGATAAACAATTTTTGTATGACATCGCGAGATCCCTATTAAATCAGTCAGTTTAATCTTGAACATATTTAACGTATCCTTAAAAGCAAGAAAAATGTTTGAGGTGCAAACGTTAGGTGACCCAGCCTATAATATATATTGTATACCTATAATATATCTATATATGTATATTATATACCTATGATATATCTATATAGGTATATTATAATATAGAATAGTATGATATAGTAAAGTATAGTATAATATAATATAGTATAGTATAATATAATATAGTATAGTATAAGATAGGTATATTATTTACGTATTATATACCTACAATATACCTATAATCTACCTATATATCATAAAAGTGACGAAAACTTTCACTTCGAGTTTTCTAATCTCGCATATTTTCTAATTTTTCCAAGCGGTCCTTGAACCTTTTTCAGTGAGAAGGATTCAACAACGAAAAAGGTCCCAGCCGGCATAATTGAGCGAATAAAGGCGACCTTCGAGGGAAACAAAACATCTGTTGCAAAATTTAGCAATTATGCTGACCTAATTCCATGCCCTTTTAATCGAGGAATGGTGTTACGCGTCACAAGCGATGAATTATTAATCACGTTTTCGTGCCACTCTTTCGACGCCTATTGTTCGGGAACGTTGGCCACCGAGATCATTAGATCGTCATTAAGGTACTCTAATTGCGACAATGTAACCGTCCCAATTGCTTCTTAACATCGATCGACGCGTTCAAGTGCCGCGGTTCGTTCAGCGGAGCACGCGAGCCTGCCACTGGCAACTTGATTGCGCCCAACTTCTGCTGTTTAGCTTTTATGTTCGGTACTATTTTCATCCTCCGTTCGTTGCAGCCCAGAAATATCGGATTCACGGTTTACCCCTGCTGAAATCGAGTCGGATTCCAAATTATCCGGTTTAAAGCGAATCTGTTCAACAAAAGTGTTATTCCTCGTTTTCCTCGAGTCGGAATGAAATTTTACCAATATTTAATTTTCACTGTTCATGCCAAATGTACACGTGAAATGAACATTTCGTTCCCCTTTGTAGAACATTATTAACGGTAAAGCTACTTTGATTGACAGAATAATTTTTACCAGCCGACTACCTCTATTTCCTTTGTTTCGATGCTTTACAGGGTTCCAAACATTTTCTACTTTCATGTCGATTCGGCATATTTTTGCTTGTACACAGTGTATGTATCGATAAATGTAAAAGTGGTTGCGTTTTGCATATTGTTTCATTATTTCAGAATTCGTTGAAAAGCGGCCTCCGAATAACGTGAATACAAATATTCTTTTCGCGAAATTCGTACGATCAGACTTTTGATTACACTGCGGGGATTGTTAGGAGAATAGGGTAATCGCGGTCGGAGGACAATGATGGTCAATATTAGTATTGTAAAAATGATGCAACTTAAGTTTTTATTGTTTTTAGAAGCGAAGAAGAATCCATTTGGTTTTCAGCGTTACTATATCTTTTGTGCGGCGGCTCCGCCTTCTACATTCGCCGACAGATGGACGATTGGACGTCCTTGCACTCTACTACCTGATCCGTCACCGATTCATATACATATACCGGGTGGTTCACGAGAAACAGGCCATCTAAATAGCTAAAAGTGGCAAATATAGTGATATAAAAAAATGTTCCGATTGTAGCCATTTTCAAGGTCTTTTGAAGGTCATCGATGATTTTTAAATAGCACCATGAGTATAGCAATTCGTGAACAACTATTGTAACCAAATA
Organism: Agapostemon virescens; assembly: GCA_028453745.1. Taxonomy (NCBI): domain Eukaryota; kingdom Metazoa; phylum Arthropoda; class Insecta; order Hymenoptera; family Halictidae; genus Agapostemon; species Agapostemon virescens. The sequence goes on from CM052099.1 coordinate 10,872,487, forward strand.
CAGGTACTGTAAAAATGTAAAGATTGTCACTCTAGAACTTCCATGTGAAATCTGTATTTTAAATAATTTTTTTTGAGGTTTTTAATTTTTTACAAGCAGGTTTTCCAATTTAAAAATGCGAAACGAATTGCAGAGTACGTGTTTAGATTTTTTACACATCTTAGATTTTTATTAGAATTTTTAGACACGTTAACTAAGGAATACAGGCCAAGAAACGGATGATCCGTTTTCACCCCATAACTACCCTCCCGACTGAAATACAGGATTGAGATTTTACCGAGTATGATTCTTCACGTTAAGAACATACATAAACTGTATTGAATAGTTGTATCATCGATGCATGTGTATAATTTCAATAATTGCAAATAGAAAATATTATAAAAGATCGTATTGTCGCGTCCCGTAAATCTAATATTAAATAATTATTCCACTTCGTATTTTCATTTCAACATAATTATCATTTAACATTCTTATTGTAAAGAATACGTCAATAAAGAAGTATATCCGACAATTTGTAATGAAAACATTTTTTGAACTTCAATAATCACGAAAGAAAAAATTAGGGACCAGTCAAAATGACTGGTTTGGTCGTTCTGGTGTTAAGCGACCGCCATTATCGCATTTCCTCGTAAGCACGTTATTCGTGGTTCGAAGCCAAGTAAAAATTTCCGAAAAAAAAAATATTTCACAGTGTACAAGTGTTAACTCGGATGAAACTGTATCTCGTGGACGCTTTCTTTCATCTCGTTTCCTTCCCCATCCCCTCCGATCTTCTCTTTTTGCTTCGAACCAGGCAATCGCGTTTCAGCCAGCTAAATTATACCTACCTAATATCGACGCTCCGTAACCCTCACTTATCTCCACGTCGAAACACATGGTGCCCGAGACGGTATCGGGATCTCATCATCCGATTCCAGCCGCCGAAGAACAGAATCCAGCGATTTTTCGCCACAGCCAGAGCTACGGGGATAATGTCTTACTCTTCGCCACGCGAGCTGCGAGCTCGACGGTGTTCTTTTATTCGGCTAGAGCCACTTAGTCTCGCTTCTTCCTACGGCCGCATGGGGGATCAAATTAGAACGTCAAAGGGAAAGATGCAATTTCGAAAAGGTACACCGAACCGGGTTCGTCCCGTTTAATTTCCATCCTACCTAGAATAGAGCGGCTGCAAACACAACGACGTCCACCGCGTCGCGCGTCGTCTGGATCTCGTTTCTTCGTGACGCGAAATTAAGAGAGATTTTTCCCCGGCAGAATACGCAACGTCGCGGCGCGACTCGGACAATCGTGCACGTTTTCAAAGGGTAACGCCCCTCTAGAATTTCCGAAAAAAATGCAAACATTTTATTTCCGGTTTAAATTACGTTTCGGAGTTTCCTAAATAAGGTGCAATCACTTTTTAAACGAATCTCTCGTCGCTGTTCATTCCGCTCATTTTTTCAAGTTGCGAAACGTGCGAATCAAATTCACCGAAAGCGCACCGACAGCTGCGAAAGCTGTTTCAAGTGGCAAAGTTAGAGATACGGCAGCGAAACAGGTTTAAATAACAAATTCGGAATTATTATTATCATTATTTCTGTTGGGGAGTTGTATCAAGCGAAAGACTCGCGTACTCGAGTACACGCAGATATATCTTTTAAGAAAACCCTTAACAATTCTCAGTGCATTTCCTCGACAATTTATTATCAATATTTGAGCCGTTTATTTTGAAAGTGGCTTAAGTCCATTTATGCTCGAATCGAGATATCGAAGGGTCTGCGTTGGATTAAATTTAAAAATATGGGTAACAGATAACACAATAGAATAATGTTTTTGGGTTTCTAAAGGCGTCAAATTTATTATCCCAATTAGCGTAATTAACATTATTGAAGAAATAATATGTTTTTGATGGGTATGAATGGACTTACGCCATTTTCAAAATCAATGAAACGACGTTTTCAATTCTTAAGAAAGCACAAGTCCATAGGAAAAGTAAATTTCCCTTGAAATTAAAATAAATGTATACACTTTTATGTTATAAAATAAAAAAAATATTCATCTTTCATTCTTTGTTAAATAATTTTTACATTATTTTCCATATCCATTTGAAACTTTCACAATGAGACTTACGCCACTTTCAAAATAAACCTTTTCATCGCTTTATCAACCAGCAAATGTTCGTGTTACAAAATCTTAACGATTTTAAATATATTAGTAACAAGTTGTCTCAGAATGAAAAGATCTTGTAAAAATGTAACTATTATTGTAACTCATATAACCTATAAGACATTCTTTAAAGACGTTGAAACATTCGAAATTTAAGCCTCAAGGACGTCCGTAAGACTTGAGAGGCGGCCATTTTTAGAACGGCCGACATTCCAGTTCCTAGCGACATCCCCAATGGACGTAGACGTTCGGACATAAACTGGACATGAAATGAACGTCCTACGGACGTACGGTTGTATCCACATATGTGAATAGAAACAGTTTCGCGTAAGATGAACGAACGCGTGCGTGTGACTGTCTTTTATTACGCCTATCCCTCTTTACAGGCATCTCGGTACGATATCGGTTTCGGTACAGCCTCGCCGACGTAACATCGGTTTTAAGTCTCTGTTGAAAGTCCACGGGTAATGACTCACGAGCGAGAGCCAGTCGATTCGTCTCCGGGTCCGGAAAATTACTTTCCGATACAGAGGCTGGCGCAGTTGCCGAGGTCCGTCGGGGACCGGCTAAACGAATCAGGATCAAAGGGAGAAGCGAGTCGATGGAGCCGCGCGAAATTATGCCAAGGTTCGTTGGTTGTCGGCGTCGTGTCGGTAGATCGGTATTCAATAACGACAAAAGGTTCGTCCGGTATCGTTCTTAGAGTGGTCTTGGAACTCGTATCGCGTTCTGGCCTAATCCGTCGAGTAGGACTTTAATAGTTAAGACGTTCCCTTGTCGTTCGACGGGGCTCGAGGCTGGTGAACCGGTCCGTGGTGACGAGGAGGATCTCTCCAGAGTTAGGAGAGGGCCGAAGGTGATGAAGGAAGCCGGAGGTAGAAGGCACGGGAGGAGTATAGGAGGGTGGAGCGGTCTGTACCGGAGTGTAATCATCAAAGTGACCCACACCCCGTTAAACGGCTCACGCCTCGATCACAGAGACAAGCAAGCCCGAGGTGGGTCCGCCGAGTGATACCAAGGCTGGCGGCGCGTCGGTGACGGCCTAGGGTGTCACGCTGGATTTAATTAATGCAATTTAGCATCCATCCATCATCTCTCGCGTTTTTGCGTTAACGAGGGCCGCTGGTCGGCCAGCTTGCCTGCCTGCCTGCCTGCCTGCCTGCCTGCCTGGCTACCGTTCGGTCGGAGCCGGCGTCGGCATCGGCGTCGGCGTCGGCGTCGGCGCTGTCGTCGTTGTTGCTGCTAACGCCATGAGCTAGGAGAACCAAGGGGGCACTTTGATGACAAGCAAGCCTCTCGATTATATCGACACCTGGACCGCCCCGATCGCCAACCCCTTCTATCCCCGACTGCCGCTCCGCCCACCGACCACCACCAACGTCCACTTGCCAAGCGAAACCTGGGCTTTATGGTCACTCGTCCGTATTAAACTCTCTCTCTCAGTCACGGAAGGCGCGCGCTAAATCGGTGCACCCCGACAGTGTGGGTGTGCGGTCCGTGTGATCGAGTACGCGGATCCTCTATCTGTAGGAGCGTGTGCGTGCCTGTGTTGCGTGTACGTATGCGTGTATGGGTCTCCATGAACGGGCGACAGCTGCCGATACATCCTCCGTTATCGCCGGCAATAGACGTTCCGGATAATAATAAAAATATTAGACAACGGATAAAAACGCAACGGAGGAATCTGTCGCGTTCCCTCGCAAGGTGGACCGGAGTCTAAAAGAGATGGATCGCGCGCGTCCCGATTCTCCGATAAAATCAAGCCAATGCGATATCGGCTCCATCCTTCTTCTTTTTTCCTTTCTCTTCACTGCAGTTCTTATCGTTTTTGTTTTCATTTTTGTTCTTTTCCTTCTTTTTTCGTTTCTTTTTGTTTTTCAAAGCTCGCTCGCCCTGTTGTCGTCGTTCGAGCAGCGGTTTCATAAAGTCCGGTGAATTTACACGGCAGGCCGTCGAACGGGAGAAAACTGATTTATGGACCGCTTTATTGGGGAATATTATCGATCCTAGACATCGTTTGACAGCGCACGAACCTCGCTACGATCGTTCATTGAACACAAGCGCCGGTTAAGTTGTCATACACTGGTTCGGCGGCCGCGAAACTTCACCGTGCCGCGCCGCTTGAACTATTGCGTCGGACGAAGAATTTTTAATTTCAGGTAAGAGCGGTCACACAAATGCGATTCTCGTTTTTTCGGGCGGGATACATATGAGAAACGCGCGGTAATAAGCGGAACAGAGAAGGCCAAAAGGAACGCGGTGGAGGTGGAACTGCAAGAAAATCATTGACATAAATGAAATTCCTTTCGGCAGGTTTTTCACGATTCGAGATTTTCGAAAGTTTGGGACTTTAGGGTTGCGGAATTTCGAGAGATTAGCTTATGCTTTAACCCTTTCAGCGAAAGACTTGCGACACTTGCGAAAAGTGCCAACGACGACGTATCGTTGCGTAAAGATGGCGCCTGACTATTCGCATTGCGAGCGAACTCGCAGAACTCTTTAGGACTGACAGTCACTTGACAGCGACGCGGTATCATACTCATTTCGTCGACTAACGAGGGAACATATTCAGATGATTCAGAAAAAATCAAATTTTTAATATATTGTTACATTTTCCATTGAAAAACACACAATTAAAAAAAAATTCAAATTTCTCGACCTTTGGTTTCTGAGATATCTTAAAAAATATGGTTTCGACCCCCAACTTAGAGGGCTGTTTGCACCCCTTCAAAGTGGATGGTTGCCGATAAAAAAAGGCACGTGTGAAATATTTTTCAAAGAACTATAAGCTCCCATAAGTTTCATCAAAATTGGATTTTCGCATCTGAATGAGTTCTTGTGTAAGATTCAGTTGCATCCAAATATTCTGACGTTTATTTAACACTTTGACAGACCTTTCATCCGTGCATAGCTGATGGAATTACCTGCACGGTATCTAATCGCATCTATTTTATGTTGTACTTGAAACTGCATCATTTGTAACTCCGGCTAAATGTGACACCTCTCCACTTTTGTGACATATATTAACATTCGCATCATTTGTTCTAGTCAGTCTTTGTGGATGCGTTGTTGAAATTTAATGTGTTTGTATTGGATAGTCTGAAAAGTATTAAGAGATTTTTGTTAGTTTTTGGTTAAATGTTTCTTTTATCCAAAATGAATTTTATTCAAGCATGCATTGGCCATTATTATCTATGACCTTTTGCCATTTTTGGACTTCTGTGATTTATTGGCTAAAAATTTGGCCAAGTAATTTTCACAGTCGTTTATTGAAACCAACATTTTACCATCAAGGTAGTTTTGCAGAGATCGAAATAAACGGTGATCTAATGGTGCAAGGTCTGGGCTATACGGTGGATGCATCAAAACTTCCTAGCCAAGCTAAAAAGTCGTTCTATTTCATTACGTTTGAGCAATGATTCGCAGATGTAAACTCGGTCCATCAAATTTTTCTCTGTTAAATCATGGTGCACCCAAACATCGAGCTATTTCTTCAGCCTTCTGCAAATGATTCAAAACGGTTCAGTAGAGAATGTTTAGTTCCCTAACAATCTCATGACTGCTTATATGCTGATATTTAATACATTTAACTCAGACTTGTAGTAAGAATTATTTATATTTTAAATTATATATTTTATATATAATAATAATTATAATTATATTTTAAATCTTATACGTTTTTTCTGCCCTTGACCTTGAATGACCTTGGAACAATATAATCACTCAATTCCTAATGAAAGGGACTATCATTTTAGGTGTTTAAAAAAGGGTGGTTCAATTTAAAAAAGTCAAGGTGACCTTGATACCTCTAAAAAAATTACATAAAAACAAAATTTTTTATAGCATCGTGTCAGCCCCATTGTACCATTCAACTTTGTCCTTACCATATTTGACGTATCTTTAGAAACAACAAAAATATTTGAGGTGCAAACGTTTGGTGACTCACCCTGTATAATATGTCATTCGTCTTGCAGGATCGCTGTTCTACCGACAATGAATACTGTTTTCAACGTATTTTATTCTGGTTTACTGGCTTGCCGATGCGATTTCATTATCTGTAGTGTTGCGAAGAAAGGAGGGGAGAGCATCTTGATCATTTTAAATGAAACAGTGAAATGAAGTTAAATGAAACATGAAACCGTCAGAGACAGCTGTCTCCATCTCGGAGACGTCAAAGTCTACAATGGCATATGAAATGGATAACGCCTAACAGACATCATTGTATGCCAAGGGGTTAACAGTCTTAGTGACAACCTTAAGCGCGAATCGAGCGCATCCGCTACTTTCTCTTTCTCGAGCGGAATGCTATCCGGGCAAGATGAAACGTCACGATCGTTCATGCCGATAATGGTCATTTTGTAGCGACGTCAAGGAAGAAGAAATTCAGCCGGCTGTACGGAGCAGAGATCGATTGCGTCGAAATTGGGCCGCGTGCACGAAGCATCGAATCCTCGATCCGTGTTTGTTCTCCGCGGAATCGAAAGAGAGAAATAGGAATCGGGATGGCGTAATCGCGCGAGACCGAGCTCGCCCAAGCTCGCCCCGTCGACACGAATCGTTTTCGATAAGGCGAGCACCGGAGAATCTTCTTCTCGTCGACGTGGCAGCCGCGAACCGTGGAAATGGCCACGATTTCTGGCAACCACGCGCCAACGAGAGATTCCGGGCTAGTGAACGGGATTGCCTGTCGAACAGTGGTTACCCAAGCCCGAAATAACCTCCACGGTGAACAGATACCAGCTAATGTCGTACGTCCTAGTCACGTGAACGCGTGTTTTACTTCCGGTCTTAACGCGACGAAAACGACAGAATTTTCTGCTGGTTGCTCTGCGTCGTACAAGTGGCGTGAAACCACTCGAATCGATTAACCCATTGACTGCCACGCAAATTTAGTACGTCTTGCCCTAGGTGCCACAGTTTTATTTTAATATATAGTTTTAATAATAATTTTAATAATAAAAATTGATAATCAATATGTTCTCTACACTATATACATTTTTCATTCATCCTTTCTAATAGTTCCTAACTCAAATAGCTATTTGTAGCCAATCTAAACTTGCAGCACCCACTACGAGATATCTCGTAGCTGGCAGTTTTAGTACAGACGCTCACTACGAGATATCTCGTAGTTGGCAGTCAATAGGTTAAACGTTGACTTTCCTAATATTGTAGAATAAAGTAAAAGGTCACGCGAAGGTCAACGTGTCTCCTTGAATTTATTCTTTTTTTATGAGCTATAAGACTGCTGGAACGAAAATACGTAGAGTCTCGTTTGGCCCCTTGACGTACAAATAAAATGAAATTTGACGCGTCCGAAGCGTTCGAGAACACTGTTCCCTTTAGAAGGCATTCATGGCATGTTCGAGAAGATCGTTAGGCGAAGGACATTGTCCAGCACGTTTGACGAAGACGGGCTGCAATACTTGCAAGGATTGGGCCTCTTTGTGTAACTTGGGGCCTCCCGTGTCATGAACCAGGGCCTGGTGAGCCTGGGGACGTACCTTCGAAGGGTCCTGGACGTTGCCAAATTTCCGTCCAACCTGACGTACGTTGTCCTCCCATTTCAAGAGGAAAATACCCTAAGGGCGCACTGCGAGTGTGGAGGGTATGACTCCACCGTGGAGACAGTTTTTGGTTATAGTTTCGGAAAAAGATTAGAATTTTTCTGGAGTCCACCGAGGATTCAGCACGTCCATCGCGGACAGGTCAACTGCTAAATTAGTAATAACTCCGCCGAGAAAAGCGTCAGTAAGAATTCTCACTAATTGTACCATTATAGTAACGGACCATCCCCTAAATAAACAGTAAACGAGTATACAGTCGACTTAAAATAAATCAGTTTCTCTCTGAACCCATCGTGGGTTCAAATATGGCGTCGGTTATTTCGTGTTCATCAACCTCTTCTACAATCCACGAGAGCATCAGCCTCTCCTGTTGTATGCGTTGGTGTCACTTCTTTTTTTTAGAACATGCAAGAATATTAGAATGTTCCAGAATATACTAGAATTCAGTAGAATATACTAGAATATACCATAATATACCAGAATGCCCAAGAATATACTCGAATGTACCAGGTGATACAAGAATTGACTAGAATGTACTAGAAAACACCATAATATACCAAAATATAGAAGAATATACTAGAATGTGCCAGAATATACTAGAATAAACTACAAGACGCCACCATATGACATTACATACCAGAATATACACGACTTAAAATTAATCAGTTTCTCTCTTAACCCACCGTGCCAGCCCTCCGGTTACAAAACACGAAGAATACTATTTAACTGAAATAAAACAGAAAATTTTGTTTCGAAATTTATATTGCTATATAATATTTAATCAGATTGATATATAATGTTAATGGACAGTGATTAAGTAACATTATAAAAGAATAAATTAATAATTCTGTAAAGTATGATACATTTCAAAGCATTTTGGAATATCTAAAGGAACTAGACGTTTTTCACTCTGCTATATTGTTTTGCTTCTTATATTATTTTTTCCACACACACATACACATGGCATCTCTTTGCAGAATGTTTCTTTTTGTTAGTGAAAGGTATTTCTTTTGTTATCAATACTATTGCGGAGAAATAAGGGGAGAGCATCTGTAACATTTTAAATGAAACAGAATCGATGCACGATTTTCGGCGTCCGCCATTTTCTTGACGTCTCGGAGACGTCAAAGTGTCAAATGAAATGAATGACGTGTAACAGACGTCATTGTATGCCAAGGGATTAAAAGAACTTGGATGATCTGGAAAAAAGTAATCTCGAGAAAATTTGTTTGTCTTTGTGAACAGAATACGCTTCTCTTCTGACCATTTTACGAGTCGTAAAAATAGACAAGACATTTATTTGGCCGAATTAAGTGAAATACCTTGTATATATAGATATATAGGTGCATATACATTTGAAATCGCGGACATTTAACTTGCCGCGGTATGGTTAGCGTTAAACATAAAGTAATAAAAAAACTGGCTTGCGTCCATGCAGGTTGATGAAAGTACACGAAACGAAATATGGCGAAGCTCTAAACAAAGAGCCACGCTTGAAGCGAACGTAATAAAGAAGTTTCTATTTCTTTCGTGCATTAACGTTTCGAGAAATGTCATATAAATCAGCAACGTCGCCGTCGCGTGTTTTACACACTTTTTATTCCAACGGAAATAAGTTGATTAGCGGCATGACTTTACCGTGTCAACGTCTTGAGACCTTGGCTCTTGAAACTTTTATGGAGCCTTTGCTGTTTATAACAGTCAAGGCTTGCAGCCGCAAGAAATCTTATCACAGCGCTGCTACTTTTGCAAACCACAGTACGGAAGTTTCAAGGAAAATCTCGAATAATATCGAAAAACTAATTAAATCCGGCCGAGCGCAGTTAATTGAAAATAGTTTGAAAACATCTCGGAACGCTGTAAAAACGAGCGGTATACTGTTAAACAAAGTTTTCAAAATTGTTCACATTGTCGGTAGCCCGAGGCGTTTTGAAATTGGCAAAGATCCCCGCGAAAATGGATAATATTATCTCTTAATCGAACTCCTTTGTTGCCCGGAATTATCCCACGGTTCCTCGGCGCACTTCGCACTTTAAATATTCGAGACTTTTGAACTTTTCAAACCAATTTTGACTGCAAGACGCGAAACACAACTCTTGCCCTTAAAGCATCTTGCCGGGAAACCATTAAACTTTAACAGCGGCTGAAGCACTGCAGCGGTTCTCCCTGTTATTTGTTAGACAGGTATCTGCATAGATACCTGCCTTTTTGTAAATAAAAGCCCTCTGTTTCCGTAGAAAAATAAAGAATACATTACTCAAAGTATTTTACATCGTTAGGCATAACTAGGCTGCGAATCTCTATGCAAAATAAAAATGGCATCGCAACGGTAAAAACGGTCCCGATTTCGCGACTCCACCCGAGCCCTTCGGTCCCTGAGAAAAACCACCCCTTAAGGCGCTTAAATCGAGATCGCTGCGGTTTCGATGCATTTCAGAAATTGGAATAGTTAATAATAGTACAAACACGAGTTAACTCGCGATATCAAACACAAATTTTTGGTAGGCATGGAGCATAGGGACTTAGGGAAAAAGAGGGACTTTCTGGCCATAGCCGATCGACTGCCGCACTAACCCACGGGGTCCTACCCCTTTATTCTAATTTCCTCTACGCTGTTCTAATATGGGGGATCGTCATCCTACAGCCACGTCCTGTCAGTTAAAATTCTTTTTTCTTAATTAGTTTAAGTACTTATTGGTCATACAGAAAATTTTTATTATTGTCATCAAAGAAAAAGTACCAAGTACAAAAAGTGACAGACATATATTGCCTTATAAAAATAACAAAACTCAACCTTTATACATTTCTAGCAATTTTAATAACAATATGTGCTTGATTGAAAAAATTCAGTTCATAATTTCTGATGGAAGTATTTTTAGTAAAGTAAAAATAAAAGTAAAGTAAAAATCTGAACTGACGAGATACTGATCGTATAGGAGTGATAATAAGAATTTATTAAAAAGCATAGTGACTATATAGAAATTTCTGGCAGTGTATACCGAGTCTTAAAACTTGTTCTTAAAATTGTTGATCAAGATTTCGAACTGAATTTTCGAAACATATATTTCCTTAATTTTCTTTAAAATTTATTATCTACAAATTTGCCTTTTCTTTTCTAGTCACAATTATTGTAAAATAACTCGTAGGTCAAGGGGTTAACGCTAGGTTTACACGGCGTGTCAAAATGGCGCACATTTATATTTGAAATGTATAATTATTGAAATTGCAAAAATGGTTATAAACTTTGGATTCTTGTTATTTTTTTTAAATAATATAAAGTAATCGCTTGTACCGGTTCGCACAGGTCGAGTTAATAAGGCTATCGCGTACGAGTGCTATTGGTTCCGAAATCAACGTAAACGGCAGAAACTTATTGGGACATCTAATAATTTGTATCGACGTGATAATGAGGCTGATCGGCGGTGGTACGTACATTTTCGTTCGTCATTTTTCCGCGGAGCATAGCCAACGTGAATCGATAATCGCGTGAATGGCCGTGTTAAGCAACGTTTAGCGGCGGCGGCGTGTACATTTTTCACGGCAATATGCTTAACGGCGGCGTAACGATCGACGGGGCCAATGAATGCTGCTTAATTGGTGGTCGGGGCCTCTAATTATATAGCTGATTGTCGATGCGCTCATCGACGGGCCACCGCCATCTGCATTACCAGTGATTACAGTGATGTCCGTCCGAAACGATCGGTGCCGTCCCCGACGCATATTCCTGCCCTCGATCGCCGGCCAATCCGGCCTGATTATACATTCCGTTTCGGGGGATTCGGCCAGTAGTGCATTTTTCACGAGCAGTTAACCGAAGTAATTAGCCGACGGCCGGCAAGCAACCGGAATAAACGGCCTATACCAAAAAGCATTCTGCGCCGTGAATGCTCGATCGATAAGCTCCTGCGCCCCGCGACAGAAACTACCCCTCGAGATGTCAATTAACGGCGTCAACCGGCGAAACGAAAAATCTCGTCGCGACGTAAATGCAGAACCGCTACGCGACGAAGACAAAAACAGTGAAATTATTCATCCGCTCGGTCAAGGGTGGAAAGGAAACGTATAGATCGCTTTTAAATGTTCCACGGCAGCCGCGTCTGGATTCTTTAAATGAGAGGTCCTGTGTGATATATTCTCTATAAACTCTGCTCATTTCCATCCGACAATTGGTAAATTATGTTGTGTTGCGCGGGTGACGTGTTATATTGCACGCGGCCGCATTGTTTAACTCTTCAACGCTGGACGTTTTTGGCGATTTCGATTCTTAGGTAGCTTTATTTGTTATCTCGTTTAGAACTATCGTTAAATAACGGGATTTTCTATCGGACAATTGGTAAATTAGGTTGTGTAATACTACGCGCAGCCGCGTTCAATTGTTTAACACTAGAATTACCAAACAATAAATCCAACGATATACATTACTTTGTAATAATAACGAGACTGCATCTATTAAAATTTCGTACAATTCTTATTGTAAGATATACGTCGTTAAAGAAGTACACCCGAAAATTTCTGATGAGAACATTTTTATAACTTCAATAATTGCTAATGAAAAAATTAGGGATTAGTCAAAATGACTGATTTGGTAGTTCTAGTGTTAACTCTTGAACGGTGAACGTTTTCGGCGATCTGATACGCCTCGATTCTTACGTACCTTTATTTGTTACCTCTTTTAGAACTATCGTCAACCCTTAGGACTCGGATGGCGTCTCTGAGGGGCCACTAAGAGTTGGCATATTATTATTTAAACAACTTTCACATCGCTAGGTTTGCAGTTCAGAAATCGATAATAATTTCAATGTTCTAAGTACCAGTAACAGTAATTAATTTAACATGTACAAAAGGAAATAAAGTATGTACAATGGAGCTACCATAGCTGAAAATATTGTATCGATTTTAATACGAAGAATGTATTTTATTAAAAAAGTATGTAGACGTAAGAAGAATTCCTCGCACACTTCACATTTAGCTAAACTTCGTAAATATTTTCCGTTCATAATTGTTTTATCTATTTTGCATTTTAATTGATTTTCATTTATCTCGTTATGAAAAGTTGAACCTTTTTAGTGTCAATAGGGCGCCTTGAACCTTTTTGGTCTCTATTTATTATTCCGAAAAGGATTCCACGAATTAAAGTAAAAATGAAAATACCGATTCTAATATTCTAATTTAATAAAGAAAGATTGCAACACTAGCAGATTGTTCGTCATTCAAAGGTTCAAAGACATTCGCTCTACGAATCTCTCGGCGATATCCAATGAAATAATCTTCGAATATCGTGCCTGCTTATTATAGATAAATTGTTAATTTCAAACTAAGGTTTATTGAGAAAATAATGAATATTTATGAAAAAATATTTAGTGTTGGAATGCAACGTAACCATGCCATCTTTAGCTTTAAGTGCTTAGGCTAACCCTTAGCACTCCAATGACTCCTTTGAGGCGACAGTAAAAATTGCCATACTGTTATTCAAAATAAATATTGTATTACTATGTTTGCATTTAGGAAATCAATAAAAATTGAAGTGTTGCACGTACGAACAACAGTGACAAATTCTGTATGGACAGAAGGAAATGAAGCATGTAGAATCCAACTATTCTAGGGTAAAAAGAAGGTCTCGATTTGCGAATTAAAATTACTTGCAGTGCAAAGGGTTAAAGGAAAGGTTTTTTCAAGGACAGAAGAACACAAGCGGGAGCGTAATGTTGAGACTGTTGTCTCTGCGTTTTCAGTCAGCATAGTTAGTCAGAGCGTACAGTCACATATTTCTTTTTACATTTATACACATTAAATGCGGGTCACACAGAATCCATTGTATCGCTATTTCTAAACGACACTTTGTAATATAATTAACCCTTAGCGCTCCAATGGCGCCTCAGAGGCGACAATAAAAATTCCTTAAATATTATTTAAAACAACTGTGTTTGCATTTAAGGAGTCGATAAAAATTCAGATGTTGCACGTACAAGTAATAATAATAATAAACTTTATGTTCACGGAAGGAAATGAACCAGTTTCGATTTTGGAATTAAAATTGCTTAAAGTGCTAAGGGTTAAAGTACATCCAGCATATAAAGTGTTACCATTTGGAAAATAGTGTACAGTGTAAAGTCAATTTCTACCATTTGGGATGCCCCAGAAAGATGAATTTCCGGCCACGTATAATGTAAACGATCTGCTCAATTACTTGCGTATATCGATCCTTTATCCAACGAACCAATCAAACGCAGTGCGATGACCATTCTACAAAATATCGAAAATCGACGAATGGATTAAAAATAAAAATGTGTGACCTATATGAGCCGTTGTGAAAAATCGAAAGGCGAATCGAGGCCAACGGAGAAATATTCAAAAGCGAAACCAGGCCAGTGAAAAATACCCCAAATTAACCAACGAAAAGCTCGACATAAAGGATCGATGGTTGAAGCGTTGCGAACGAGTAGGACACGGCGAAACAACCTAAGTGCGTGAAGTGCCGAGCGTCGTACCCGATTTCCGTCAAAAATTTTTCAACACGAAGGATTTAATACCTCGCTGCGCAGCGATGTTCTTAGCACGGTTTAACGCAATTTCGTGAGTTAGCAGGGCGGAAGTGCGTAGAACGCGACTGATTATTCGACGTGGTTCGAGACGAGGGTGGGATTCGCGGGAGACAGCCGCCACTGTAACACAATTATACCATCATCCCCCCTCCCCCCAACCCCGACTTCTCATGAATATCAACGTCTGCTCGATTTGTACAATCTCGAGTTATTGTTCCGGAATCGAATCGGACCGGATATTTCAACTGAAATTATATCGGGACACGGTGTCGTGGTGCGAGCGTCGTTGTAACAATACTAATATGGGGGAAAAAGATTAACTGTGCGATTTCCGCGAGGAGGAGGAAGAAGGAGGGATAAAAAAATACTTATTTACCAGAACAATGTTCGGGTATATGGAAATGCCACTTGCTTGTGCAAATGTTTTTACTTTGAATATTCACGATGACCGTTTCACCGTGACCAGGGATGACGTCTCTTTTCTTTTTCCGTCCTCCAGCCTGCGAATTTAATGAAATTACAAAGCGAAACTATCTCCGAGACGGGGCGTTAATTGAACCAAAGAAACGTTTTTTCTTTCATGCATATTTCGGTATAAATTATTCAATATCGGTGCCCTTAACAATGTTATACGGGCCGGCGTGGAGAGCGAAGAAAAGTTTGAGAATCATTACCGTCCCTGTTCGTTTCGCTTTAGCGCCTTCAATCAAGCCCCGTTGTCTAGACAATTAACCGGACGGTCGATGCAATTAAAAGCAATTGTTACGAATGTGTATATGTGTGTGTATATATATATATATATGTGTGCGCGCGAGCGTGTGTGTGTGTACGCGCGTGTGTATGTGTCCGGGTTCCGAGCAACTCGGAATTAATGCATCTGCATTAGAACAAACGGATCGCTCGTCCGACCATACATTTCAATAACCATTCTATCTGTGCAAAATTTATCATCGTTCTTTCCCGATTTACGAACGCCGAACGTGAAGCAATTATTCGTCGCATAATTCAATGTTTCGCGAGATATTTATCGACGAATCGGAAAAAGAATTTGTCGCGCGAGCAGAGAGGTAAAATGTGTTCCGTGCTCGCAATTTCTGAACTTTTTCAGGGAACGTTAATCGATGCAACGGAGGCCATATGTTAATTTTGGACGATATATTTTCAGGATTCACATTTTATATTTAATACGAAACACGTCTATTCCGTCAGTATTCATTTCCGTTGAACTCGCTCTTTTCATGCAGGCCAGCTGGTTTTCGAGTCGCGCGTCTGCATTGGAAACGATTTTCCGTAGCAGTGCTTCGATTACGTTGTCTGGCAATTCAAATAATCTGATTTTGTGGTACTCAGTTATTAAATAATTACACTTATCGTCTAAACTTGTCTTTATTAAACACTAGGTTACAGAATGCGTCAAAATAACGGATTCTGCTATTTTTCATGTAAGATCATTAAAATTGTAAAGGTGTATCGTGATTTATTTCTTTGGGTGTATAGCATTTAAAAAATAGCTAAAAATTTGAATAAACACGTTCTTTATTACTTTGTCAAAGTAACTATATTAAATTAAAGTAAAAATTAGAGGAGATTCAAAAAATATAAAATAGTCGTTTTTAGTGCTCCGTAAACCTAGTCTTAAAAGAGAAGTGCATACAAAATGAATGCTCAGAAAACGTCGGCCAAATATCGGCGGACGCATTGTAGCAAAGTAATCTTTCTTACAAGGGAACATATTCAGATGCGAAAATCCGATTTTGATGAAACTTATGGGAGCGACTACATTTAATATTTATTTATTTCTACTTTTGTTTAAATTTTCTTCCACGACTACATTTCAAAAATATACAATTTAAAAAAAAATTCAAATTTTTTAACCTCTGGTTTCCAAGATATCTCAAAAATATGGTTTTAACCCCCAAGTTTGAAGGCTGTTTTCACCCCTTCAAAATGGATGGTGTGAGATATTTTTCAAAGAACTATAAGCTCCTATGAGTTTCATCAAAATCTGATTTTCGTATCTGAATATGTTCCCGTATTAGTTTATTATATACTAATCAGTATTAACCCTTTGGGCTCGAAGCAGTTCCACTCCAAAATCGAAACAATATTTTTATCTATAATAGCTCCATTGTACATAGTTTGTTTCCTTTCCTGCATATGAAATTAATTAGTATTGCTCGTACACTGAACTTTTACAACACTGAAATTTTTAACGATTTCTTAACTGCGAACATAGCCATGTAACAATCGCTTAAATAATATTATGGTAGTTTTTGGTGGCGCCTTCGAGGCTCCATTCGAGTGCAAAGGGTTAAAGATACTAAAGACTACTAAATACTAAAGAGTATTAAATAGTATTAGTATTATATACTAAATAATATTAGATACTGTTACTTTCGACTATTTCTCTGCACTATTTTTCTATTTTTAAACAATTTCAGTGCCCAAGCCCATATTGACCATAAATTCTTCTAACCACTATTTTAAATTGTATCTACTGATATTTTCGACTATTTTTCTGCACTACTTTTCTATTTTTAAACAATTTCAGTGCTCAGGAAGAGCCATATTGAACCTAAATTCTTTTAACCACTATTTTAAATTATATCTACTGATATCTTCGACTATTTCTCTGCACTACTTTTCTATGTTTAAACAATTTCAGTGCCCAAGCCCATATTGACCCTAAATTCTTGTAACCACTATTTTTAATTATATCTACTGATGTTTGTCATAAATGCACGAATGACCACTGTAATTGTTCGTGTATCAAGCTGTTTTATCAGAGCACCATCGCTAGCCATCGTCGTTCCCAGAACACCAATTCCTCATCCGCATGTAGAATTAAAACGGTCGTGTTCGATGGGGTTCCGTGTCTCGCAGCCGTGAAACAGGTCTGATAAAACCTGCGAGAAGAGTATCGAATCGCAATTCCAGGAGAAACGTCTGTCGAACGGAACTCGGCGAGCATAATGCACGAAAGTTCACTGCGACGTCCTCGCCGACGTCCGCATGGACGTCGCATATCAGCCATAATGATACGTATGACGCGCGGATAGACGGACTCGGCCGTTAAGCTATGTCCACACATTGCAAGCCTCAACTAATTGCCTCAAGTGTTCCCTTACAGTGCGAGAGGCGAGCACGTGAGGCAGCATAAGCCATCGGTTACGGTGACACGCATAATTGATCAGTGGACTGCAGATTTTGTGCATTTACGACGAGACCGAAGATGAAAAGATGATGACCGAAGATGTAAAGAATTTACAAGTATTGTTGCATAAATTATTTTCAACTCGATAGTCCTATTAATAGGACTTTCAATAATTACACTTGACAGAATGAAGTTTCAAAAACAAATTTACATTGTAGTTTGCAACTATTATTATTTAGCAATTTTTAAAAAATTCGGAAACAATCGCCGGTCGGTAAAGCGTTAAAACAAAATAACTTTTTAAATATTACGTCAAATGATTTGGATTTCTATTAGAAACTGGATGGCTCACAGTATGTCGTAGTCGATAAGAATCATAAAGCAACGAATGAGAACGCTTTTAGTAATCTCTTTACTTGTAGACTCACGTCAAACGTATATAATCTAAATTATACATTTTCCTGTACATCCTCGAGCATCGATACAAGAATAAATACATTATTCAAAGGCAGCAGCATTTAGCAAAAGATGCAGGTTCGAAATGAACGTTATAAACGGTGTATCCCTTAAATAATTTAAAACAGAAAGCCTTCGTGCAAAAACACGGGGTATAATCCTCCCTTCGCGTAACGGCAACGCATAAAAATTTGCAGAACGTGTTCGCGCAAATAGATTGTTCCAATATATTTTCCCATATATTTTATTTTTATAAAAAAGAAACAAACGTCGCAATGCTTCGAAATCCATCGATTAATTAACAATCTTCGAGCAGCGTTTCGACGCGAACAGGCCACAGGCGTTCAGCGACAGGGCGGTGTCAGTTGCGCGACGCATCCGCAAAATCGCGAGGCACAATTCGCGAAGCATAACCCGGCAACGTGTGGACATAGCTTTAGACACGGCAGATGACGGGCACGCCTTTCAGTTTTGTGCGGCCAGGGGAAATTGAAACAGCTAACCGCGTTGGTGTCGACGAGGGTGGCAACAACGGAGTGTAAAAGAGAGCACACGAGCGAGAGCAAACCGAGAGGAACCGAACGAGAAACGGCAGGAGAACGAGAAAGACGGGAAATACGAACGACGAGGGGTTGGCGAAGAGGGGTTTGAAGAGAGACGTAAATAGAGGGAAGAGCAGGTTGCGGAGAAAGCGAGACGAAAGGTAGAAACGGGGAAAGGGAAGGAGAAAGGGCTAGACCGTAAGGGTGGGGAGCAGAACTAAGCGGGAGAGATTCAATCAAACGAACGCATATAAATGAGTCGTTTTAGGGTAAAACTGAATTATACGCTGGCGGTGGTATGGCCGTGCACACGGTCCGCGGACGTGTACGTACACGGGGGCGCAGGCCAGAGCATCGCAGTTGCAAGCCCCGGCCCCCATGGAGACCCCTATGGAGGCCGTTGTATATACAACGAATATCCGGCCTGTACGCTCTTCGCCCACGGACCCTTACGCGGAGAGATTCGTTTGGATAGCGACTATTGAATGGCGCGACGAGAAAGCCTGAAACGACCAGCCGGTTCTTGGGGAAAAAAAAAAAGAGCGGGCGAAGAGAGATTCTTATCCAGGAAGAAGCCGTTCCACTCTCCATGCGCTTCGCTCGGAATTCAAGACCTCTTTCTCCCTTTCTCCAGCTATCGGGAAGACGTTTTTTTGCCGGTATCGCCTCGCGACGCGCCGTTTGCATGATAACGAGCGCTCGAAAGAGCCGATCAAAGTAGGGGCGAGTTTCTAGAAAAACTGTCAGGGCGAACGCGTCGCGTGAAGCTCCGCGCAACCGCGAAAACTAGACACAAATAATACGTTTACGGGTCGCAACGTTTCGAGACTTGGTTCTGTTCGCGGTTGTTGCGTTTGTAAAGATGCATCTATCGGGAACGAGTCCAATATATTTACTTATTTGGCGAGTTATGTTTGTGGCGGTTGTACCTCCTGCGCTTACCGACAGAGGGACGATGGGACGAGTTTCTCGCTAGTACTTGACGTTGAATTTTTGTTTTTAATCCAAAACAATTGGGAGAACGAAAAATCAGAAATTATAAATCTATATATGCAAATGAAAAAAAATTTTTCCGTTTAAACAATTTTATTGCAATATATTCATTATGTGACTTTCAGGTAACAACGGTTTATAAAGTTTGCACTTCTGTGCATAAAAGCTTAAGCGTGAAATTCCATAAAACAATTTTTACTTGACGTTAAACATTTTATTTTTGAAATCTCTTTGTTGGATCACATTGCAGTGCATACATATTGGTATAGTCAACTATATTACTTATAATTTCCTTGTCAAATAGTTTTCGAAAATAGGTCACAGGAGAATGGAGTGCTTCGGGGACATTACGGCAATCTCCTTTCCAAGGGCGATAACAACTATTATTATTCGTCTGGGATAGTGGTTGCCAAACAATTCTTTGTGGTCCTGCATCTTCCTCATCTGACGAGGATCGAGTACTAAATTCTTCGTCACTGTCAATGACATTTATCCGTCGTCGGGGAAATACTATTACATCTTCATCGGACTCGGAATCTAATAAGGAATCATCGGATCTATTACCGCTAATGCGTCTAATTCTAATTCCTCTGCTATTTCTATCTGATTTTGTATTCATATTTTGGGTATATGATGTATAAGTCTGAAAACAGGAGAAAGCACAAGCTTTATCCTAAATGTACCGAAATCTGCCATAATAGCCCACTGTAACCTCAAAGTTACAAAACTGTATCATAAAAAAACAGTAACAAATTGAAAATTGAAATGCAAACAAATAGGTTGTTATTGATATACGAACCCAGAGCTATTATGTGCACTATTTTTAGTTTGGTAATCACTGACAAAAGCACAAATAATATCAATTGGATCAAATGGTATCGCTTATTTTTACTGCAGACAGTTTGCACTGCGTTTATTTTGTTATTTCAGGTTGACGAGCCTAGCAACGGTCATAAATATTAATATTGGTTGTCTTGGCAACGTTATAGAATTAAGATTTATGCGCCACTTCATGAAAAAAGCTATAATTATTTGGTAAAATGTCGTTAAATTAAAATGTGACCTGGAAGTTACACGGGCCCATAGAGGGTTAACCTTACTGACGAATCTCCTAGCGGACCGAAGAAAAGGACGAAACGGTTCTCCCTTCCTTCTTTCCTTTTCTTTCTCTCTCTCAC
The DNA here is from genome assembly GCA_028453745.1 of Agapostemon virescens. Lineage (NCBI taxonomy): Eukaryota > Metazoa > Arthropoda > Insecta > Hymenoptera > Halictidae > Agapostemon > Agapostemon virescens. Next base: position 10,893,061 of record CM052099.1, read on the forward strand.
CACTCCTTTTTCAGCTGCCACCAAAGTTCGATTGGATCGCCAACTTATTGATAGCAATGAATCGTTAACTATTTCGCTCCGAGGGCCGCGATGTATCCGGCATTCATCTGATGACCCGTGTGTACGAGCGCCGGATATATCCGGCAGAAAAATCTTCATGCAAAAGAGGACCGACCACACGCTCTGTGTACATTTTTGGAGAATTTCGCCTCGTATAGCGAGAATGTCACAACGGAGAGAGTGCTTGTATCGAAAGGGTTAACCAATTGACTGCTAACTACGAGATATCTCGTAGTAAGCGTCTGTACCAAAACGAGAAATCTCGTAGTGGGTGCTGCAAGTTTAGATTGGCTACAAATGGCTATTTAAGTTAGGAACTATTAGAAAAGATGAATGAAAAATGTATATAGTGTAGAGAACATATTTATTATCAATGTTTATTATTAAAATTATATATTAAATTAATTATATTAAAATAAAACCGTAGCACCCAGGGCAAGACGCGCTAAATTTGCGTGGCAGTCAATGGGTTAAAGGAAAGTTTCTTTTTTTCAATAAACATCGTCAAATCAACTCAACCGCTGATAATCAGTTTCGGAGCACCGTGCACACTTTTTGGCGCGGTGCTTCGTTCAGGGAGTGTACCGCAGCGGAAAGGTTTAAGCACGGTTCTCGGGAAGACGGTTTTTTTCGCCAGCATCGTCTCGCGACGCGTCGTTCGCATGATAACGAGCGCTTGATAGAACCGATCGGTAAAAGGGCGAATTTCTACGAAACAGTCGGTGGAGAATGCCGTCGCGTGCGACTCCGCGTAACCGCGAGGAGCCGTGCGTGACGCTGCGTTGTTATTTCTCTATGGTGTATTTGTTACCACCGTGTGGTCTCTTTCCCCTTTGATACTGGCCGGTTGGTTTTTTCGCGCATCGTGTCGCTCCCGCAACGACGGCCTCGCCGCAATAATTGCGGTAAACTGTTGTCGTTGCAATTGAATTCTTTCGCCATGACTTTTCGTCGCCATTGCAGCACCGAGAACGAGATAACGGGTCACGCGAGTTCGCTTTAATAAAGAAATAAATACTCTGAACACGACATGTGGCCGGACTTCGCTATGCCGGTGTCGTTGGGCTTGCGAAACTGAAACGGATCGTGACGGACACGTCGGACTTGACGAGAGCTGCGACAGACGAGTATAGCGGCGTACGAGTTGCGGAAAAGTAAATAGAGGTCGCGTAGGTTGTAGGCGACTCGTCAGTTCTCGATGAAAATAGCACGAGCCATGTTTTGTATACAAGAAATGTCCTTCGACGTTTTCTCGCTGTTTACATTACTGTTTATATTACTGGGACCGCCTGGCTTGCATGTAGGGCGAACTGGAATGCCGCATTCGTATGTTCAGCTATGCATTTCGAAGAACAACTGCTCCGAAGGTCGCTTCAATTTATTAAGTGAATAATAGTTTATTATTAATGGTAAAGTAAGTTTAATAATAGGTTTGCTTAACACTAGAACTATCAAACCAGTCATTTTATCTAGTCCCTAGATTTTTCAGAAATTTTTGGATGTACTTCTTTAATAACGTACATGTTACAATAAGAATTATTTGAAGTTTTAATAGATGCAGTCTTGTTGTTATTATTACAAAGCAATGTCTATCGTTGGATTTATTGTTCGGTAGTTCTAGTGTTAATGAGCAAATTTACGAAAACACATGCTATTGACTTTTTCCAATTTATGTTGACAATTTTCAGTGACAAAGTACAGTAGACAATCTGAACAAAAACTTTGCAGAACTTTGTTTATTACGAAAGTATGTTAACAAAAAATAAAGTTATTTATATTTATTATGAAAATATCAACAAATTTCCAGAAATTGGCGTAAAATATACGCGGAATAAGTATTCGTACACTTCTAACTTTATAGAAGAAACTATAACTTTTAGTACGTAAACGTTACAAAAATCAATCTGTTCTTTTAATATCTAATGGGAATCCCGTTAGATTGTGTAATCGTTTTAAACTTTTATGGTATTGAATTTATTACAATTTTGATTATAGTGCTGGAAATTTTGTTCCATTCCTCTAAGAGTGCAATTTTTAAAAAATTGTTTTATAGAAATGCGGTGGTCTCAAATTTTTATGCAAGATGGCTCCATAAGTGATGTATCACATTTATGTCTGGAGATTGCGAAGGAATTTTTAATTGCTGCGGCAGATTATATAGGTTGCATCTTTTGAACATTTTCCGTATCGCTGAAAATGGCGGAGGAAGCTACAAAACGAAGAAAACCAAACAGAGCCTGCAGTAAGCAGTGGAGTAACTTGAGATTGACGAAAGCTGTCTGACTTACCGCAAAACCTATAAGTCGACGGAAACTTAATTTTGATAACAACGTAAACCATATCAAATCCTGTACACATTCCAGCCAACTGAATAAAGCTACCGCAAATCTTAGAATAACTCTACTTATATCAAATTCTATACAAGTTGCAGGAAACAGAATAAAGTAGACCAGAGAGCTAGTCTTCAAGCTTACAGGCAGCTATATGTAAATTGCACATAATTTCCAAGAAACTATGAATTAACCTAGATTACCATGGAACTGGATAAGTCGAAGTCCATATCCGATAGGGTCGGGTTAAATTGAAACAGCACGGACCAGGCTTATCAGCATAAAACAGTACTCCTTAACCTGATCGATCTTAACAACAGTTGCACGACTCGTGTCGAAGACTATACAATTCGCAAAAACGTAAACACAACTGGAATAAGGCTTGGAATAATTAATCGGCCTTGATGAAAACCGCGTAACTTGCAGCAAGTCTTGCGTAAAGTCTTGAGAACTTAAGAGAATTAGGTCGTAACATAGTCATCGGTTTTGACAAAAGTTACGTCATGTCAAATCCTACACGAGGAGCTAAACAGATCTTAGACAGGTTATAGCGCGCTCGTCGGATACGAAACTGGTTACAGTGCGCTAGAGTTTATTACTACTTGGGTAGGTCATAAATAACTCGTCATATCCAGAACAGGTTGCAGCAAACTCGTCAGTTCCAGAACAAGGCATAGCATGCTCTACTATAGTTGGATACCATACAGTCGCATTAAGCTTGTCATATCCGACACAGGTCGAAGCAACTACGTCAGACAGGATGGAGGTTAAACCAATCTCATCAGGCCAGATAGCAGACGTTTCTATGGGATCTCAGAGGTCTCCGGGAATTCTGGGTATCCCTTGGGAGAAATGCTTAGGTCTCTATCTGCTTCGAGCTATCGATGATTTTGAGGCCACGCGAATCTGCAATTGACGTGAATGAGAGGAAGTAACTCTTCTGCTGGAGGACTTGTCAGTGAGCTTCCTACAAAGCGAATCATTCTTCAATTATCCATCGTAGAAAAATACTTTCCATGTAAAAGTAATGTTACTATCATGGGAAGTCGTACGATACACTTTTCTTCTCTCCTCTGACAAGCAACTTTAACGATTTTAGCATCCGAAAACAGGGCGAGAGCCTATTTTGACCCTGAATGTCAAAATCGATAATTAACATGTTAGACTGTATCAAGTTTACATAACAATATATTATGTATAATTCATATAATAATAAAAAAATATTTCCACTATTTCAATAGAATTTATTAAAACAGAAAAATGCAAATAAGCAGGCCTTTCGCTTATGCACAGTTGCAACTTTCTATTTAAAGTTTGATAAAAAGTGTCATGAGAAATGAAACAAAATTGCTCCGCATTATCAAATCGTTTATCAAATTAAATGGACTTATATTAAAAACAAACGGAGAATTAAAATGTTTACAAAAATTTCATTCAAAAATATGTTCCAAAGAATTGATAAATAATTTTATCTCTTTTTTCCTACCATCTTACTTTTCAGCCGTCGCCAAAATAGCCTCACCGAGTCCCCTAGCAGGCTCAGGACGAAACAGCCCGCTGCCTTTTCTCCCCTTTCACTCTAACGCCACACCTGGACCACCACCAAATTGTCCAATACTAATTTGGTGGGCAGAAGTGCGATAACCGAAGAAGAGTTCGAAGCAACCGTCGAATCGATCGTCCAAATAGCTTATCGTACGCGCAGATCAGTGGTCATTGGCATAACAGTAGGAAATTTGGCTGGAAAGAAACCGAGGGGGATGAAGGAGGGTGAAAAAAGATTCTCGCAAAAGTTTTTGGTCGCTCGAGAAGGAGACTGCCGGACGGTGAAGAATAGCGAGCGGTGAACAGAGCGACGGAAGAAACTTCGAAAATTTGTTGAAGCGACGCCAAGTCCGACATAGTGTACAGAGGTCACAAAATGGCGGACAGAGTCACGTTTGTCTTACACTTCTTGCGGAGCTTACTACAGCCGCCCCTGCCCATCTCTCCCGTTGTCGTCGTTTGTTCTTTCGATTCTTTCTAGTCACTTCAGTGCCACCGTCGTCCACCTACACCCGAGCGTCGTCTTTCAATGGAACCCTGGAAATCTTTCGAAATCTTTTCGCAGAAAGTTTGGTTATTTAATTTCCTAGCCGCGGCTTGCCAGAGGAATCTATCTCTGCCCCCGCTTCCTTCGCTCGTTTCTTTCCGCCTCGATCCTGCACTAGTACCGAGTACATTTTGCGCTGTCGGGGAAACGTTTCTTCTTGTCAGGCCCCTTATCATGTGCCGGAGATAGTTGACTTTAGTTCCGTAACCAACGGGAATGGAAAAGTCTCGGGAAACGCTGGAAAGATGGGGATTTCACCGCCTAACAGCAGCCACGGCATTCGAGACAATGCTGGAAAGTCTAATTTTCGAAGTGCGAAATCTAAAAATATTTTTGTTAGACACGTCAATTGTATATTGGGAGTACAATATATTTACAGCGCAAAACCTAATAGAGAACTCGATACATTTCCTGAAACACGCATTATTTCCTGAAAGCTTACCCGATTAACACTTTGACTGCCATGTCACCCATTTATGGGTGACACAATTATTTGTTCATGTTCAAAAATAAATTTCTACGTTAATATATTCGTTGCACTAAATTTAGTTGGGATTTGGAGAATACAAGAAGATTGAAGAGTAACTGTATATGGTACATTTTAAGTTTTCAATTGTTGCTTCATTAAATAAATTACTTTGACTTTTTGGAATGTTTGAGGTTATTGGTTGGCCAGTCGAAGTGTTAAATTGAACTATACAAGTATTGTCAGCCTTCCAAAATCTTACAAAATCTTGTTTGAAACTATTGAGGATCTTTAATCTCGGAATAATGAATGAAGTCAATCGACTTGCAGAGAAAAGACTGTATATAAGTAAAATACAAAACAAAGATGGAGGCAAAAATAGAAATGGGAAAGGCGTTGCACGGGTGAAGACAGTTGTACTAAAACGTGGAATAATTATTATATACGGCATTGCCAAATGGTCAGCGGACTTCTGTCTTTTATGGCTCGACCTAAGGCTACGTTAGACAGAGAGACCAGCAAGCGGGAAACATGAAATTCAAACTATAAACTATTCTCAATAGAACCATTAACAATTTTACAGGTCTTTAAAAAAATACCGAAAACTACCTCCTCGATTTTTGGAAGCTACGTCTGGATACATTAAACATTAAGTATCGATCGATCTTATTTGCCCGAACTTGCCCTAATCGGAGAAAATAGGTGAAACGTAATGCGAACACTCTCGAGACGCGTGCAACGGCAGCCAAATACATCGGCTGTCGCCCATAAATCTTCCCAATGCGAAAAGGAACCTGATTTTTCGCACATTACTTCTGGATACTTTAAATAGCAACTGATTCTGTCCGCCCATCTTTTCTCGAATCGAAGAAATCCATTTTCTTATATTTTTAATCAATATTAACGGGGTTCGGTGGTTCGTGTCGTAAACCTTCCTAAGCTGTTTAAAATGTGATTTTTTAAAAAGAAAAAAAACAATGAATGTTATTCCAAAAAGCGAAATCACGATGACGGAGGTATTGTCTCAAGATAGCGAAAAGCTCTGTACAAATTGTAACGCTAACGAGAGGAGTCATGCTCGTTGTGTCAAAGAAAATGTTCAGCGAGCAATACGTACACGCCGGACCTTTTCGTTGTAGTATCGAAGCTGGTCAGAAGCTTCGGCGTCTCCGTTTCGTAATTAATACACGCATCGATTTTGTCTCTGACCACAGAGGACTGAAAATTCGGCGGTTTCATCGTCGAACGCTTGCGTATTGGCGGAGAGGTTGCTCCGAGGGTGTTGTCGGCTATCAGTAAACAAAATAAAGGAGCGACTGCTTTGAGTCCCGTAGACGCTGATAATTGAACGAGGCTTTAGCAATACGGGCTTTAACCGATCCCTCCTCTTTCGTGCCTGTGTCCAACCCCCGGTCCGAGGTGTCCAGAATAGCTCGGGGTAACGAGGCAATCTGGAAACGCGATTTGGCTTAACGACAAAAGCGAATTCCAATCACCGGGAACAACAGGGGCCGGCGACTTGCATAAACCCACCCGGCAGGACCGAAGGAATTAAGAAAAATCCTGCGGCTTCTAATTGAAACACGAGTAAATTGATTCTTTTCTGCGGCGGACCAAACATTATTGCTTTCCGAGTGGAGCAAAGTAGGGGTCAAGGAGAACGATGTCTACAAGGTGTACCCATGTTAACCCTCTATGGGCCCGTGTAACTTTCAGGTCACATTTTAATTAATCGACATTTTAACAAATAATTATAGCTTTTTTTCATGAGATGGCGCATAAATCTTAATTCTATAACGTTGCCAAGACAACCAATATTAATATTTATGACCGTTGCTAGGCTCATCATTGTTTTATGTAAATAATGCAAAATAAAGTACAGATTACCTTCAAGTAAATATTCTTTACCCTACACGCGTTGCTAGATAGGAATTGTCTGACGCGTCTAATAAAATGTTATTCTTACAATATTGAAAATTTGTCGCATATTTACCGAAACCAGCTACAATCTAACGCGAACCACGTATAAAAAGCTAGGGTTAATAACAAGTCCGATAAGGGTTAACCCATTGGCCTACAACAATGAGTCAGACTCGTGATCAAGATTTCGAACTGATTCTTCTAAACATGTATTTCCATAATTTTCTATAAACGGAAATAACATTTTATTTAATTTTTGTTCGTGTACGGTCATTGGAGAATAGCTAAGGTTAGATAGCTAGGTCAGAAGAAACGTCTTGGTTTGGGAGTTAAAACAGCTTCCATTGTAAAGGGTTAAATTACAAAGAAAGAAGATAAGATCTTTATTTTCTATTATAATCATTTCATTGTAACGAGTCCGACTCGTTTTCGAAGATTTAAAACGAGTACAAATATTATACATTTCTTTTTAAACGAAGTCAAATTTTATTCGTTTACAATCAATATTTAAGTATAATAAATTTTCTTTTCTATTCTGCAACATACTTTGGCGATAATGACATAATAATTTTAATAATGAGAAGGGTGAGGCAAGGGGTTGCAGAAACAAGGAAATTGTGATTAAGAGTAAGAAAACTAAATTGCGACGGCAACCTTTTTATGTGAGAACAAATAAGTTCCTATTTAATTCCCGTTGAAGAAGAGAGCTAATTAAGTACTTTGTATTGTAAATTGAAGCTATAGAAGGTCGCCTCCCGAGCAAGCAATGCACGCCATAATCTTCGTGTTCCCAGCACTGTGCATTCGCGTGTTTTATTTCGAATGCCGGAGACGCACATTTTCGATTAATAAGTTTCTTCCTGTAGAAGTAGCTCGCAGAAGGATTCGCGGAATGCGTTACTCTGATAATTCGAGATCCTCCTTTCGTTACGCGCTATGATCAAGAGCGAATGCACTTTACGACCGCGCGATAAGAAGCGAAAGACAGCGTTGGCAAGAGGATGCCTCGGTTGTTGGCTCGGCTCGCGGATGCTCGCAAAAACGACACCGAGGACATGCACTTTGCATTTGCGCATACAATCTGCAGTTGGTTTTATGGTGCAGCATGTTTAATCAAATTTCTACGATCTACGCTGGCCGGGTTCTGTTATCTGCTTTCCCGTTAGCGCGACACTAATTTTCTCGTTCTTACGTATCTTTAATTCCGAATTGTATTCAACTGCAGTCCCGCGTCAACGGATGCTCGTTCCTTTGATGTCTCCTTTGAAGAAGGTCGACCCCTCGAACATGGGATTTACAGTGCAGTGGAATTCTATTTTGCCCAGATAATTGGTAAAACGAATCAAGAACGCTCTGTATGTTAGTAACAAGTCCAGCATAAGTATTAAAAATGTGATAATTCTCTCGACGAACCTTCAGTAAAAAATAACGCTTTCTAACTTTTTTAATTTTCAAACACTAAGATGGTAAAAATGCATCTATAATATTCGGCAAATTTATTTCGACGAAGATATAATACAAAAAAAAAAAAATGGCTAAAGATTCGAATAGACACATTCTCGTTACTTCCATAAATTAATGTAAAATAGTCGCTTTCAGTGGTCCGTGAGCCGAGCATTAAGAGCTTCCAAGGAAACTGCCACGACGCTAAATAAATGAGAAATGGAGAAAGAGACCGCTGCGAACCAATTATGGTGAAGTGATTAAAATGATCAATACGCTATTAACTATTATTATTTTCGTCATCCGGAGTATCGAAGCGAAAGCCAGCTGGGCGACGGAACCATTCAATCTCAGCAGATTCAATCATCTCGGATGATGGATATCTGCGGCGCCTCTGGCAGGGATGGGCGCGGAAGAATGGTTCCAAAGAAAGATGGATGCAAAGACGACGAGGACGAGGACGAGGTCGCGACATTTCTACCGGAAGCTAGGTTCGCGGGTTCGAAGGAGACGGGAGAGGGCGGGGTAGAGAAGAGAAATGGAACGAGAATCGCGAGCAAGAAGCGAGATTTGATCGTGGCTTGCGTCACCGACTGTAACGCTTCAGCGGGCATCCGCCGAACGCAATTTTTCACGGACCTCGGTAAACCGGAAGTCTCCCGGAAACCGGAAGCGGGCGCGGCGAACGCGCGAGACGCTCGCGAGACAGAAACAAAGCGGCACCGAGCGTTTCTCTATGAACGAACAGCTACCTATCCTTCGATTTCGATGATTTTTTGGGTACACTATTGTTAAGACGCGAATAGCGCCTTGAGAATACTGTTGCGATGGCAGCACCGAAGGTTACACGTGCCTAACACTGTCTTCGAAAATTTTTAACGCATAAATGAAAAGCAGGCAGGAAGTACGAAATACGACACACGCCGCACTTGAAGACACGAAAACCAGTCAACCCTGCAATAAATCACAATAATCTGTCATTGACCGTTTCCTGCTCCTTCAGATATACTCCTTCAGGCACACGCCTTCAAGCACACTCCTTCCATTATTTTTATAACTAATTAAAAAATGCTACATTCCTCCGCCTCAAACTAGCCTCAACCAATCACGACAAAACCGAGGTGACGATGGACAGAACGCAACAAGACTCATGAGACTATCCAGAAATCAGGAAAGAAACTAACATGGAAATCGCGAAGAAGACTATCCGTAAATTGCGAACAAGACTAACACGTGAACATATTCAGATGCGAAAATCCGATTTTGATGAAATTTATGGGAGCTTATAGTTCTTTGAAAAATATTTGACACATGTTTTTTTGTATCGGTAACCATCCACTTTGAAGGGGTGAAAATACTCCTCAAAGTTGGGGTATTTTTGAGATATCTCGGAAACCAGAGATCGTAAAATTTGAATTTATTTTTAAATTGTGCATATTTCAATGGGAAATGTAGTCGCGCTAGTAAATTTTAATAAACGTTTTTTGTTATTGAACAAGATTGTTAGTTACTAAAAACTAAAGTTTTCACCTCGTACTATAACACTTTGACTGCCACGTCACCCATATATGGGTGACAGAATTGTTTGTCCACGTTTAAAAATTAGTTTGTACATTAATATGTTCGTTGTACTAAATTTAGTTGAGACCTGAAGAATAGAAGAAGGTCGAAGGATAACTTTGTGTCACTAATTTCAAGTTTTCAGTTGTTGCTTCATTAAATAAATTACTTTGATTGTGTGGGATTTTTGAGGTTGTTGGTTTGGTAGTTAAATTAATAATCTGGTTAATTTTGGCAGTACTGCGTTAATGTTCAATGACCCCCGTGGCATTCAACGTATTAACCACTATGATCACTTCGGCCACATAGTTTTCCAAGGTTATTATACCGGAGTTCCTCAGAATTACAAGAACCATCGAAGCTGTTGAAATAAATCGGCTTTCTCATCCTCGATTGTTTCGTGCTGCCTATAAATTTGTCTGTTGTTACGCGGCAACAAAGTGTTTCAATTGTAGATTGTGCTTCGCCGATAAAGATTCGCCGAAGACGAAGTTCTCTGCACAAAGCACGGGCGGTAGTCTTCATCGAATCATTGACCGTTCAATCACACGGTCGGTTATCAAAGGCTTTCCGAAGTCGTGCCGCGTAACTTCGATTGACGGCCGGGCTTCCACGTAAACGGTCGCGCGGGACCTTATTCAACGTCATCTTCATTGACAAAGAAAAAAGCACGGCGGCCGATAAATGTTAAACGGTCCGCAAAAGAATCGGTACACCTAGACCCCCTCCCCCGGATACATTGAAGCATCTTGGTTATCAAAGACAGGCTCCGGGACGCGCGAGTCCGTGAAAAGGGAACTTTAATGCTTCGCAAGCACGCGACGACCGGCTGTGCGAAACACGGCGAGGAATATTTATAGACGGAAACAAACGGATTGACAGAGATATTGGAACAAAGTGTATCGCCGAATGGAACGGTCGAGCGATCCGCAGAATGAAATGCAGAAGAGATAGGCAGAAAAGCGGAGGTATCAAAGAGGAAGTAGATACGTGCAAAAGCGACGGCCAAACGGAGAGAGGAAGACGGAAAGAGAACGAGCGAGTGAGCAACAGAAAGAGAGAGAGAAACAGAGAGAGAGAAAGAGAGAGAGAGAGAGAGAGAGAGAGAGAGAGATGCGCGTATTACGTCAAAGGCTACATCGTCGGAAACGGAAGTGAGGTGATGCTTATTCAGTCGGAAGTTGCAACGGAGCTTGCTGGCTTTCGCAGACAGAGAAAGAGAGAGAGAGAGAGAGAGAGAGAGAGAGAGAGAGAGAGAGAGAGAGAGAGAGAGAGAGAGAGAGAGAAGGGAACGAGGAGAGAGGAAGAGAGAGTTGGGATAGGACGGAGGGACGTTGAAACCGCTTCTCTGCGACACAGAAGAGCAAAGAGACAGGAAGGAAGAGAGCAAGAGAGAGAGTAGAGGAGAGGATAGAAGAGGACCTATCGGCCGGAAGGCGCAGATACTCTATCTAGCGCGGCCGCGATAGATAATTCCCTGGAAAACTCGATAAAACCGTTTCGTTCTCTCCTCGTCGATCGGTTTACCGGTTACAGTATGGAAACCCCGTTTGCATCCGATCGCGCGATCCATTTCGGCAAATGCTCCTAATTACGATCGGTACACCTGATACACCGGATCCAGTTCGAAAACCTGGCAGAAATTACTTTAATCGAGTTCCTGTTCCTAGGCGCGATTCGAGGCCCTCCAGATCGTATCTGCCAGTCGTACGTGCAATCATGTGAGCACACGTGCGGGGATAACCAGGCCGCGGCTTCCGGTCCGTGAAGTTGCTTCGGTAAGTTAATTAGGCCAGCCTCGGAAAAAACTGGATCGGTGAATCGTACTCTTTTTGTTTTCCCGTGGGGTCTTGTTATGTAAGGTTAGTCGCGTTAGATTCGATCTAGGATTTCACAGGAGACAGTGTTTACTGTACGAGAGCATTGCACGAACAGCGAATGTCTTGTTGCAGTTGCCTTTAAATGCACGCGGTACTTTCTGAATAAGCAACAGTTTTTGTACCGTGTATACTTTAACGGTGTGACAAAGATGCTGTTTAGAACAGTGATGCAGCATTTCCGTGTTTCCTCTATTTATGGATTTGTATACGTTAAATTTAAAATCGTGTGGGTGACTTTAAATGTTTGTATTAAATGTAAAACTATATGTGTAATTTTACACGTTCGTAATGAATGTAAAACTGCATTTGTTGCTATAAATGTTTGTATAAAATGTAAAACTGTATGTGTAACTGTAAATGCTTGTATTAAATCTAACATTATATACATAATTTTAAACGTTTCTATTAAACGTGAATTTGTATGTGTAACTTTAAATGTTTCCATTAAATGTAAAACTGCATTTGTCACTATAAATGTTTGTATTAAATGTAAAACTAGATGTGTAATTTTACACGTTCATAATGAATGTAAAACTGCATTTGTTGCTATAAATGTTTGTATGAGATGTAAAACTGTATGTGTAACTTTAAATGTCTAATGATTGAACGTGTTCAGTAATTAGATATCATTTTACCTTTTCAATAATATCGAGGTTTGCATTAATAATCAGATAATTGAGGTATAATTAATTGAGAATTACACGTATACATTAAAATAAGCTAGACCGTGTATTTAATAAAACTGCATAACGGATAATAAAAGAGTTTAACACAACCGATGCTAAAAGAGCACATTGAAGTTAATGTTGTTTCAGCGAACTGGCAATATAATTATATGTATAACTAGTTGGCAAACCTGAATGATGTTTTCCAAACATTCATGTAGAATATAACATCCTTAACAATTATTACTAAGAACACCTGCTTACTTCTTAAACATATAATTAATTTGTAATTTACATTTCAGTAATAAGTAGAATATTTGTTAACTCTTTCAAGAATTCAAGGATGAGATATATTTTCTTTGTGGATGTTTCAAAATGTTTGCTATAATTTAATTTTGTGAATGTTGGTCAAAGGATTTGGTATAATTTAAATACTAATATGTTCATTACCTAGTACATACAGAAAAGGTGCTCTAGTCTTTGAACACTTGCCTTTGAGTACGTTGTTTTTATCCTGTGTAAGACAATTTCATGAAATGTAAATGTACCATTTCGCGACGGAATACGTAGGGATGTCATTCATAGGCGGAAAGACGATCATTTACAAAATAATAAAAATGGCCCATTTTCCAAGGGTTAATCCTGCCAGCTGTAATAAAATAATTTCTCTGGCTCTATCGAAACGAAAAATAAAATTACCGGTAATTCGAACTGGTGTTCCGCGACGAAACATGTAGGAATGTTATTCATAGATAAAAGGGTCATAAATTACAAAATACTAAAAATGGCCCACTTTACAAGAGTTAATCTTGCCAACTCTGACTCTGTCCAAATGAAAAATAAAATTGACGGTAATCCGAACTGGCGTTCTGCGACGAAACACGTATGGGTGTAATTCATAGATAAAAGGGTGAAATAATTACAAAATACTAAAAATGGCCCATTTTTCAAGGGTTAATCCAGCCAGCTGTATTAAAATAATTTCTCCAACTCTACCCAAATGAAAAATAAAATTACCGGTAATCCGAACTGGCGTTCCGCGACGAAACACGTAGGGATGCCATTCATGGGCGGAAGGGTTGAGGGTCCATTTAGCCGTAAAATCGCGAAAGCCGAGAACAATCGATCGTTTGGTGCTGCACCTTTGCGGAAAGCTGTTCGAGCCAGCGCAGCGGTCGTGTAGTCAGACACATCGCGGCGGCACGGTTGCGTGAATCGGAGAACGCGAAAATCGTCGTCGGGGGTGTGTGCGTGGGTTGTGCGGACGGCTAAACTCGTCGTTCCGGGTGGTGTGGCGAGGCGTGATTAATATCGAAATACGAATGACTTTATTCATGAGGGGCCGTCGTCGCCTTGTTATGCAGATGAAATTTATGGTTAAATCATATGGTGTTGTAGGCGCGGGCGAGCCTACGGTCGCCGACGGGGCTTACCCCGTGTCTTGCTCGCGGCAACGTGAAATCAGGATAACGAGAAACGAAAGAAGCAACTACGACGAGCGAAGCCGGGGTGGAGTTTCGAGGTGATCGCATTACGAACGCGGTTTAAAGTGCCTCACCACCGATCTCACACTTACGCTTCTTTCACGATTATCTCCGGTCGTTCGGCCAGCTGCTCGATTTCCACCGCCTTGCTAATTATCCGAGAATTAAGCGTCAAAGACTACCCTCCTGTCGCACGGTGCGATATTTGGTTACAAAAGTTTGTAATATTTATTTACAAATATTTGGTTAAAAAACTGTGCTCGCGCGACTCGTTGGACAAAGTACAATGAAAATGGAAATGGGAGATTCCGAAGGCAAATCTAAGCAACATTTCCCTTTGCCAATTTGCGATTCGATGCTTTGTTTTCGAATTATTAACAAAAATAAACGCGGACCAATCTGAGCGCGGTGGGGACTGGTGACTTACAACATGACGCCAAGCGTCGGGAAGAATGGCGGCTTGGAGATGGCGCTGCGTTTCGTAACAAAGTAAATGGCGAATTACCTCAGGAATCACCCATTTCAATTTTTTTTTAACTTTACAGAACTTTTTAACTTTTCACAGAACCTTTTCAAACATATACGCGTACACAGCTCATGTGTCTAGTAACACAATGGTTGTAACTATCTCGCTAGCACCCCCAACTGTTGAGCAAATACTAAAAAGTCACACAATGATATACTTTCAAATAATATCTACATAATATGAAATTCGTACGACTCAAATGCACAGCTGGTACATTTACCCCTTTGCCCTATGATTTATTTTATGGTCTCAGCGATTATAACTTCCTTGTAGTTCATAATATCCTAAAAGTATGCTTAGATATTTTCCAAGGGATATACCAATAAAAATCAAACAGAATATTATCTAGATTCAAAGGAAGTTAATAACATTATAACATAACATATTTAGTAGACCTTGTTCAGAATTTATATCACGAGTCTGACGCTAAGGGGGGTTAATTAAGTCGATAAAGTTGCAAACAATGAGTCCCAACATCCGTGCAACTTTTATAACAATCAACGATTCTATAAAAGTATTATACCGCATAAATATTTAATTAACGTTATGTGTTAAATTGTTTTCAGTCTCGAATACGTCTGAAAGCGTACATCTCCGATATTTTTTGATCGAGTATACGTCATTGTGCATCGACAGGGTTCGAACGGATAGCAGTGAGCCGACGAGAAGCAGATCGCGGATTAACCGACAGGTAACCGGACGGTAACGCGTGGAAGATTTTAATGACGCAACGCGAAGCCGAGGCCCGATTTTCCGCCATTGTAAACCTAATAAATCTCGCGGTCCGTTCAATACATTAAACAGAGATTTATCATCGTCACTCGAATCCTGTCACCGACGCTGCGCCGTCCCGCGACGAGGACAAGAATGTGATAATGACTTTTCGCGCTTCATACCCTTTGCCTTCGATCGCACGCTGGAAAAATGATGGTAACGCGATCCAACCGACGTGTTCTCCGACTGGCAACGATGAAACGGTGCCGCGTGATTTTTATTGCAAAGCTTCGCTCGATCGAGAAGCTGCCAATGGCTCTGCTTCGCGATCGCGATTCCGTAGAATTTTTGAAGCTGATGATAGTGCGCCGTTCTACTCGATAGAACGACGGGGGAAAAAATCGTGCGTCAAGTACCAAGGGGTTGCAGGAGAGCGGAAACTTCGTTCTTGTGACAGATTCAGTTGCGAGCAAGGTTCTTCAATTTTTTCAGAATTTCATGCCCTTCGACATCGATCAGCCGTTGGAAAAATTATGCGAACGCTATCGGGCAAACGTGTTCTGCGACTCGCGACGTAGAAACGCGGCCAGGCGATTTTTAGTGCAAGATTTATTCGCGGGGGATGTCTGCAATTTTCTGCTTCGTGACCGTGATCACGTAGAGTTGTTGAAGTTGATGGGTGCAAAAAGATTGTGGAATATTGTCTACGTGTGTAGATATTTTAGTAAAAACGTGCGGTGTATGTTAATATTTGTGAATAATTGTATGAACATGAAATTTTTGGTTTGTTTGAACCCTCAGCACTCGAATTGTGACTCTAAGGCACCACTAACAATTGTATTATTTAAAATAATTTTTGCATCACTATGTTAGTGTCTAAGAAATTGGCAAATCAAATTTTATGTGCGTAAGAGGAAACAAATCATGTTGAATAAAAATATTTTAAGTCAGAAGAAATACTTCAGTTTTGGAGTCAAAACAGCCTTCGAGTGCAAAGGGTTAAGTTTTTCAATAACTGCGTTGTGTCTAAAAGACACGCAATGGATTTCTATTAAATAATAATTTTAATTACTATTGACACTAGACCCTCTTTTAACCCTTTGAGGACGAATTTCATCACATTGGCGACAACAGGTTCGTATATTTAATCTTTAATATTGCAAAATATATAATTTAATTATTGTATTATCAGTATATGGTTTTATTCTCACACAGAATTTGAAACTCTAATACAAGATTTAATTTTCTGGAGAAAATATTTCAAATGTTTTAAAAAATCCTCGTCACCAAAGGGTTAAATCAATTTTGGACGAAGCTCGTTGATTTATTCATATATTTCTTTGGGGATTATAACATTTATTCGAAGAATTTTAAATCTTACCCTTTTCGTATTACTTTTTCAAAATAGATTGAATACCAGTATAATTTTAAGAAATTTAAAATTTAAGAAAATTTCTCAGTTTTTGTGTTTCGATCACTGCAATGTTGTACAAGTATCGAACAGTACAATATAACCGAGGTATTCTAAAAGAATTCTCTAAAATCACTTTCATTGCCATTATACAAGAAAGCCCCTTAAATTCAGACAGTAAAAAGTTGTGTTGGAACATCTCATTAGTGAACTGCATCGAGAATTTTGTTGCGAGTGTCGATAATGAATGTAAGAGACTGACCTTCGTGTAGTTTCTCCAAAGTTCCAGCCGAAGCTCCGACGAATAAGAAGACGAACCAGAGGAGACTGGCCATTCTTCTTAGCCACGTTCGGTTTCTTGAGGTATCCATCGCGTTGACACTCATACACTGCAACAGAAACAGATTTCTCGTTGTAAACTTTGTTCCGTGTACCAGCAAATTACATTCCCCATTTTATCTATACAGGGTGCTACCATTTGAAATCTTTAAATATGCAAACTAGAGAAAAATATTTCGCTTTCCACGGTGTTCGTTTCTTTGAAACTAATCCTCTTTTGCTCAGACAATTTGTTTCTTCACTAATATGAAGATACGTATTAAAACCAGTAAAAATAGATGCTGAAGTTAAATGAAACACCCTGTACACAATTTACGAACTCGAAAAACGTTTTCTGTACTCGTTTGTGTTCACACTTTCTATAATTTATGCACTTTCTACAGATCGTGCGCGAAAAATCACGTTCTTTTATTTAAAATTAAATAATTTATTAATTTATCTATATAGGGTGTTACTATTTGAATTTTTAAAACTGGAAAATATACAAAATTGTTTCGCTGTGTACAGTGTTTGTTTTTTCAAAACTAATCCTGCGTTGTTCTGACAATTTGTTTTTCCGTTGATAAACAGCAAAATCAAGTTTGATGGACCTCCCTGTACTTTTACGAACTTAAAAATACTTTCTGTAGTCGCGTTGTGTTCACAGTTTCTATAATTTATGTACTTTCTGCAGATCGTTCGCGTAAAGTTTACACTGGATCGTTTACAGCACAGTATTCTTCGTTTATAGGTTACATCGATATAAGTGAAACGATAGCACTTCCCTTTTTTTAAGAGGGCTATAATACTGTAGTTGAATGGCCGACTGTCTGGAAGTGCGACAAATCATACTTATACGATCCTCCACGGTTACGGCTAATAACGAAAATCTATCTCAGCTGCAATGAACATGAAAGGTACGTTCGCTGAAGTCGTTCGAAAGAAGTAATCCCATTATTTCTGGAGAAAAATAATTTTTAGGTAAATCAGAATTGAATAGGACGCCTTGCCCAATGTACTTGCTATTGCTGAAGAAAATGTAAGATCTCTTAAAAATGAATAAATAAATAAATAAAAGCTATATTAAATAAATAATGCAATTTTACAGAGAAATAGTGGTTCGACTTTGACTTTAGTAAAACTGCAAGATTTGTACTAGAACTAAACATACAAAAGACCATTTTGTAAAAACTGCCTCAAAACTTAAACATCAAAATGTTATTTAAACAGCAAAGTTGTAAGTATAATTGTTACGTGTAATAGCTTATGCAATAACATGTAAAAAGCTTATCTTCTAAAAATTTTTAAAGCTGCGAAGAATGAAAGTATTAATTACTTTCAATGAAAAATGTATCCAAGTATGCATGGCACCAGTATTTTAATTCTCTCTAAACTCAAAAACGAAAATTTCTTCATACTTCAATTCTTTATATATAATTCAATATATGATCTTATACATAATTCTTCTTCATTCTTCTTCTTTCATAATACATATCTTACTATAATTATCTTATACATAATTCAATACTTTATATAGATGTATTCTTTCTGCGTAGACGCAGAGTTCAAACAAAGACGAACTTTATCTTTTTTAATGGATCCGTTTATTTGTTAACACTTTGACTGGCATGTCACCCATATATGAGTAACAGAATTATTTGTCTATGTTTAAAAATAAATTTGTACGCTAATATATTCGTTGCACTCAATTTAGTTCATATCTGGAGAATACGAAAAGATTGAAGGATAATTATGTGTCATACATTTTAAATTACTTTGATTTTGTGGAATTTCTGAGGCTGTTGGTTGGGCAGTTAAAGTGTTAATGTACTCGTGTCGTACATAAAAGTGTCAGATCATCTACGGCGAAAAATCGTTAGAAGATATTTTGATCGAATCGCAACCGATGTCTTCATAAATTAATGATACCGCGGTCGGTTAAAGTAAAATTGAAAATCACAAAAACCCCCGAGGTCGATCATCCGCAGTTCTTCGGTTTGCCACAAAGAATTCCGACTACGTAGTCGAGTAAAACGAAAGAGATCAGGGGTGGGCAGTGGGCCAAGATTTGCTCAACAGTGGCCCGAGCCAGTTAAGACACTATCTGGAAAATCAGGATTCGTCGACTCAATCGTCTGTGTCGGCGTCAAACTTCCCGCGGACGGAAAAGTTTTTCGCTGGAAAATCGTGCGACCGGTATACCGTCTGCACGACCATATTGACGAACAATATCAGCAACTATGATTTTATTTTTCATTCATTTTTATTATCGTAATATCTGTTTCAATGAAGAAATTCATTCGAAACTTTCTGGTGAAAATGTTTTTATGACTTCAATAATTGTAAATGCAGAAATCAGGAACCAGTCATTTCGACTTTTTCGGTAGTTCTAGTGTTAATAAGTCAATATAATAACTCAAATAATGGAACAATTAAAAGAATCTCACTATTAACACATTTTTTACGTGTTTATGCAAAAACCGACCTCAAAAATTCCACAAAACCAAAGTAATTTATTTAATGAAGGAACCATTGGAAATTTAATAATACCTAGTTATTCTTCAACCATTCTGTATTTTCTAGATATCAACTAAATCTAGTGCAACGAATATATTAACGAACAAATTCATTTTTAAATGTGGACAAATAATTTTGTAAGTCATACATAGGTGACATGACAGTCAAAGTGTCAATGAAGCAACAATTGATAATTTAAAATGTATGACACATAGTTACCCTTCAAACTTTTTCTATTCTCTAGATATTAACTAAATCGAGTGCAACAAATATATTAATGTATAAATTCATTTTCAAATGCAGACAAATCATTCTGTCAACCATATATGGGCGACATGACAGTCAAAATGTTAATTTGCTAATATTGAGTCTGTAAAAATGCTTTTACAATAAATTATTCGACAAACTTTGCAAACTCGCATTTTCGGAAAACAGAGATAGTAAAAATGTTTCTATGAAGAATTATTCGACGAACTTATTTCTGTGGATATATACTGTAACAATTAGTTTAACCGTTGAATAGACACATTCTCTTTAATTTCACAAAGTAATGTAACAAAATTAGTACTCCGTAAATCTAGTGTTAACCCTTTGCACTCGAAGCTGGTTTAATTAGAAAATCAAAGCATTTCTTCTGAGCTAGGATACTTTCATTCTAGATAAATTATTTCAATTTGTGTGGGTTTTTTTTACTGTTGCTCGTTCTTACAACAGTTAAATTTTTATCAATTTCTTAAATATAAATGTAGCAATGTTAAAATTGTTTTAAATAATGCCCTGTCTGTTTTTCGTGGCGCCTCAGATTCGCCACTCGAGTGCAAAGGATTAATCACGCCATCCATAATAGCAAGTTCTGAAACAGTGCAGCGAGAACACTCCCCACTTCCGGTTTCCGGGTTGACGTTCAAAGATCTAAAAGGACGAAAGTGCTAGGCCATTCAATGAGCAAAAAAATATGCAATTGCACCCGAAGAGCCTCGCTTCGATACTCGTATCGACTTTCCATTTTCTGTTACGAAGAACGTACCTAGTAAAGATTCTTGGAGGGTTGTTAGCACCGGTGCCGGGTAAATATGTTTTTATCCGTCCGAAGATCTGCGCGAGGAAACTTTCCGGGGTAGTTTCTGGTGCAGTATCAATAACCAGTTTTCCATGACGAAAAACCATCCGAGTCACTTGAACCGCGAACGGATATCCGCCGCGGATCCGGCAGCTTTTTTACGCGCCAACTCGCGAATGTTTCTTGGCGGTTCTTGCCGATTCTCGCGGCCGGGGGTGTACGAAAGAAAATAACGAATGGTACTAATAGAGCGTTCTCGGTCGCCGAGAAACTTTTGCTTCGCCATCGAACGGGCACCGGCACTCGTAAATCAAAACTTTCTCACCTAAGCGCGCGCCGGAACGACCGCGGATTATTCGTACTCGTCGAACACAGGAAGGTGCAACTACGTTACGAGAGTTTTTCCCGTGGTCCTCTCGCGCCGTGGTGTCCTGAGTTAATGAAGCACCCTCTGAAAGTATTACTTCCGCCGGAGGGCCGGAGGGGAAGGACACGCAGCCGAAAATATGGTCGTCGTTAAGTTGACCCAGGATTTTTACGTATTCGAAGAATATTTCACCGGACGAGGACAAAATAGAATTAACTTAATGGAAATCGAGTAGGTTGACTCGTAACCACTCGAACGACGACCTGCGAATAATCGTTAAAATTTGTGACATTATTACTGAACCCTTTAAGGACGACTATCGTCATACTGGACACCTCAACTTCATATATTCAGTCCTTCGTTGTCGTAGAAAATATAATTTAACTATTGTAGTAGAATTAGATCAGTATATACTAGCATGTAAATATGAAACCGGAATGTTTGCTTAGAAAGTACGTGTTTATTGTATGAAAATTATATTAAACATTTTATTCGAAATGTTCCCGAGAATGACAATGACAATGACAAACTAGGTATTTCTACTTTCATTCAGGACTGAAAACTCTAATACAAGATTTAATTTTCTGGGGAAAATATTTCCAATACTTTCCAAGTCTTCGTCTACAAAGGGTTAAAACAATTTTTATATTACTATGTTTGCATAGAATAGATTTGCAAAAATATACAAATATAAATGTATATACAGTGACTCTTATTAATATTCAGACATTGTGCTATTCAAAAAATTCTTGCTAGTTTCGATCGTTTGCAATAGTAAATTTGGAGTTATAATTATTATAAAGTAAATATTATATCCAATAGTAAAGTTGGAGTTATTATAAAATGTTGTAGTTTGTCAGGCGTCCGAATATTTTTGCGACATAATTTAAACTACAATGAATGTTCTGTTATATTATAAAACAATCACTCCAAATTTACTATTGCAAACGATCGAAACTAGCAACAATTTTTTGAATAGCACAATGTCCGAATATTAATAAGAGTCACTATATATAGAATATTTTTGCGATGTCAAAATTCAGCATTATTTTGTTTAACATTGATTAACGCGAAAAGTGTACAAATTGAATAAATAAAAACTATGTTTCTAATATTTAAAATAAGTGTTTTTGATTATTAAAAACCGACGAATTCTTTAAGTCCATTAACAGTGGAGATATACAGCAAGGACTTCTCGAGTATCATGGTGTCCGAAATATTAATGTGGGCCACCGTACGTTTCAGAACAGCGTAGTCGCTTAAAGATCGGTCGTCGACATTAGGATGATCAGAGAGAAGTGGACGTGCGTCGTAACCATCGCTGTGTGTCGCAGTTATAATTTCTTCGAAGCATTCGCCGCGCAGACAAGCTGTTTTCTTTTTCGACGTTTCGGCCGTCCGAGGATACAAGTATCACGGGATTACGAGATGGAAGTTGGCGCGACAATGTAGCTCGTTTTTAGTAGTTCATCAAGCCTGATTCACAGGGAACCAGAAACTCGCTTTCCAGCCGGAGTGGCGTTTGCTCGAACTTCAAAACGCGACAGGCCTCGTCGCGCGGATAAGAAGCGTCTGCCGGCGAAATTCGCGCGTAAAGTGCACCCTCCGAGAACGACTCGATGCCTCGTCGCTGGCTAACATGTTTTTGCCATACTTTGCGACTTTTAATTACGCCGATACTCTGCTAGATATTACTAGACCACGTATCTTTTCGTGAAATTCAGATTTAATTTGTCAAACTCGAGAAATCCGAGAAATTACGCTAAATGACGCTAAGAATGCTAAACCAATCCGACTATTCTAGTTTCTCGACAAATTATAGATTATAGTAAAAGTAATGGCAATTTGTCGAGAAGGCGATGGATGCGTTGATTTTCCGTTTTCGATTTCGATTCGGTCGTTTTTCTGAGCCGTCAACTTCTCCATGTTGAAAATCTATGTAAAAGGTTGAAGATATCGTTAACCTTTTTTTTTACGATTTATTTTATGGTTGCAGTGATTGAAAAGAAATAAAATTGATAGCTTTGTATGCCTACAATATGTTCTCTAGCGGACATTAACAACAACAATCAAATAGAATATTATTTTGATTCAACGAAAATTGATAATACATATTTATTAGACTAGTAGGGCAAGCAGTTAAATTTTAATCTAAAGTTATTAGGTTTGGTCTTGTTCACATTTACATCTTCGTGAAATATTAATAAAAGTAGTTTTCATTTAACCACGACAATAAGTTTAATCAAAATCATAAAAATCAATTGGTATTCTATAAAGTATACCTTGTGATGAGAATGGCAAAAAAGAATTAAAATACACTTTGTCGTTTTTCTTTTAGAAAATACCATTTGGCAGTGGCCGGGAGGTTTAGTGGGAAGTGATTTCTCCGTTCGGTAATTTCAATGCATGGGAAGTAATGTAATCGTTAAGATTATGGATTTTATGCAGTTATACCAATGAGGTGTCAATAGAAAATAAAACTATAAAGGCAGTAAAAGAATTTAACATTTAATTTTAACTAACATATTAGAACATTTTAAAGTATCTGTAGAGAATAGTATTTCTAAGGACGTCCATGAGACTTAAGAAATGGACGTTTCTGGATGTCTGAAGTTGAGGTCCTAAGGGCATCCATAAGAATTATGAAAAAAGCATCCATAGAATGTGCGAAAAATGAGTCCTAAGGACGTCCATAAGACTTATGAATTAGGCGTTTCAGGTAAGTCTGAAATTGAGTCCTAAAGGTGTCCATAAGACTAACGAAATGGGCGTACCTAGATGTCCGAAAATTGAGTCTTATGAAATAGGCGTTCCCAGTACGTCCGCAATGGTAGTCCTAAGGACGTCCTTAAGACTTATGAATTAGGCGTTCCTAATACGTCCGAAATTGAGTCCCAAAGACGTCCATAGGACTAACGAAATGAGCGTTCCTAGTACGTCCGAAATTGAGTCCTAAAAACGTCCATAAAACTAACGAAATATGCGTTCCTAGATGTCAGAAAATTGAATCTTATGAAATAGGCGTTCCTACTATGTCCGTAATTGTACTTCTAAGGACGTCCTTAAGACTTATAAATTAGGCGTTCCCAATACGTCCGAAATTGAGTCCTAAAGACGTCTATAAGACTTATGAAATAGGCGTACCTAGATGTTCGAAAATTGAGTCTTATGAATAAGGCGTTTCCAGTATGTCCGAAATTGAGTGCTAAAGACGTCCATAACACTAACGAAATGAGCGTTCCTAGTACGTCTGAAATTGAGTCCTAAGGCGTCCATAAGACTTATGAAATAGGCGTTCGTGGATGTCCGAAAATTGAGTCTTATGAAATAGGCTATCCCAGTACGTCCGAAATTGAGTCCAAAAGACGTCCATAAGACTAACGAAATGGTAGAAAATTGAGTGGAATAACGTCTTGGGAACGTTTCAAATGTACGTAGGACGTTTCGGACATAACCTGAACATGGAATGGAAGTCCTACGGACGTCCTATCTGGGTCATCGGCCGTTTAAGAGGAAGTCTACTGTTCCTCGGTGCGATGCAACCGAATGAAATGGTTACGACTAGAAAATTGAGAGACGGAGAGACAAAGACGAATTCGTATTTTCACTCATTTAAGATGTAAATGAGTTAAACTGTGCCGTCTAACGAACAATTGAAGGATCGAGAAGCTAAGAGGAATCCGTTGAATTCATAGTTATTAATTATTGCTATCGTGCGGATGGTAATTGCTGGTTTCAGAAGGTGAAATCAGAATAATTGCACGCGGCAAAGGAAGGGGGCTGGTGCGAGAGGAGGGAATGCACGGATGGATAGAGCCGAAGAGGATGCCTACAGCGTTTCTGAATTGTGCAGTTCAAACGTTCTCCGCTCGGCGAATCTGTGAAGTCGGTTGCACTTTGGGGGGCCTTACCGGAATCTCGGCGAGCCGAAACGGTCCACTCGATTGATACGCTTTAGCATCGCCTAGAATTCCTGGGACACTTGTCCTGCTCCAACACTGTGATTTTCGTCAGTCTCTGGGTAGCATGAAATCCAAAAAGTCGCTTTGTCACGGGATACCCTCTTGCAAAGGGAAACAGGCGTAAACCGACAGCGTTTACCAAACGCTACAGTCTCGGTTGGAGATTACGTTAGCTTGACTATTTAAAATTTCATGGTGAGCCGTTCTCATTTGTTTCTCCGATTTTGACGAATCACTGACCAGTTGGATCCTTATCTTGATTCAAATTAACGGTTCTTGAACTTTGTAGAATTCTTATTCGTCTCATATTTTTCGCCGAATGTTTAATTTTATTGCAGTAGAGTATTAACCCTTTGCACTTGAATGGTGACTCTGAGGCACCACTAAAAATTGTAACGCCATTATTTGAAATAACTTTTACATCGCTATGCTTGCATCTAGGAAAGTGCTTTACATAATAATATTACAAACTAATAACAATAAAATAATAATATAGAATAGAATAGAATAATAGTAAAAATCTGAATATGCATAAGAGGAAATAAATCACGTAAAGTGAAATTTTCAAGACCAGAAAACATGCCTTGGTTTTCGAAGGTGAAACAGTTAATATTTGACGTAAAATTATAACTATAGTGAGTATAGTATATGAAAAAAAGATTTACGCTATAGTACAGCTCCTGTTGTCCCACATATCTTTTGTTCCGAAAACTTTTCTGCTACTATCATACTTTATATATATAAACAATAAGTGAAATACGAATGAACAGTTTGAATTGGCAGAATGTGCAATCGACGGACCAGGTAACTCGAAAACCGGTTGCACAAGGTGCAGTCTCGGATGACGAGTTAAGGTTGTTAAAAAACAATCTGAGTCGCAGCGAGAGGACAAAATAGTCCGGTGCCAGGCAGATCGAAGACACGATCCTCACGAAATTAACTTACGTTAATTGATTAATCGAATTAGGAGTTCGCCGGCAGTAAAGTAATTGGCAAAGGATGCGAGACTCGGGGGCAATGCAGCTCGAGGCAGCAACAGCCACTTAGCTACATTGCAGCGAGCATTAGCGATAATGAAGTTAACGAGAGCTCGGTTAAACCGATTTACAGGGCAAGACGAGACGGAGGGACGAGCAGCCTAACACCCGTCGCTGATCTTCGAGCGAAGCCTGGCTGCTTCTGGATGGGATAGTCTGCTGGTCCAATCGTATTTCTTTCGACACGGTACTACTGTATTTCATTTTTCAATTACAACGACGCTGCTGTAATCTTTGATACGGTATTTTCCAAATCTTCTTCGGAAACTGTATAGCCTATTCGTAAATCGCGTTTAATCGTAATTCGATACGTTCAGATTAACATTGCTCCGTTCTTCGGGGAGGTTTCGATGTATCCTCACTATTTTAACATCCTCGCGATCGTATCCCATTTTTTCGAGCAGTAGTTTTTATTCGTAGTTCGATACGTTCAGATTAACTTTGCTCCGTTCTTCGGGGAGGTTTTGATGTATCCTCAATTTTTTAACATCGTTACGACCGTATTCCAGTTTTACAAGTAGTAATTGTCGTTCTTTTTTTAACATTATTTTAAATGTTGCTCAAGGAAGCTAAATAACAGTAATATTCATCGTTATCGAGGTATCTCATAACTTTGGATAATTATTAAGAGAAATATGTTAGCAAGGTTATTGTCTGGGTTAGGTAAATTATAGCGATCCTAGCTGCCTCATAAACATAATAACTTACAAGGTGTTGAATAAACATATTGTTGAACATATTTTCTATTATAATGGGTGTCCCAAAATTAACGCAAGATTTGAATTTGCCGCCATTTTTGCAGTAAATTGTTGGCAACCGTGAAAAAAGAACAATTTCACAGCTGAGAGTTTTTAGGGTTAGTAAAAATGGAGCGTTATACGATACAACAACGTATTTTCATTATTCAACAATATTTCAAAAATAGTGAAAGTTTGGCGGCCGTAGTTCGAAAATTTTATACAAAATATGATCAAAATAGTGTTTTAGCCTCGTCAACCGTGAAAAGATTAATTGAAAAATTCAGGGAGATTGGATCAGTTGGAGACGCTAAACACACCGGTCGTCCAAAAACAAGTCGTTCAAATGTCAATATCGAAGCAGTGCGTGAGAGTGTTGGTGAAAACCCAGGAACACCAATTCGGCGTCGTGGACAAGAATTGCAAATTTCAAGAAGCTCTCTACAGCGTATACTCACAAAAGATCTGTGTCTCCATGCTTACAAAATTCAATTAAGACAACAACTGAAGCCTAATGACCAAGAACAGCGAAGAAAGTTCGTGGAATGGATTATTGAACACCAACAAATGGATGCTGATTTTTCGAGCAAAATCATCCTAAGCGATGAAGCACATTTTCAACTTGATGGCTTTGTTAATCGCCAAAATTGTCGTGTTTGGGGTTCGGAGAACCCACATGTGATTGTCGAACAACAAATGCACCCACAACGTGTCACTGTTTGGTGCGGATTTTGGGCTGGAGGCATCATTGGGCCATACTTTTTTTGAAAATGAGGTTGGTCAAGCAGTAACTGTTACTGGTGCTCGATATCGCGACATGATAACACAGTTCTTTCTGCCGAAATTGGATGCTATTGATGTGGTCAATATGTGGTTTCAACAAGACAGTGCCACATGCCATACAGCCAGTGAAATAATTCAATTACTGCATGAGACATTTCCTGGTCGTATACTCTCTCGTTTTGGTGATCAGAATTGGCCCCTTAGATCGTGTGATTTAACACCATTAGATTTCTTCTTATGGGGTTATTTGAAGTCAAAGGTCTATGTCAACAAGCCCACAACCACCCATGCATTACAAGAGGAAATTAAACGCTGCATCAACGAAATTCAGCCACAATTCTGCAGAAAGGTCATGAAAAATTTCGACAAAAGAGTGCGTATGTGCCAGCAAAACCGTAGAGGCCATTTACCCGATGTGTTATTCCGAAATAACCCTATCCTATGTACTTTATGATTCAATGAAAAAATAACAATCTAAAGACTAAAAACTGTGTTTTCTATTTAATTAAAACCTTGCGTTAATTTTGGGACACGCGATGCATTTGTGCTATTTGTGCTCGCTAAATGATGCCCGGGAAGTTTTTAAGGTGTCTTTTACGCGTTGAGACCGTGTAAGAAAGTTTCTGTGAACTTTTGCATGGCCGATCGTTCGGTGCATCCCGCGATAAAGAAATTCTGGCCCTTCCAATATCATTCCTTGTTCGACAGGAGGCTAGATGATCCGTGACCGTCGGGGCGGCCATCAAAGGGCAGTTGTCCATGCCCGTGCCCTACAATTTTAATTTGCCCGGACGACTTTGACTCTCTTTCTACCGGAACGAGCAGGAGGAACCTCTCCGATTTCAATTTCGCCACGAAGAATCCCCCTCGACCAGCCGGGTATAGAAATGCGGGACAAGAGGGACTCCTCGAGTGCACTCAAACTTGAAGGACGCTCAGGATCAATATTTATAATCTCGATTCGAGACGGTCACGGGTCCGCTGAAACCGTGTCTGAGACTGCCAAACAAGATTCACTGGCGACGTCCTCCCTCGTTTAATACTATGTATTGTGATTCGAATAAATATTATTTTGCGAAATCTGTCGAGTCCATCGACGGGAGGCTCCTGCTTTCTGCTTTCATTAAAAACAATGTATTTTCGCGTTACCAGTCCTTGTAAGACCGATTACCGGCACAAGCGACGACCTTGGAACAAGTTCTCGTTTGTCCATTTGTGTACAGGATGTTTAGACGAATTGTTCTTGGGATATGAATGAAATTCGCTCAATGTAAACAACAACAGTTTATTTACAGAAAACAAAAAACACAACGACGTAATAAAAATAAAAGAACGAACGATACGACGGTGCTACTCTGCGGATGGGCGATTAACTATAGTCATCCGTCAGAATTCGCGCTTATATCTATCCCCGTGTCCCTCAGAAATTTCCTTCGAACAAGGAAACTGCATAACTGCAAGGAAACCTGCAAACGAACGGTGCTATTGAGGCACTATTAAAAATTGTCAAGCTATTATTTAAAACAATTTTTAGACCACTATGATTGCTTCTAAAAATATTGATAAAAACACAACTGTTGTGAGAATGAGTAATTTAATAACAATAATAATGAATAAGAAAGAAGAAGAATAATTCCCCCGATTACGAATGTATATTTTGAATTAATTATTAATTTTTAGTTTGAATTCATTTTGAAGTATGAGATATTTTTAATTAAACTTGCAATATTAAAAATGTCAATTTTTGTGCAGTCTCCTTGCGAGTCAGAAGAAGTGCTGTGGTTTTGCAGTTAAAACAGCTTCGAGTGCAAAGGGTTAATCGTGTGTGGTAAATGTTCTTCTAAATTGATCAAACACCTTTGCAAAGATTTTACAAACTCGACTGTTATCTGGTATTATTCGTTCAATTAACCCCGTGCACTACGTTTTATTTTACGATTGCAGTGATTAAAATTTTTTTATAGTTCATACTTTCCTAGAACAAGACGAAAATGAATATTTATTGTATATCAGTATATATTGTCAATTACGAAACAAAATTTGATTTCGATTTTTCGGAAATTAGTAACATAAATAAATATATTTAGAATCCTTTTCACGAGTCAGGCTCGATGTTAAAGTGCATGGGGTTAATTTCTTTCTGAATGGGACGAACGTAGTTCAGCAAATTTTACGAAATCGACTGGTCAGAGGTTTCGTTTGATTTCCCGACGAAACCATGACGTCTCGTCAGCTCAATTGCGCAGTGTTGTGCGACCGGAGCATCAGGAATCAGCATCTACGGGATGGGTCCCCCTTTGTGCAATTCACTGGTGACCGATTGTTGTCTACGACGTTTCAGCCACCAGTGGATCGCAATCAGTCTATTGGACGTCTTGCGGTTTCCGCTATGTTGATGCCCGTACCCTACGTGTACGCGCGGCACATTCGGAAGAAGGTAAAAGGACAAGGACGATCGGTTGAGTGACTCTTTGAAGTTGCTGAAAGCCGCGGTTCCACGCTCGACGGATGCGGACTTTCATGGTGCGCCAGGTGAAAAATGCAGAAAAAGCGAAATGGAAAAGCAACTCTGTCGAATACGCAATTTGCTGCCTTATTATAATCCTTGCGTACTCTGCGAGTCGACTGAAATCGATTTCGACGAAATGTAATGTCGATTTCTTTTTTCTTTTATCCTCTTCCGTCGAAGCTAACCAAAAAATAAAATACCTTTCCGATTCTAGAGAATATCAAAGATTTTATATCATTCTACGATAAAACTCGGTAGAATTTTTATTGTGCCACTTGTTTAACATTTTAACTGTCGTCGAGCTGTTAACCCTTTGAGGACGAGGATTGTTTAAAACATTCGAAATATTTTCTCCGAGCAGTTAAATCCTGTCTTAACAGTAGAACTACCAAACCAGGAAAAATGACTGGTCTCTAATTTTTTCTTTCACAATTGTTGAAATTATAAAAATGTTTTTATTAGAAATTTTTGGATGTGCTTTTTAAGATGAAACCATATATTACGATAAAAATTGTATGAAGTTAATATCGTTGGATTTATTGTTCGGTAGTTCTAGTGTTAAAGGTTTAAGTTCTGAGTGAGTATAAAAATATATTCTGACCTTATATTAACACAATGATTCAATTATATCGTTTACAAATTTAAAGATTGAATTTACGGTCTTGATGTTGTCAATACAACGACATTCGTTTTCAACGGATTAATTCATTTTTTAAAGGGTCCGTTAACAGTCCGAGAAAACGTGATCTTTAGGAATTTATGTTTTTTGTCGACCCATCCGTTTTCCTCTTAAACGCGTTAGACGCTATCACGGAGATAATTAAAGACTTTTGATAATAAAGCAACGGTTAGGTACAATGCGGAGATCTTGCCAACAAAGCGTTGTGCCCCGGTGCGTCATTATTGAATCCCTTTAGGAGAGATTCCCTTGTTGTATAAGTACAGTGAGCCACGAAAGTTTATTCGAACGCCCTTTAAATCGGAATAACTTTTTTAATATTGCACCAAACACCTTGTCTCTTTTAGTCAATTGAAAAGATAGAAAAGGCGCTTTTTGAAACTTGTTTTTTAGCCTAGAAATAAAAATTTTAAATACACATTTCATGAAATTCGGTTAACTTATAAACGAACTTAACTTTCATCAGATTCTCTTCAAAATCCACAGATTCTTATATTTTTTTACAGTTTTTTTCTGCTGCAACAAATATCGATGAAATTTTCAACATTTCCATAATAAATATAAATCTACAGTATGTATACTTTAAATTTTCATCAATGGCCCAAATAAAAGTTTTCATTTTTGCAATATTTACTTTCTTTACGTTCTTTACTCGATCAATGGTTCTGATTACAATATTAGCACTAGAACTACCGAACAATAAATCCAATGATATACATTGCTTTGCAATAATAATTACACTGCATCTATTAAAACTTGATACGTTATTAACACTTTGACTACCGTGTCACCCACATGTGGGTGACAGAATTATTTGTCCATGTTTAAAAGCATATTTTTACATTAATATATTCGTTGCACTCAATTTAGTTAATGTCTGGAGATTACAAGATGGTTGAAAGTGACCATTCGTCATACATTTTGAATTTTGACAGTGTTGCTTTATTAAATAAATTACTTTGCGTTTGTAAAATTTTTGACGTTACCAGTTCGGCAGTTAAAGTGTTAAAGAAGTACATCCAAAAATTTCTGATGAAAATATTTTTATAACTTCAATAATTGCGAAAGAGAAAACTAGGGACCAATTAAAATGACTGATTTGGCAGTACTAGGGTTAAAAAAGTTATTACAATTTAAAGGACGTACGAATATACTTTTGCGGCCGACTGTACGTAAACCATCAAGGAAAAGCTCTCCAGTTCCGAGCAAACAAAAACTTTGTTGTAACGATTTCGAGGCGTATGATATCGTTAAACGTCTTCGCCCTGGTTCTTCCTGGTGTTCGTGGAGGGCTCGCGTTTTCACGAAATCACAGCGGTGTAGCTTTTCTACTAATGATTACAGGGGTGTGGTCGAATCTCGGGGAAAAAAGGCGAGGGTTCCTTTCTTAACCTCCCATTCGAGTACACCGACGCCTTAAGAATTTCGCTGACGCGTTCGAATGCAAATGATCGCGGCGATATGCTTCGACAGGCGATTTTTCAACGTGTGCGGCCGCGTGATAAGGTAAGAATAACATTTTACATCGATTTAATGAACGCGCCGCGGAAAACGGCGTCGAGCTTGTTTATTGAATAATCGGGGAGAGAGAGCTCGTATATTATCGTGAAGACAGATTAACTTTATAGCTACCTACGAATTATAATGTGATTTATAAGGAAGCAGTATTTCAGAGCAATTTACTCGAACCTATTTTACTTTCTGTAGTATTAAAGTATTCAAGTCCGCTTTGATTTATGGAGATATTATTGTATCAACATCGTCTCGAGTAGAGCGAATACAGAAATTAGAGACGGCGGCTTATCAACGTTTAGAAAATTCGATGATTCCAGGACCATTTAACCTCTTAGGCATAATGGACGCCATATTGGATAGTCGGAAAAGTATTGAGAGATTTTTTGGTATGCTTTGATTAAATGATTCTTTTATTCAAAATGAATTTTATTCAAGTATACATTGGCCATTATTGTCGATGACTTTTTGCCATTTTTCAGGTAGAGCCATAATATCATCGAAATAGAATTTCTGTGGTTTATCGGCTAAAAACTTGGACAAGTGATTTCTACAGTCCTATTTTGAATCGAAATAAATGATAATCTGATGGTGCATATACGGAGGATGTATCAATACTTTCCAGCCAATTACTTTTGAGCAATGATTCGCAGATAGACACTCGATTCAACAAATTTTTCTGCTCGACAACCAAACTTCGACTCTCTTGATTGTCTGTCGGTAAAACTATTATTTATTTTATTATTTTCATATGGGTTGTTCACCACAAAGTAATTCTTCATTATGGCGACTCCATATGAACAATCGTCGTAACATTATTAAAGTTAAAGTACATACATCACATCTATAAGAAAATTTATAATTTAGTTATCTAAAATTTCGTTTCAAAATGATTAAAGTTAAAATATATGAGTACAGAGAAACAGCCCCGCGCAGAATTCAGCCGTGCCTAAGAGGTTGAGTGTCAGCGGATACCATTTGTAGGTTCCCCTGAGCGAACCCCATGGATAAGTCGCTCTTAACCAAATGCAAATTTATTACTGTTCAGGGATTATACGAAATGTAACGAATATACCGAATAACGATACATACGAAATTCGCGTAGAGGAAAAGGAGTGTGAATAACTATATATATTTTTAAAGGCGTTGGAAGAAGTATGGAAATTCAAAGAGGATTCCCAGCTATCCCTAAAAAACCTTAATTAACAGATTCGGTGTTACAAAATCAGGGAAGAAGAGATTCGCTAGTTCCCAAAGTGTAGTTTTCCGCAACATACAATTCCATTAAACTCTTTTCTTCGACATTTATTTATTAGTATTTATCGATATTTTTAACCCTTTGCACTTCGAGCAATTTTAATTCCTTACTCGAGACACATTTTTATCTTAGAATAATTCCATTGTACGTGCTTCATTTCCTTTCGTGCGTATCAAATTTCTTAATATTAATCGTACGCGCAACATTTCAATTTTTATCATCTTTTTAAGTACAAACATTGTAATGTAGAAATTGTTTTGAATAATAGTCTGACAATTTGTAGTGTCGCCTCAGAGGAGCCATCGGAGTGCTAAGGGTTAAACAGTTTTTGGTGGTATTCTTTGCGGACGTATTAGTCTACCTGCTGATCCTAATATATCAGCTGCTCGTTCAATTCAATCGCTAATAACTGTGTAATTATATAACGATTTTGATAACCTGAATGAAAATAGACTCCGGCATCGCAGTCTGAGAGTTAAAATAACTTTTCGTCTAATTCATACTGTTTTCGTAAAAAGATTTAAAATTTGGTTAGTGTCATTCGCGCGTTAGATAACAGACTATAATAAACGCGGCAAAACTTTTCCGATTTCGTTACACCTTAAAACGAAAGCCCGCGTACATTGAAAATCCATATTCCTGGCGGATGGTTAACAAACGGGTTAAATTCGTAGTGCCAATAACCTCGAATCGAGTTTTCATGTGTTCCCGCAGGAATTTTTCAACTTTCTAGCGTTTAAATGAAACCTGGTAGATTGCACTTTGCGATAAAATGATTTAGGTTTGCCGGAAACCACGATATCGCAACGAAGCAATTGAAGTCTTGATCGTAAAATGATCGCAATTTTCAATGGTTTCCAATGGAATCTTTAAATGTTTGAAGGCTTAAAATACAGCTGGAAAATTGCAATCTATGACAAAATTGTTCAGAATCGTCAAAAAACAACGGATCACATCGAAGAAATTAAAATGGTATTCGAAAAGTTTTCTGAAAATCGAAATTTTTATATGAATTAACAAAACTCGATTCTAATTGGTTTTCAATGAAACCTTCAAATGTTTGAAGGCTTAAAATACAGTTGGAAAACTGCCCTCTATGACAAATTGTTTAGAATCGACAAAGAACAGTGGATCACATCGAAGAAATTAAAAGGGTATTCGAAAAGTTTTCCGAAAATCGAAATATTTATATGAATTAACAAAATGCGATTCTAAATGGTTTTCAATGAAACGTTTAAATGTTTGAGGGCTTAAATCAAAGCTGGAAAATTGCACTCTATGACAAAATTGTTTAGAATCGTCGAAAACCAGTGAATCACATCGAAGCAATTAAAAAGGTATTCGCAAAGTTTTCCGAAAATCGAAATTTGTACAAGTATTTTCGAAGCGCGATTGTAACGGTTCCCGATGGAAACGTTTCAGTACTTAAATCAAAGCTGAAGTATTACTATTTATGATAGAATCGTTTAGAATATTCCGGGACAAGCGAAATCAATTTGCGACGCAGGAGAAACACTCGTCCGCGACATTTCGCAAAAATCGAAATTTTTTAGCCAGAAATAATACAATGAACGTGTATTTTTCAATGAACTAACGCGTCGAAAATTTCTATGGAACCGTTTTTTACCTCGACGGATCATTTGTTCAGCGATCTTTTTCTTCCAGCTCGGACAACTATTTCCAATCACGTCCGCTTTGTCCATTTCGAAGAGGAAACCTGGTTTTCCGATTTTTTATCGCGTAGGTGGAACAGCGGGCCGGCTCGCGGCGACGGTAAACAATGTTTGCACACATATCACGTCCTAAAATAGTGGCGGAGAGGCATCGATCACACATGGCGTGGCGGAAAGTGGGAAACGCTCCGGCAAGTTCGCGGTAAGGTTGTTAGCGAAATTTTCACGGGGCTGCTAATGTCGTCGCCGGGACGGAGGGTCTCCGGCTCTTACACTGTCAAAGGCCCACGGCATTTTCAGTTTTCAGCCACGCGCGGCGACGTGATAATCGAGTGCGCTACGCTTTTAGTCATAATGGGCAGGTACACGCTCCGCGCCGCCAAGAGAGAGTCGCAAAGAGAGCGCCGCGTGGGAAAGCCGAAGCCGCGCGCAGCAGCCAAAGACAGCGAGCGTTTAACGCGAATCGCGAAAGACAACCGGCTGCTGAACAAGTGTTGGATAACTCGGTTAGCTGCTCGACAGTCCGCGTTCATCGGTTTACCAACGAGATTTCATTCCGGTCTTTCAAGCGACGCGATATCGCGCACGCTGCGCTCAAAAAGTTCGGCCACTTCCGTCTGAACTATTCTACACTTAACTACTTGCATTTCCTTGGCGTTTCTTCATTCGCTAGTCCTTTGAGCGCTATGAACCCATATATGCGTTCTCGCATAACCATTCGATTTTGACTATGAACGCATATGTGGGTTCTCACAAAACCATTCAATCTGGGAAAAAGAAATCTATGAACAGATACAGTGGGGGACAAAAGTATTCGTACACTCTTCAAACCTAAATAACTTTTTCAAAATTGAACCAAACGACTTGACTTTTCTGGAGCAACTGGCAGCATTGATTTACTAAATAATATGCAAAAATAATTTTGAAATAATTCTAATTGGTAGAAATTACGTGGGAAAGTAGAAAAGACATTTTTTAAAACATTTTTATTTCAACTCGTAATGAAAATTTAAAATATGCGTTTTTCAGAACTGTGTTAGTTATACACATGCTGAAAATCTCACCGAAATCGATTGACGCGGGAAAAAATGGTACACGTAGAAAGATGTAAGAATTTCTGTAGTTTAAGCAGAAACTGATCAAGAATCGTGAAAAATTGCGATTTTCACCATTTTCGATGGCACGTAGCTCGTGTGTACGTCGATCGATTTTAATGAATTTTTCTACTTGCGTATAACTATCATAGATCTACCAGATGCGTCTTTAAAATTTTTTGTGCGCGGCTCAAATAAAAAATATTTAAAAAGTTCCTTTTTTATTGGTCATGTAATTCACATCAATTCCAATATTTACAAAATTTATTTTTGTAATTTAGGTTTGAAGAGTGTACGAATACTTTTGTTTCCCACTGTATATGTAACTGGTGCTTGTAAGCCTATATAGATATAAAAAGACAATAAGCGTTTAAATGTGCTTTTGTACAATAGTTTATCAGTATCGTTCATTAAATTTGTGTATGCATTCATTATGCATTAGTTAACATATCGCTACCAAGGACTTTTGAGGTTAAGTGCTGCCACTTTCTGGAAATTTCTTCTTTGCGTTTTAAAACTTCATTTTTAATTATCCCTAAAATGTCTAAGAATAAAATTGTTTTTGTTACGATGAAAAGTATTGAAAATGTTTAATCAAACAGGATTGTGATTTCCATTCTCAGGAGTCAACAGCAGACATCATTTGTACTATTTCTCGGTGCAGAATAAAATAATAGGTGCAGAAGAAAATATACAAAAACTAAATAGGAGACAAGTAACGTGCCGTTTAAAAAGAGACATTCAACTGATTTTAGTTCAGTGTTTAGACCGACTTGATAATTGCGACTTGATAAATGCGTTGCATTACGTTGGACAAGGGCCGAATTTCCGTGGGAGCGGAATGATTTGTAAAACGGTCCAGTTACGTTCCAGCAATTTACAATATTTTGCACGACCACTTACGGTTGTCAGTAGCAGTGGTTGTATCGATATCATAAAGTGATTGTCACGTTGCAGTTAACGATCGTGATAATCCGAAAACATCGGGGTCGTTCCGGCGCAGCAAGAAAACGCATATTTATCAACGTTTATGTCGCCCCGAACTTCACAATCCATTTATATAATGACCATCCCAGATTTAATGGGTTCATACCCGGCTTTCCTATTAATAGCCTAGCACGCTGATAAACCATTAATTTCAATTACAGAAAGTTACCGTAGCCATTTGTTTTGAAACATCTGTCGTTGCCTCCGCTCTCGAAAAGACTAATTCGCGGTCAAACATTTCCGAGCAGCTGCTACGAACACGAAATAGACTTCCTGATTATTGAAAACAACACCCGAAGTTGAAATCGTTAATTTCTACTCTATCATCGGGTCAATTACGACCGTTGGTTTATAAACTCTGAACTACAGCCGGAAATTTGCTCATGCAGATCGTGTCATTTAATATTCCGTTAATTTTCAACGATTCGAAGAACCCACTTGCAAAATGTCATCGATCATAGATATTAATGAATATTCCACCGCACAGCTCGGAACGTTTTGTTCTCGCACATTCAAACATTTTCGCATTACAGAAAAATTTCAAGGAAAATTATTACCGATGCATTCGTTCCCAATGAACTTTTCTGTTCCATCATTTTCTCACAACTCTTCCACCCTTTATTTAATTCCGTAACATTTTCGTATTGGATACATTTTGTCCCTTCTTGCTAGGACATTGAATATACTCCATTGCAGGGGCGAATGCTCGGTAGTTTTCGAGGTATTTGTAATTAAAGTTTCAGCATCGCGATAAATGTTAATTTAATTCACAATTTATATGAATAACGGTGTTGCGTAGTGGCATCGAGCCGAACTGGTATGCCTTAGGCCCAGATTCTCGAGTTCCTTCGTAGCAACTTCTTTTTGAAAAATATTTCACACGTAAGAAGGCATTTTGAATGTTAACACGTTGAACGCGGAGCTATTTTGCCTAATTTTTACGACACATTTTATTTAACTTTAACCTCTTAGGAACGGCTGAATTTTACGCGGGGCTGTTTCTCTATTCGGCCGAGTTCAACGCGAATTACGTGTAAATGATGTTCTCTACACGAGTACATTGAAATGAAGTGTTTGATCATAAAACTACAATTTTTCTTAAAGATATGATACACGTATGTTGATTTTAACAATTTACTTTAATAATTAATAATACAATTGAGTATAGTACGTTCAGAGAGATGGCATCCGCGAAAACTACTATAGTAGTGCGTCGTACAAGAAGATGACATCAGCGGAAGCCACTATAGTGGCGCATAGTGTCTAAGAGGTAAAGAATACAACTGTGCAGAAGCAAAAGACTCGCTTATCCCATTTGTGTTTTTCTGTTTCAAGAATGTGTTAAAATAATATAAATATTTCTTAGTAATGTATGAATTATATGTAACATATTAATTTGTAAATTCGATACTGCCAGTCCCCAGGGAGTGACATAACGTTTAACGTGTTAAATAAATTTTGAATAAAATATTTCTACAGTCTAGAATTTTTATTACTACACGAAGAATAAGTCTTTGTAAGTTCGTAAAGTATTTGTAACCCATTTTTGCGATATTTAAAACATTTAAAAATGTTTGTACTCTGTTTTATTTTAATTGAACGAACAATTGACTCGTGACAGGTCAGAAAATATTTCTTCCGAGCTATACAACCGTCGAGTTCGCAGATGAAGTTCGCGGTATTCTCGTCCGACTGTTGTCGATATATCACGATGCATAGAATCCGAACAGCGGGATAAAAACTGGCTCCGTGTAAAGATAAATCGTCGGGTTTCCTCTTCGTTGGACTCGCAGAGGAAGTTTGCGAGTATCCTAGCTAAGAAAATAATTACAGTTCCGATGTTTCTCGTCCGTAGACGATTTCAGCACGATCGGACGGAAGAAACGCAGCTGAGAAAGCAGGGGTCGTACTTTATTAATAAATAATTGAAGAGTTTAATGCGCAGCATTGCCAGTGACTGATAACAGATCGTAAATGAGTTTCCATCCGTCGAGGGGTTTTTATTGCCGGTGGAACGAGCAACGACGTTACATTGCGCAAGCAGTTACACGTAATTGCCAATATTTCATAAACCACCCAGCGGGTAAAACGAACTAAAATTGGAATATTCCTTTATTATTAAATTGTTCGTTGTTTGAAAACTCGTCGGCGAAGACCATCCAATCGAACGCGGAATCGCAAGAATTTTTATTAAGCTTTTTCCTATCTGGTTCCCCTAATCCCCACCGTGCTCGCGGACTATTAA
The DNA here is from genome assembly GCA_028453745.1 of Agapostemon virescens. Classification (NCBI taxonomy): domain Eukaryota; kingdom Metazoa; phylum Arthropoda; class Insecta; order Hymenoptera; family Halictidae; genus Agapostemon; species Agapostemon virescens. The sequence goes on from CM052099.1 coordinate 10,932,350, forward strand.
AAACCGGAAATCGCCCAACGTAAATATCGGTCATCAAGGTACAGAAATTTACGAGTCCAACTCAAACCGCCATTCGTTAAATTAACATCATCATTATATCCGACTTTTTACTTTTATACAAAGATCGATAGAGAAACACGGTGGTTATAAACATTATTATTTCACATTTAAACTATTCCTTACATTCCTATTCCAACTTTCCGACATTTCCGCCATTTTCCATAACCTAGAATTAATCGTATGTCTTCTAGAATACCTTCTTCCACACTCTTATTAATTCTACCGTTGCAATCTCTTGTCTACACGACTAACGGTCAAATTGTATCTAATAAAATATATTTAGTTTTTTAATTTAAATTTTACTCGATATTTTCGACTTAGTTTTTAACATAGAATCAGCACCTATACTAACTGCTTTTCGATACCTCAGTATGTAAAGCAGAGCTTGCTAGCTAGCTTCACTGACGAGTCCTCCAGCAGATCAAGGACGAAACAATCTCATTCCTTTTCTTCCCTCGATCTCCACATGCATTTTCAGTCGCTGCTAAAGAGTGCTTCTCATTTCTAATTAAACCCAGACTACAGACTTCTCCTTTATTCGAGGGTTGAGTGGGGTTTATCCGAAGAGTTTTCTGCCAGAGACAAACTCGAATGGTTCTTGAAAGAAGTCGAACGGAAAATATTCTTCCTACGTAACGTGAGTAATATGGCGGGGTTGCAGGCTCGGTATAGCGTTTTGTGAAAACTGGCTGGGAAGTCTGGTCATTTGAAACTTCGTTATACGCGGATCTCGATCCTTCGCTAATACGCTCGAACTCCAACAGCTTTTTTGGTTCGATCGACGGCTGCTTCTGTCTCTTTTTCGAAGCTGATTGCGCTGGGAATATAATTTGATTGCTTCGGCGCCGGGTCTCAGCAGACGGGGGCAATCCTAGTTCGCGGCGTAATGAAAAAGTATTATTGGCTATTCTTCGAGCGGCCGTGTTAATCCCACCGCGTCCGAAATTGTCCGTTTACGTTATACGATGAAGGCAAACGAAGATAAAAAAGAAACAAGGAGAAGGTTTTACAGAGAACGATGATAGACGAGATTCATTTGGTAACCATCCGACCGGGAGTTTCTGCACGTATACCTCCTTCATACTTCGCTAATCTACCAGTTATACCAGCATACCGGTGCGTAACATTCTGCAACCCGATTGAACGTGAATTTTCACCGTAGCATACCGACCAAAGCACAGTTTTTAGAGAATTCGTGCCATGCGAAAAGACGAACATGTAGACAACAGCCCGGAAAATTCGTGTATCAGGTCTGTAAAATCTGTGAAACCGGAATTTGTCTATACGTGGCGCTAGCTGTCAATGTAATTACCGTAAAACCGCGTCATTGACGCCATTTTCTTGTTTTGACATCTGATAAAGATTTTCAAGTCGCAACCACACAAGTTTCATACTGTTATGCAGTTATTCATATTTTATATATATTAAATATTTTATATATATTTTATTATATATTATAATGAAGAGGAACAGTTGCCATTTGCTGCAAGGGACAGATTATAAGAATTTAAGAGCTCTAACCAATAAACTTTGGGTAATTATTATTACGAAGGGAGTAATGGAATGTCTACTTGTATCCTGTTAACTGTTATCACACTGTTATGTACACTCTCCTTTATACTCTTTATGTAAATTTGATTTATTAATATGGAAGGTGTATCCTATATAGTTTCTCTCTCGATTATGACACGCAAAACGACAAAATTGAACTAGAACTGATCTTCCCGTATACACCTGCCGTCCTGTTGAAAGCAGGAACTTTCAATATTATTTTTCAAAATAATCCGCAGTCTATTAATGTGCTAAGACTGTTGAGAAATTGTTGATTATCCGATGTAAGAGAATTCTATGAAATTTTATTTCTGATTTCGATATTACCTTGCCTGTAAACGTGTAAATCTAAATAACAAATTTTGATGTTCCAGCTCTTGCTTTCTCGACGCGTTGATTGCCAGAGTCAGAGTTTATAAGTGTCGCGCAAAGTGAAAAAAATCAATTCACTAATATAGGAACGAAAAAGATAAAATTTGATATATTACTATAATTACTTTTGTAACGTTGTAGATCTTAGCAGGTGTCAGTTTAAAAATTCATGCTCGTGGTAATCGAAGCGTGAAGTAGGTTATGTCAATATTACAGAAGTTTAATAGCGTTAGCTGTAATCGTGGCAATAGTTTAAATAACTGTGCCAGTTTCTGTATTGCGGCGAACGAAGGACGTCCGCAGATTACGTTCCGGCGTCACGTTTGCGCAGGTCGTATCTGTCGTTTAGAATCGAAGATATTGTTGCACAGTGTAACGCGATCGTCATGTTATCAATCACGCGTCCCAGATTTTAATTCGAACTTCAAACAAGGCTTCTCAATTGGCCGATCGAATCGTGGCGTGACCTATAAACAAATTTCTCAAGCCGGAGTTATTCTACTACGATTCAGCGCAGGCAACAAGACGGAAGCTCATCCGGATGACTCGTTTATGGAAACGGACCAGAACATTATTAAAAGTTCAAACGAGTTCGCGGAAGTCGCGAATGAACCTAATCTCCACTGGTAAACTCGAATGCAACGTCCTCTCGCTATATGTTACTTGCTCCGGTTCAAGACTAACAGATAACCAGGACGAAACCAGGGTTTTGTTTTTCCATCTGGAACCAACGTTATTTGGATCTTCCACTTTCCACGAAATTTTTCTAGTTTTACAGCCGCGGCGTAAAACTTCCCTCGACCTTTCATTTTTATGGAAAAACTTAGTCAATGGAAACCGGGAAAATTTTGACTTTCCAGCTATTGGTCGGCGAACGTATTGAACATTCGTTCGAACAATTTATTGGACTCTATACGCGATAGGAATTCAACAGTTTCTTTCAGAATTAAATTGCGGACATTAACATTTTCTTCCGGACAACTTGTGGCAGCGAACGATCTACTGCGGGACGCTTAATGGAAATGGAAGACTCGAGTATAATGGCCAAAGGGTCCTAACAAAATCAGTCAGAACCAAGTTTTCGTTTTTCCATCTAGAACCACCGCTATTTGAATTTTCCATTAAATTTTTCTAATTTTACATCCGCGACGTAAAGCTTTACCCGACTTTTCATTTTTATAGAAAAACTGGGGTAATTGAAACTAGAAAAATTATTGATGCTCATTATGTGATACGAATTCAACAGTTTGTGCAGGATTAGACTGTGGACATTTAGTTACCATTTTCACTCAGACAGCTTGTGGCCGTTAACGACCTATTCCGGGACACTTAATAGAAATGGAAGGGTCGAGTATAATGGCCAAAGGGTTGTAACAAAATCAGTCAGAACCAAGTTTTCGTTTTTCCATTTAGAACCACCACTATTTGAACTTTCCACGAAATTTTTCTAATTTTTACAGCCGCGGCGCAAAGCTTCACCCGATGTTTCAATTTTATAGAAAAACTGGGGTAATTGAAACTACAAAAATTGTTGATGCTCATTATGTGATACGAATTCAACAGTTTGTGCAGGATTAGACTGTGGACATTTAGTTACCATTTTCACTCAGACAGCTTGTGGCCGTTAACGATCTACTGCGGGACACTTAATAGAAATGGAAGACTCGAGTATAATGGCCAAAGGGTCCTAACAAAATCAGTCAGAACCAAGTTTTCGTTTTTCCATCTAGAACCACCACTATTTGAATTTTCCACGAAATTTTTCTAATTTTACAACTGCGACGTAAAGCTTTACCCGACTTTTCATTCTTATAGAAAAACTGGGGTAATTAAAACTAGAAAAATTATTGATGCTCATTATATGATACGAATTCAACAGTTTGTGCAGGATTAGACTGTGGACAGTTAGTTACCATTTTCTTTCGGACAGCTTGTGGCGGTTAACGATTTACTGCGCGGGACGCTCATTGAAAGAAGGATCGAGGACGATAGCCGAATAGTCGAAACTAGCCTCTTAACACATAGCACAAAGATCCTTCGTTCAAGAATCTTTCCCCGAAACTGGTGTCGTCTTTCTGCTGCAGGCGGGTCTGCGATGCGTCGATTGTCATTGAGTGGAGTACAGCTGGTCGGTTTCCCTTTTCCAAAATAAATGTTTAACTTCCAGCAGTACCCAAGTCCGTAACTAATTCTTCCGGCTAAGCATGCGCATAAATATTGTGGGATCAGGACCCCTCAGATTAAAGAAGCGTTAGGAAATCGGGAAGAGAGCTCGGGGAGGGCTCCGTGGGTCAGTGGGTAGTCGATCGGCTACGACCCGAGAGGTCCCGGGTTCGATTCCCGGTGCGGTCCCTCGTCTTTTTTCCTGAGATCCTACAATATCTCAAAAACGACAGTGTACCAGTTGATCACAGCACGGACCGAAACGCGATGTCTCGACAATTCTAGACGATCAGTTTTGTGGAAAAACTGTGATAATAGAAACTGTGAAAAAATTACGGATGCTTATTATACGGTACGAATTCCAGTTTCTTCAGAATTGGTCTGTGGACGTTTAGTTACCATTTTCCTTCGGGCAGCTTGTGGTCGCTAACGATCTCTCGCGAGCCGCTCCGTTGGAAGAAGAACGGATCGAGAACGATGGCCACAGGGTCGAAACAAAATCAGTCGCAGGAAGTCATGAACCGCCGTCGCGACGACGAAGACGAAGACGATGGCGAATGCTATGGAGGAGAAGCTGGGTTTTCTCTGAAAGCGCGACGCGGGATAATAGGATAACGCAATAAAGGTGTATGTTGAGGCAAAAGCGTTGGTAGCCGGTTCTAGCCTACGATGCATTCGTAGCAGTCGACTCCGTCGTCAGACGGCGCTTTAACGCGATTAATTTGCGCAGCTACGGCAATCCAGCCTTTGTTTCCGTCTTCGGCACGATAACTTTGCTCCCGATTCCTTTTCTTTTCCTTCACAGACGGTTTTTTTCTTACGGCACTTCGCGATCCGTCTCGACTCTCACCCCTTCACCTACCTTGACGCTCCTCTCCACTCCCCTCGACCACCGCCTCGCTGCTCGCTCCTCCACCCTTCCACGACCTTCCTTACAACCCCTTCCATTTTCCGGCTCGTCGCTTCGATTCTGCTTCGTTAGCGGAAGACCCTTCATAGAGGATCGGATGTACTTTAAAAATATTAAAGTGTACGCTCGCTACTTGAACGGCGGCGTGCCTGTCCTTTGTTACGTGTCGGTAAGCAGCTCTCCGAGCCAGCCCCGCCGCCATTCGCTCCCTTCTCTCCACTACAAACGGCATCATTCCGATGGGTCTACTCCCCAGAATCGTTCTTACGAGGCTGCTCTGCAGCAAACCCAAGAATATTCCCAAAGCAAGGTAGCACCGCTAGCCAGACAAATGATAGGACCTCTGGCAACGCTTTCTTCTAATAGTTTACTATGCGAAACTACATGCGAATATTTTCTCACGAATTCACGTGCCCCTATCCAATTAACCTCGACATGTTGCAAATTAAATACGTAACAAACAGGTGTGCCTCTCGCAACGGTTTGCGAAACTCTCTCGTGCACGCACGAGAGGGATTTGCAGTAGTCGTTTGATATTTGTTTTAGTCTATGTAATCAAAGAAGCGATGACATCAATTTCATGTCAACTGCAGATCATCGGCGGTGGGAATTTTGTGTCGCAAAATCGACGAACTTTAACGCTCTAACTGCCCGACCAGCAATCTCGGCAATTCGACAAAATCAAATGAACTGTTTAACCAAGCAAAAATTATAAATTTTTAATTTACGCCGCATACTTTCCCTTTGAAAAATTCCGAATGGCTTAAAATTCAGATGGCTGAGTTTTATGTTGGTTATTGTCTGATGTGAACAATGGCGACGAAACAGCACGCGACGGAACAGTGTTTGACAACCCCGTTACCAAAAGGAACTTTTTCGATCGTTAAACAAGCAGAGTTTATTTATTAATTGCTCGATATAATTACGTTTCGCAATATTCCCGCGTTAAAAGTCACCGCTTGTCGAAGGACAGTAATCAAAATTGTTGTCTAACTATAATTAAAATTAATTAAAAAATTACGACGCCCACTTTCCCTTCGAAAAATTCCAAATGGCTCAAAATTCAGATGGCTGAGTTTTATGTTGGTTTTTGTCTGATGTGAACAATGGCGACGAAACAGCACGCGACGGAACAGTGTTTGACAACCCCGTTACCAAAAGGAACTTTTTCGATCGTTAAACAAGCAGAGTTTATTTATTAATTGCTCGAT
>CM052099.1:10938626-10949874 GCA_028453745.1 Agapostemon virescens
CTAATTACGTTTCGCAATATTCTCGCGTTAATATCAGAACTACCGAATAATAAATCCAACCGATGTATATTGCTTTGTGATAATGACAAAATTGCATTCATTCAGATCTTGTACAATTTTTACCGTAATGTCTGCTTCAATGAAGAAATTCATTCGAAACTTTTTGGTGAAAATGTTTTTATAACTTCAATAATTGTAAACGAAAATATCAGGAACCAGTCAAAATGACTGAATCGGTAGTTCTAGTGTTAGTAGTCATCGCGAGTGCAAGAACAGTAATCAAAATGGCTGTCTAACTTTCGAGCTGGTTAGATTGTTGATGATTCGGCATACATGTCGGAATTTTGACGCGGCGTTTTGGTCATCGGGGTGTCGAGCGAGCGAGCCGGCTTTTTCGCAGCGGAATCGGTGATTGACGTTGCTTTCAAAATTGAATTTTAATATTCCATGAGCAGCCCGGTACTGGATGGTTCGGGTACGAAGGAAGATGTTTAGCAAGGAGCCGGTGGCCCATCATTGGCTCCCGAATATTCCCAACGGTGCCGTAACAACTTTAGCTAACTGGTTACAGCGCCGCTCGATAATAAACGCGTGCCTCTGTAACGAACGATCCGAATGCACCGAGCGAAATCGTTTTGACAGCGAGTTTGATCTCTGATCTTTCAGAAGCTGCGAACGGGGTTGTCGAATAAAAATTACTGCCGCGAATACAGCGAACCGCAGAAACGATGGACATACCTAAAAACCCCTAATTATCAGTGCACTTATAACCAGGGAAAAAGGCATCCGCTATTTTCAGAAATGTAGAGTTTCACACGAATGCAGAGCGAAGGAAGTTAGTTTGTCCGCGTATTCAAACGTTAATATGTTCGAAATTAGTTTACTTCTGAGCTGACAAGTGAAGCGTACAAGATCGCGGCTGTCGGAAGAATGTCGATGATTCCTTCGCGATCACAAACGTTGACTTTGTGAGGCGATCCTCTGCGCAGAAGTTTTCCTAATTGGTTAATGTATCTAGTAATCGTTAACCAACTAGGTAGCTTTCCTGGGCTCGTACACCCCCAATGTTCTTTGCACCCCTAGCGCGCGTTTCGTAGGAATGTCAGGTATCGGCGGAAAATAATTTTGGAAGTTTTGGAAATTTTGGAAACTTGGGGATTATGATAGCATTTGCTATGGAGGCCGAAAATTGAAAATTCTAAAGAACGGAGCATGCTTTGTCTGATCTTGCGAGTTGTACGCATTAAGATCGCGTACGGAGATTCTCAATGAATTCCTTCAGCAAAGACGAATGACAAAGCTTCGTATAAAATGAAATCAATCATGTAGAATGAAAATATTCTAGTCCGGAAGAAATGCCTTGGTTTTGGAGTTCATATAGCTACGAGTGCGAAGAGTTAAGTGTACAAACCACACTAGGGAAAGAAGCTTTGGGAGAGCCTGACTTTTGCAAATCCTCCGGCAATTTTCGATCGAGCAATAATTTCATTCTTTTTGAATGCAGGCATAGTTATAGGATACATTTTTTCGAGCAATGAAATTACTCGAAGCGAGTGCTGCCTATGCCAATCAGCTTACGCGATTTCGTCTCCCTCTATGCGCCGCGTTTCATTTAAATATGGCGCGGCCGCGTCGGACGCAATTCCACGCAATCCAATTGACCGAACTCTGAAAAGCTCTATGCGAGAGAACACGTAATTTATTTTTTATCCTTTTATCTCGCCAGGTAATTAGCAATAAAAGAAATTTAACGCACTCGATGTCGCTGCGAGATATAATAATATTATTTCTATAACCTACGGTCAGGGCCCACCGTAGCTTTATATCCATTAATGTTTCCGCCGGCAGATCAAATAAAATTAGGCCTTTTTCCTAGCGACAATCTCACAATGAATTCAGTTTCAGCGAATCGAAATGCCTGTTAGAGCGGAAATAAAATTATTTCAGCCGAGAGTCGCGCGAATTGTTAACTGCAATACAATTTTCCCGGAGTTTTAAAATTTCATATGCCAGGCGCACACGGAAAACTTTCGAACTATCAACTTGACGAATATGTTTGCTATAATGATACATGTATTTTCAGCATTGCAATGGCTTCTTAACCCGTCGATCGGTCACATGTCCAACTAACAAGAGAACATATTCAGTTGCGAAAATCCGAATTTGTTGAAACTTATGGGAGCTTATAGCTTTATTGTTTAAACAACAAATTTTTGTTAAGATTTTCTTGCGCGATTACATTTCCCATTGAAAAACACACAATTTAAAAAAAAATTCAAACTTTTTCGACCTCTGGTTTCCAAGATATCTCAAAAACACCCCAACGTCGAGGGCTGTTTTCACCCCTTCAAATTGGATGGTTGAACATAAAAAAACACGTGTCAAATATTTTTCAAAGAACTATAACCTCTCATAAGTTTCATAACAATACAAACTCGCAAATAATAAAGATACAACCAATATTTTACTAAAATCAATTTAAATATTACGTTGTCCAAAAACTATTTCATTTTTTTCCATTACGTTTGTGTTTAAAAAATCAGTAAACTGTTAGGGGTGCGAGTAATAGTAATCAATTTTATATGCGCGAAAGGAAACGAACCACGTACAATGGAATTATGTTAGGTCAAAAAATATCTCGAATTTTGGAGTTAAAATGGATTGGAGTGCAGAGGGTTAAACACGGCTCAGGCAGAATCCATTGTATCGCTATTTCTAAACTATAAACTATTTCTAAAATATAAAGTGTTATCGTTTGGAAAATAGTGGACAGTAAGAAGACAATTTCTAAGACTAACGATCGAATAATTTCGCAGCAACGTAAAGGACGAATCGAACGGGCAGGACGAACCAGAGCGAAGTCCATGAAAAAATAATTTCCACTCGGTTCTTGAGCATCCATCAAGTTGTTCGCGCGGGCGGAGCACGCTGGCGCACACAGATGCAAAAACTTTCGCAAGTGTTCCGTCAAATTAAGCCACGTTGCTGGCGCAAATTGATAGATGTTCGCCGATCGTTGCCTCTACATTCATAAACAAGACATTATCCCGACGAATATCCTGGTAATGCGTTCCATCTATTCGCAACACCCACGAGTCGAGAAGGAATCATCCCCCTGAGAGGATGGAACGATGAAGTTGGATAATGCGAAAATAACAAGTCGGGGGATGAATCATGCTCGATCTGACTGCCGCCGGCGAGCACGTCAGGGGTGGCTATCGAAGGACACAGTTTCTCCGTGCCGATCCTCGTCGAATGGACGATGGATATTTCATAAAACCTACGGCGAACGATCGATTCTGCTCCCTGCTGTTACAAATCACGCGACTTCTATTCTTCAACACTAAACCGACCGAACACTAAGATTCGCGGATGTACGTTATCTTATGCAAATGATAAGATTCAATTTATTCAGATTTTGTAAGATTTTTATTACAATAAAGAAATTTATTGAAACGAATCCTACGAAGGCAGTTTCGTAATTTTAATATTATTTGTCACGGATCTGTTATGTCGACAGACAATCGAACATAATCGAGATCTGCCGAATTTTCTGTATAGAATTATAAATTTATAAATAAATAGCCGTTCACTTGAGATGCGCAACAAGATCAGAACGCGCAATAATACAATATCTACTAATCAATTTTAATGCTCTGTAGATTCAGTGTTGAATAAAGTTTCAATCAAGCCATTTTATTAATTAAAGTACACATTTATACTTTAACCCTTAGCACTTAAATGGCTCCTCCGAGACGACACTAAAAATTATTAGACAATTATTCAAAAGAATTTTTACATTACAATTTTTGTATTTAAGGAATTGGTTAAAATTAAAGTATTCTGTTAAACTTGTTAAATTAATTAAAGTAACAGTGTTAAACTTTATATAGACGAAAGGAAATTAAGCATGTTTAATGGAACGATTCTAGATTAAAAAATCTCTTGATTTTGGAATTAGAATTACTTGGAGAGCAAAGGGTTAAATTTTGTACAAGAAAAGAACTTGCAAAAGATCGTTATGCTTCTAACACACGCACGCTGGCTTAACCTCTAAAACGCGCATGAACCAGGTAATCAACAAAGAAGTCGTTCTCATAATTAATCAGGGGTCGCAAAAAGCTCGTGAAACGAATGATTTGATGGAAGCGACGCGTCCTCTCGACAAGAAGTCCGACCGCCGAATGCCTGGCTCTGCATAAGATGGCCAAGCAATCGACGTATCGAGGATCGGGGGGAGATGGTGTCCGAGAGAGTGGATGCGGTTGTTATTCCGTGCACGTTTACTGCATCATTAACGAATTATACGAGGCAACGATAAAAGTGAAATAAAGCTTGCCGCGTAAAGAGATTTACGAGCTACATACACGAAGCGTCTGACGCGTGTAAACTAAGAGAACGCGGTGTTACCGGTCCGGGAAAACGCAAAAAGGGACCTGACGGGGGATAAGTTGACCAGCCTTCTTGTACTTCGACACCGATAGGTTTACAGCCTTGTTGACTGCACGCCATTTTCCAAGCGACTTCCGGTATGGAGACGACAGTGCCTGTTGTCGTCCCACGTCGCGTAAACGTTTCACGGATATGTGTTCCACCTTTCCTGCGCCGTTTTAAATGTCGAGGGTTTCTTTCGTTTCCCCGACATCGACGATTATTGTCGGTGAAATTGTACGACCACCGGACGACGAGTCCTCCATTTTAACACGTCCTCGGACGCGACGCGGTACTTCCTCCGACGACTGCTGCTAAACTCGTTTGTTCGTTAGATAATTGCTCAGAGCAATTAGCTCGAACTATCGGTTACCTCGCGGATGAACGTACCAACATATTCCGTTTCCGAACTGTCACGGTCTGGACAAATTCAACGGAAATAATTTTGAGATATATAAATAAGATAAATAAACTTGACTCGCTGCTCTATTAAAACTAGTTACACATTTAAAAATATATTATTCCTACATGTAATTCTACGAGATGTGATGCAACAAATGAGACATAATTTGTTGCTTGAAAGAGTAGGCTGAAAGCGGACGAGATGTTCTAGGGTATTTTCTGCTATTTGTGGCGGCTTTATCTCCTACGCTCACCAACAGAGGGACGGTAGGACGACTTTCTCGCTAGTAAATCATCCGCCTGCGTACATTTGAAAGCCATGGTTTCATGAATTGTTAACGAAGAACGGAGATCAATTACGGTCAAGTTGCAGCGGGCGGAATCAATGTGCTCTAGGTATCTTCTGATTGGTCCATGTTTTCTGTTAATAACTCTTTAATGAAGTCACGGAGAAGATTTTGAAACAGGCAAAAGTTACTTCAAACGATTTCAGGGATCACCCCGTTCAAGGAACTCGACAATTTTGATACACCCTGTAAAACGCTTCCGCAATATTTTCATTTTGATATCGGACATTTCAGATGCAGCTTCCTAATAAAATCAGACTCGTGCAGAATTTTAATTGCAAACGCGAACCCGCACGAGCGTGCTTGCGCCGAAGTACGCCACAACGCATCCGCAAACCTATTTGAACAGTAAATCGCGACTCTACAGAAAGGTAAACATTTCAGGTGAACATCTTCGACTCCTCTCACGTTCGCCGGGGCGCGTCATAGCACCGTTACGCAAATCGCGTCCTCGATTCGAAGGAATGGCGAATTATCGGTTTTCGCGATTCGAAATAGCGTTCGCCGGCCGCGATTAGGCAGTCGGCGAGTGGAATCAAAACCCATTACTCGATCAGCGAGGATAGGCCTGCCTTATTGTGCACCAATAATGCGGAAATGAGCAACCGGGCAAGCTTACGCGGAGCGGATTGGCTTCGACGCGATCCGCTCGGATCCGCTCCGCAACCTGGACCCGGCTCGGGATCAGGGCATCGCGTGTATTTCAATTATTCTGAATTACGCGCGTTGCACGACGAGCCTTCGGTTTTATTGGCTCCTCGAGCGAACGGCTGCGGGCCAACGTCGACATCGACGTCGACGACGACGACGATCCGACTTAGCTTCCATCTGCCACGGGTACCCGCCATTCTTTCTCCGCAGAAATAAGATGAGATTGCTATCCCGGAAATCCCATACAGTCACGTGACTGACAATAAGAGCACGAAACCATTTGACGCTCGAATCGATAGAGCATGCGATCTTCCTTACCGTTTCCCGTTTCGACTTCACCGGCCGAACTGATCTGTCTGAAATTGTTATTCTTCTCGTAATTCACATTTGTTAAATCGGTCAATGCATTCAGAGCTGACAGCAATTCATGCTGGCATGCTGGCATACTAGCATATAGTACATGCCATCGAAAATGGTGAAAATCGCAATTTTTCACGATTCCTGGACAGTTTCTGCTTAAACTCCACAAATCCTTGCATTTTCCTACGCGTGTCATTTTTTCCCGCGTTAATCAGTTCTGAAAAATGCATATTTTAAATTTTCATCACGAATTGAAATAAAAATGTTTTAAAAAATGTCTTTTCTACTTCCCCACGTAATTTCTACCAATTAGAATTATTTCAAAATTATTTTTGCACATCATTTAGTAAATCAATGGTTCTATTTTCAATTTCCATTACGAGTTTTCAGCGCGTTTCCTTCATCTGGAAAATTGAAATATCTCGTTACGTAACGATGTCAGCAAAGAAATTTGTTTACAAAAGTTGTTTGGCACAAAGAGGGCAATCTATCTAGGGAATCTTTTTTTGGTATATCTGAATGGTAGGGAGGAAAGGTTAAATTTACCGTTTTAACGTTACATAAATAATAAACAAAAATAAAGGCAAGGAAACACGCTGTAGAATTAGCGGCAATAATGAAAGTTTACGTAAGACTTCTTGAACTCACATTGCTTGCGTCTTCTTCTGTTTATTTGACAAACATTATTTTCTACTACGGTTCTCCTTATTTTAATCAACTTGTATACTTTATACTTTACGCTTTGTCTAAAAGGAAAATGTCTTTTCCACTTTCCCACGTAATTTCTGACAATTAGAATTATTTTAAAATTATTTTTGCATATCACTTAGTAAGTCGATGCTTCTAGTTGCTCCACAAAAGTCAAGTCGCTCGGCTTAATTTTGAAAAAGTTATTTAGATTTAAAGAGTGTCCGAATATTTTCGTGAGCCACTGTAAGTTACGCTCGATGCAAATCTCTGCATTGAATCATCTCTTAACCAGTTAGCTGTGATTGACGAGTATACTCGTCATGCATAAAAATTAGTGACCATTGACTATTTAAATTGTAATTTTTATGAAAAATAAAACATATTCTTTGATTTTAAGATGTTTAGAATATTTTGAGGTCAGACTAAAATAAAACAAAATAAATAAAAAATTAGAATAATTTCAGATGAACTTGCACCGTCTGAAACAGCTTTGTAGTTCGCATAACGAATTTATTTATGTGCGATGATAACGTTTTTTATATGTAAGCATAAAAGGAGCAAAAGCAAAAGTCGGAAGAACAATCCTACGCGAAGGTGTTCGCATTGTCATAAACGTAAGATCAGGAAGGAATCGCGTTACTGGTGTTCCATTTGCAAAGTTCCATTGTATACACCTGTTTCGCTGAATACCACTCCACCGCAGGAATTTAAATTCTTACCGTTATATGTATTTAATTTTTCTTGCGTTTTTCGTTTAATATGTATGTAATATATGTTTATGTTAACCAAATAAGTAAATATTAATAACAATATTTTAACAGCGACACTTACTCCGTGATTGACGAGTATACTCGTTATCGCTCGATTTTCGTGACACATATAAGTGTACACTTTCAAAAGGGGACGCCACAGCTAACTGGTTAAACAGAAAAATTTATAGGGTCGGAAGCCGTCAGCGATAGCAAATTTTCTCGAAAATTGACCCCGCCGTTGGCCTCCATCGTAATTTCACACCCATTCACGGTTTAACGCGCTTCTTATCAGCCGCGTGTACCAGTATAGTCGAACGTCGACTTTTCGTTTCATTTTTGCCAAAAAGAAGGAAAACCATAAAAAGTGGGAAACGTTGAACCAGGGCCACATGCAGAGAAACTCGAGAAAACTCAAACGACGAATCCACACAAACGCGAAGTTTCCTGCGAATAGGAACCGAGCCAATGGAAGAGTATACCCAAGACAAAACGAGAAGTAACCGGAAAGAAGAAGTTTCCGTTCCCGTGCTCGGGCCACGGCGTTAAAGCCTTTGAACTTCGTTTTAACGGGGAAAGAACAGTTTCCCGCAGTTTCTCGTCGTTTGCGGGCCAAACTTTTCGGCGGACGGTTGTGCCCGATTCACGGAACGCGACGGTTTGCCTTAACGAATTATTCTTACGACGCGACCGGCTACCGGCTAATTGAAGACGGAACCAGAGTCTGCTCATTAAAAATGTAACGATCCCTTATACAGGCTGATTAAACCAAATGTTCGGTCTCGAAGCGAGTTGAAAGGGAAAGTAATATTGCAGATCTTTGTGCGTCTGTAGCGTCTGAAAATTTGCAATTTTATTTTCGTTCTCCCGCTTGGAAGCTTATGGTTGGCGAACTACATTATATTCCTTTTTCAAATTTTTATACAACGCGTTTCCTTCATCTGGAAAACTGAAATATCTCATTACGTACCGAAGTCATCAATTTGTTTACAAAAGTTGTTTGGTAAGAAGGGGGCAATCTATCTGGGGTCATTTTTTTGGTATATTTGAATGATAGGGAGGAAAGGTTAAATTTACCGTTTTAACGTTACATAAATAATAAACAAAAATAAAGGAAAGGAAACACGCTGTAGAATTAGCGACAACAATGAAAGTTTACGTAAGACTTCTTGAACTCACATTCCTTGGGTCTTCTCCTGTTTATTTGACAAATATTATTTTCTGCTATGGTTCTCCTTATTTTAATCACCTTGTGTACTTTATGCTTTACGCTTTGTCTAAGAGGAAAACTTTTCTACCGCTTTGGAACTGTAAATTCTTTACTCCGAATTTGTTAAGATGACTTAAGTTTATTTTATAAATATTATTACGTCTGCCGTTAACGTTCTTCTCGTTTAAATCGTCCGGTACACTTGACAGTTTAAACAAAATGGAAAATTGTTTGTAGCTTTGAAACTATAATTCTTCAAGCCGTGTTCGAGCCGAAATCAAAACGGAAACTTCTTACAGTTCTTCTAAAGTTCTATATTGTTCGATCTGTACATTCCATTTGACACATTCTAGCTACTTAGAAATGTATAAATCCTGTTCTCTATTTTACGTTTGAACGAGAAAGAAAAATTGTTAACAATTCTAAAACTATGAATTTTTCATCGTACATTTCTTAAAATATTTTAATCTTTTATAAAACCGTATACAATGTTTGCAAACATTTTAAGATTGCCATCGAGTTTCGAATGTTAACAATTCTATAACTCTGAACTTTTTATGACACATTTCTTAAAACATCTTAAAAATATTTTAAGATTTCCATCGAGTTTCGAAGGCAATATTAACGAGAACGGCCTAGTTAGTCGGCAATATACAAATTCCGCGACGCGTGCAAAAGTTTCTAAATGGAGGCGGAAAGAAAATGAGATGTGTGGAAGAAAAACCTTTTCGGACGGAGTGCCCCGTTTGACTTACTTTTCGTTTGAAAGCTCCTCCGGGTGAAAGGACTGTCTTGTATACTTTGCTCGTTCCTCCTCTTTTAATCGTTTCAATTTCACCGTAGAAAACGTCGACCTCGGCTCACAAAAGACCGCTGCAGTTTTTAGCTTTACCCGCTTAGAGACAATTTCCCGTGCATCCATTATACACGCCGTGCACGCCGTTCAGCGAGAAGGATTCGCCCCTCTTTTTATGTAAACGGAGATGTCGTTACGCTTTCATGCGCCCGCATAGAACCGTCCCAGACGATATTTGTTTCTCGATTATTAGAAGATTACCGTAACAATTTTCGGCGAATTTTCATTTTCAATTGCCGCGACTTCTTCAATGTCGCGAACTTTCGACGCTTGGCCGTTTAGCGGATGATCAGCTGACTCCTGATACGTGGCGTTTCCGAGTTCGCACAAAATCTTGTAGAATCTTTACCCTTTTCCTACTGTGGATGACTAATGTCAGCAGCCACAAGACTTAAAAACGATAATTTTATTGTTTAATTAAAAAGACAAAAGCAACATCGTCGTCTCACAAAATTCGACGTGTTCAATGCTATTAATAACTATGTTGTTCTATGAAACTTGTGTGGTTGAGAATTGAAAATCTTTATCAGATGTCGAAATAAGAAAATGGCGTCAATGACGCGGTTTTACGGTAGCTACATTGCTACGTATGGAGAAATTCTGGTTTTATATTTACAGAACTGGTACAAACCTTCTTTATAAATCTAATTGAAACAAAAAGTTCCTATTTCGAGTAGCCACGTAGACATCACATTTGTATCTAAGAAATTCGTAAAAATGTAACTGTTGCAAAGGCAGGTGACAGTAACAACACCTATGTGTATAGGATGAAATAAATCAGGTGGAATGAAAATATCGTAGGACAAAAGAAATTCCTAGATTTTCGAATGCAAAGGGTTGATAAAAATGATGTGTTCATAATTGAGTTCGCACAAAATCTTGTAGAATCTTTACCCTTTTCCTACTGTGGATGACTAATGTCAGCAGCCACAAGACTTAAAAACGATAATTTTATTGTTTAATTAAAAATACAAAAGCAACATCGTCGTCTCACAAAATTCGACGTGTTCAATGCTATTAATAACTATGTTGTTCTATGAAACTTGTGTGGTTGAGAATTGAAAATCTTTATCAGATGTCGAAATAAGAAAATGGCGTCAATGACGCGGTTTTACGGTAGCTACATTGCTACGTATGGAGAAATTCTGGTTTTATATTTACAGAACTGGTACAAACCTTCTTTATAAATCTAATTGAAACAAAAAGTTCCTATTTCGAGTAGCCACGTAGACATCACATTTGTATCTAAGAAATTCGTAAAAATGTAACTGTTGCAAAGGCAGGTGACAGTAACAACACCTATGTGTATAGGATGAAATAAATCAGGTGGAATGAAAATATCGTAGGACAAAAGAAATTCCTAGATTTTCGAATGCAAAGGGTTGATAAAAATGATGTGTTCATAATTGAGTTTGCACAAAATCTTGTAGAATCTTTATTCTTTTGCTACTGTGGATGACTAATTTCAGCAGCCACAAGACTTAAAAACGTTAATTTTATTGTTTAATTAAAAATACAAAAGCAATAACGTCGTCTCACAAAATTCGACGTG
>CM052099.1:10949884-10961845 GCA_028453745.1 Agapostemon virescens
TTCAACACTATTAGAAACTATGCTGTTGTATGAAACTTGTGTGGTTGAGAATTGAAAATCTTTATCAGATGTCAAAAGAAGAAAATGGCGCCAATGACGCGGTTTTTACGGTAACTATATTGACATAGCGCCATGCATGGGCAAATTCCGGTTACGTATTTACAGACTTGGTACACGAAAGATCGCAGCGCAACAGAGCGAGACTGCAAACTGAACGATAAATCCGCTCGTTTCGAGAACTTTTTCGCGGATCTAATAACGCCAGGGCCATTAAGGCGAGTCGACAAAAAGACGCGTGGACAAAGGAGGTCGCGTTAAAATAATAAATCGCCGCGACTCCCCGGCCATTTCTTACAAGTGTCGTACCGATGTGAAAGTTTTCTGAATTTCGACGGTAGAAATTTATGCGGCTCATCTCGGTCTGTGGGTTTCCTTAATAACTGTCGGTTCTATACACGATAATTTTCAGTTACCGGACAAAGTTTAACGCGGTAGCTCGGGTAATTTTCCCTTTCTTTCGCGTTCGCCTAAACGGCACCGAGCGCCGCGTCGTTACAGCTCGGGAGATCGTCCGTTCCTCTGTCTTGCGCCGCAGGAAAAAGTCTCCCGACTATCGAGGCGCTAATCAGGAAGCAAAGGGGAGGATAGAGGAGACGGTTTCTCGCTTAGATACGCCCCTGAAATCCCAGCGGGGCGTAAAGTAAGCCAGAGCCGCACGCAGCTTCCCGAGATCTTAGCTAGAATCGTTTCTACCACGCCGAGCCCGCTGGTTATTAATTGTAATTAAATTCCGAGTGCCTGGTTCGGGTTAATTCGCCTTAGCTTCTTCGTCTTCGTCGTGGTCGATTAAAAAAATATTCCACTACGCCGCGCCGTCTCGGGCTCGAAAACTTCCTAATGGAACTTTCGTTTGCTCGAACGTCTGAGAGATAGGAATTCTTTTCGAGTGCAGAGTTTCCTTCATTTTTATCCGATGTTCATCCAAAATGCAATCGCTCAAAGTTTTTTTTGGCCCGATCGAGTACAGTCAATTCAATTTTCAGCGTTGCCCGTTTCAAAAATGCTGGAGCTATTTTTTAGATACACAATGCACCGTAAATAGCCTTTGAAAGCATTCTGACTTAGTCCAAACAAATCGGTCGTCGACGCCAAAGGTGAAAGCCAAGACGCTTCTCTCCTCGTGACTATTATTTCTATATTAATTCATAATATATTTCTTACAAAAGTATGAAAGTATGTGCAACAAATAGTCCGCATTCCTACGTCTCGTTTTGTAATAATGTTATCACAAGGATTCGCAACATGCTAACCAACTTCGAGGAGCAACGTTCAGGAGTGTTCGACGGAATAGTGAACGGTTTTTCGCTGGTTTCTGGTTTAGGGTGGGGCAATTTCATTGTAATCACGATACGTAGGCTGGCTAAACCCATCCAAAACAAGCGGCAATCAGGATTGCGGTTAATAACTGGGCGCCGGGCCGCAGAGCGGTGCGCGCGAGGGCGATAGACGAAATACCGAAGCAGCGTGGTCGCGACGGAAAACCGCGAACCCGGTAAAATCGCAAACCGTTGCAACGCCCGAAATATTGCTCGGTCTTCCCTCGCTGACGTGAAAATAAGTTTCGACGAATTAATCGGGCACAGACCGGCCAGACCGCGGCGCGTACGCGCGTTTTAACGCACGCTGCGGTCGCAGCCAGTGGCGTATGATAACGCCGCACATGAATCCTCGTGGATCGACGTCGCTCACTGTTCACCACGCTTCCGTCCGACACTTAAGAAACCTCACGCTAACTGTAAAAACTACAGCAAACCGACGATCTCACATATTCAACGCATTCGCGGCAAATCATCCCGGAACACGTGTCGAACGTGTTCGCTTTACGATATGTCAACCCAAAAAATACTGCAACTTTTTAATCAATCACTGTGCCCACTTGCTAACGCGGCTATTGCTACCTATAGTGAGTAACTTTAATATTCGGACACTATAAAATTTTCACTTCGTCGTATTGTAATTTTGTTCACGATGCAGGAAAAAGAAAATTAATTCTAAATTACATTCTACATAATGTCCAGGTAATAAAAGTATACATTTTATTTATATAATTACTAGCATTTATTAAATGTTCTATTTTAAACAAAACAACGTCTGGTTTTAATGTTACAATAATATTTGGACACTTTTAAAGACTGATAGTTTTTGTACTAATTTTTACAAACGAAAAGTAATTCAATATCGTGTAGGATATCCTTCTTGACGAATGACCTCTTTTAATCGTTGAGGCAAATTGCAAATTATTTTTTTCAATATTCTGTACTAATATTATTCCATTCCTCTTTCAGTTGTTCTTTTAGATCAACATTTTTTAGTTCTAACATTTTTTTAGATGTTTTTGCAGTTGTTATGCAGGAAAACGACTAGCTTGACCTTGAAATCTGTTATTTAATCACAGACAAAAAAAGTATCTAAACCTCGTTACACGAATAATTTTTATTCAAATATTTTTTCCCTATCTTTGAAAGACAAATGAATGCGAACATCGCAGTTAGACTGTTTGTTCGCGTTATTACAGAACCTATTAATTTATGGAAATTTATTATTATCGTTAAGTTTATTAATTTATTATTATTAAATTTATTGTTATCATGGCAATAAATTCAAGATGATTTTTAAGGTTATCTCAAAAGTTCACGATAAAGCAAATCGTTGAATTCATCTGGATGTTGCCTATAGTGCTATGAAGTCGGAAATACGTGGTTCTATTTAACGGGATCTCTGTGGTGATTTTAATTTTTCATTGAAGATAATATTTTCTGGCTTTATTAAAAATTGCAATCTTCTGTTGATTAAATATAGTTTAACTTTCGTACGAAACATTTTTTCGTCAGACCATCGGAAATGGCTGAAAAATCATGGAAACTAATCGGTAACATACTCTATAAGATAGTTTAAACAATTACGAGGTTTAGATTAGAACGTGCATCATTTAATCTCACTTCTTTTCGATAGTATGATAAATATTCTATTACCTCTATCACATGTTCACAATTTCGATAAACTTATAAATCTTCGTGCAAGATAAAAATAGTCCGCATTAATTTATAGACACGGGAATAACGTAGACAATTAATTTCCTTTCAAAACCATCTGATTCAATAACGCAACGGTGTTTCGATATACTTTAAAAGTTTCGACTGTTTTGCATTTGATTTATACACTTCTGCATGATAAATTCATAGAAGCCGCAGTCTAATTATCAAACTCGAACGGCAAAGCTTCAACAAAAAAGAAAAAGAGAGATACTTCATTAATCAAATTCTCCTCGCGCAGCCGGTCCTCCACGCAGTAATAATAATTACAAGTCGCTCGGTCCAAAAACCAAACAAATTGCTCCAATAAGGGAACTCGCGAAGAGTTCTCGAACGCGAAACAATTCCCGGGACGCGGCGATATAATTATCACGAAAACGTTCGAGCAGATTCCCCGTCTGGTTCAATCGGGCGTTATCATTAAAACAATCAACAACACTGTTCCGCATTCAATTTCCCCGGACGCGCGGCTGGCTAACAAGAAAGCACGGGGGCCGTTCGCGGGATTCGCAGTTTCCTCGCGGGCAAAACCCATGGGCGATAGGACAATCTCGAATTTTCATAAAGCGGCCGTGTGTCTGGCGCGTTGCTCTCCCTGCTCCGGGCTATGAAACCGCAAACCCAAAGTCCAGGGATGGTGCTTTTTAGGGTGGGAAACGCTCGGGTGCGGAGAGAAGAACGGTCATCGTTCGGGGGAGAGCGAGGCTTACACGCCCGCTCCCGCGAACTTACGGGCCAAGTTTTAATTTCAACTTTTATTTATACGAATCCTGCATTATCGTAAGCCCGGCCGGAACCGAGCGCCCATCCTTGTGTCCTCTGCCAGATGAATTATCTACCCTCACACCCTCCCCCGTGGTTTTTCTAGCCGTGGCTGCTGGGGCCCCGTGTTGGCCGCCCTCGATGAAATTCTACCAAGGTCTCGCGGGAAAGAGAATAATTATTGGACTGTCGATATTCGAGACGCCGCTGAGACTTTCGCCTGTTTTATTGATCCCAGAAGTTGAGGCTCGTCGAATCCACGTCGTATCGGTAAACAGTTTATCAACGTTCGTCTGTCGAGGATAATGCAGTTCCTTGGTTTTCTGCTCGGGGTGCATTGCCATCGTTTAGTCTTGTCGAGGGTAACTGGACGCTTGATATGGATCGTGTATCTTCTTGTTTAATCCTCGTACCACCCTTCGAGCTAGTCGCGTGAAAGATCCTCGAATTATAATTTTGGCCATTTTGTATATTCGAAATCAACAAATTGTACTTCGTTTATAACGTCGTATTACAAGGAACTAAATCCTACAACACTAAAAATAACGTCATTTCACCACGTCTCTTATTTTAAAACAAATTCTCTCGCAAAGTTTAATCTTTTCTTCTATTAGTTTCATTCACCTACGGTTTTCTCCGAGCAACTCGTCCATTATACCCACATTCTTTTAATGCTCTGCGTATTGTTTGGGGGTGCACTTTCTTTCCAGTCTCTTCTAATAATTCGGCAGCTAATTTTGGTGCACTTAATGTAGGATATTTCTTTATTTTTCTTATAATTTTTCTTTTATCTCGCGTGTCCAAAATTTTTGTTGGCCTCTTTGCGGAATAGATTGTATTCGCTCTTCATACTTAAATCTTTTAATAATATCTCCCACTGTACTTTCACTAATTTTAAGCATTGCTGCAATTTTCCTTTACGATTCACCTTTTGCATTGTGAAAAATGACAAGTTGGCGTACGTTGTATGAAGTGTTTCAATGTACAAAAATTATTCCGTCCAAACCTAATAATTCCAATAAGAATATTCCTCCTAGAAGCTTCTAAATTTAAATTCTAAGGACATCCCAGGGAGGTCCCGAATAAGACACATAACCGCGTATGGACGCAGGGTGCTATCCGGGTATTGGTCGCGGTTTGTTCGTCGGTATGGTAAGTAAGTTCGGTGGCGGTATATTACGCGATATTACATGCCATGACAAAGGCGACAAAGGCCTGTGGAAGCTCGAAGCCGCGATAGAATTCTATTATCCCCGTGGAGGACGTGTCGGGGGCGTTGGTGAAAAACAGAGGCCGATAAGAAGCTGCCGGCGCGCGACAAGTGCATCAAATGCCGTACAGGAAAATCAGATTGGAGATTCGCTTAGTGCCCGGTGTTCAAAATCATTGAACATAATTAACAGACGACGGGGAGTGGGGGGTAGAGGAACGATGGTGCCCTGAGTGGTACCGGATCCTACGCTCTCACGACCCGCTCCGTTGCTCTGTCTGCTACGCCGAATAGGGTGGCAGAAAGGTTAATGCAGTTAGCTGGCCTCTCCCTTTATCTCTCTGGTCCCTCCTTGCCTCACCCCGCACCCTCTACCCCCGGGTTGCCCCCTCCTTTGGCCTCTTCATCCACCAACGGTCCCTTTCGGTGGCCCTTGGTTTCGCACGAGAGGACGTTAGCGCTCTTGCCGACGAGACAGGCGCTAGGGCCGAGCGTTTTAGTAAAATGGCCTGAAAATGCAATTATCGGCTATAGGTGCGCGCTAATGAATTGCCGACGTTATCCGTATAGACGCCTACCGGGCGCCGCCTGTACACCAGGGTCATCCACCTCGAAGAATCACGGTCCTCGATCCGGCGACTTTTCTGCACCCTCGCAGATCGATAATCAGATTTTCATATTGGGAAATTGTTGGAGAACGCCGACAATTAGCGCCGAGGGAGCGTAGACCTCGTAGGAATTTCGAGAAATTTCTACCGGAGAGGGTGGGAACACGTGGTGGAACGAAATGCGAGACACCTTGCTCGACCAATACGAAATATCGATGCTTTTAACACGAAACCTGTCAAACGTTGAAACTTGTCATTGCACGTTGTATTGCGATAACGACAAGATTTAATTTATTTGGATTTTGTACGATTTTTAACACATTGAAGACCTCGAAAAAATCTGTAAGACATTTGGGAAAAAGCAAGCAAAAGTAAAATACGAGAAACCTTGCTTCCGACCAATACGAAATATCGATGCTTTTAACACTAAATCCATGGAACATTGAAACTTGCCAGTGTATGTTGTCTTATGAAAACGACAAGATTTAATTTATTTTGATTTTGTGAACTTTCTAATTTTTTGTGAAAATTTCAGATATTAAATAAGCGAAACAAAACATGACGACAATTGAGTTTAATACATTGACTATTGACGTAAACA
This sequence comes from Agapostemon virescens, assembly GCA_028453745.1. Taxonomy (NCBI): domain Eukaryota; kingdom Metazoa; phylum Arthropoda; class Insecta; order Hymenoptera; family Halictidae; genus Agapostemon; species Agapostemon virescens. Next base: position 10,956,158 of record CM052099.1, read on the forward strand.
CTTAAATAGATAAGGTAGATACAATGTATCAAAGTAAGTGACAACCAAAGGCAGGATGTAGAAAACACGAGTTATCTCGTCCTTAACATTTAGACTGCCATGTCACCCGTATATGGGTGACAGAATTATTTGTGCATGTTTAAAAATAAATTTGTACGCTAATATATTAATTGCACTCAATTTAGTTTATATCTGGAGAATACAAGAAGGTTGAAGGCTAACTATGTGCCAAACATTTTTAATTTTCAACTGTTGCTGCGTTAAATAAATTACTTTGATTTTCTGGATTTTTTTAGGCTGTTGGTTGGGCAGTTAAAGTGTAAATGTGTTAATAATTGTGTTGTTTGACCGGTTACCATAGGTTTTGCGTTAGAAATTATTATATTACTTCTATTTCTAACTATTCAAATGAATTTCCTCCAGTCACTTTACTTTTCTGCCATTTGCACCAGGCTCTTTTCGCCCAGCGAACAGTAATCATGTCGTGGACTTTGATTTGTGAGGCATGTCACGCTTGGAGACTGTCACTCCAAAAGTACTTCGAATTTCTTTTTCAAATTATGAGATTATATTCTTGACATGTTAAACTAACAATTTATGCAATAAAATGTGCATCTTTTGAAAGTTCGAATTGGATTTCCCCCCTTAAGTAATTTCTTGCTTGCTTTTCGTTTATGCGTTTTAAATCGTCCAGGACAACAATTACGATGTGCAACAACAAGAAATAACAACGTAAATTGGTAGTGAAAAATAAGACACCGCCGATGTCGAACCAGAGTATGCTAGTACGTGACCGGAATCGATGACGCAACGATATAAAATATTCTGATCGTTGCAAAGGCGACCTGTGGATTGTAAACACATCATTAAATGAAGGTCATAAAATGCTTTTCTATAAACATAAATATTTACATTGGAAATATTCCCAAATAAAGAAATGACATAGATACAATTAAATGTAAAAGTTGACATAAATGAAACTTTTCACTGACGTCATTCTCAAGGTTACACGAATATCATCGAAATGTTCCGCAAAATTGTTAACATATGTACGGTGGAGCTCCGTTCATATGAACTAAATTTTAGCAGTATCTGGTTAATTAAACTCCAGCTAAGCGAAATCCTCTTAAGCGAACGAAGAATCATAGTCAAGGGTGGCAAGGCAGATGGACTCCTATTATTTGAATCACCCGATTATGGGAACCATTTTGTTCCCCGACAGGTTCATATAGACGGAGTTCTACTGTATTAGCCTTTATAGGTTTTCAGCAGACATTGAAGTATCAACAGTAAAATTGAACGGTGATTTTGAGCGAACTTTGAAATGGTTTAGAGACGACATTGAAATCAGCAATATCGGATTCAACGATAATACAAAGCTGAGAATATTTCCAACGAACAGTGGACAGTTTTACGATTCCATCGCAATTAACGCGGTCGGATCGTTAGACTGAATTTTTTTGCGAGTTTATTGCGAGAGAATAGCTGAACTGGGAAAAGAGTTAGGAGGCGGATTTATTCCCGGTACCCTCCGAAATTGTACGAGCTTAATAAGCAAAAGTATGAGATTGGAGATGGTGGCGGGAGCGACGTGCAAGTGGCCAGGATGCTGTAGTTTCAGGGAATTAATTTACGAATTAATAAGGGACTCCGGGGAACCTGAGGCATTTACTTTGATAATTTGGGTAGCATCTGGCTCCAACGACTCCAAGAATTCTGGACATCTTACTTGGAGGCACCGATACTTTCGGATTAAGAAGAGAGTGAGATACCCTTCCCACGTTTTCCCTTCGTCGGTAATCGGACTGTCTGAATTATTTAATTGCCGTAAAGCGTTCGCAATTAGATTTTTGCCCGGCAAAGTGACGCAGTTCCGGTGAGACAGTCAGAGGGAATCAGTGATTCCGAAGGTCGGTCGAAACGGGTTCAAAAGTACCATTTTGTGTCAATCAACGTCCACTGTGACTATCAAATGATGTAAAACATTCAAACCGTAAGACATCGCGATACGAAGTGATTTGTAAATAATTTATACATCGATTTCGTACATTCTTAAAAATTCTATGAAGTACGAATTTTTGTATGAACTATTTCGCCATGACTTATAGTGCATAATCCATAACCGATCAACAACAATGCAGTAATCAATTCCACTTTGATACTTCTTTTCCTTTTTACCAATGTCCGCAAATGACGGTTTGATCGATAAAATTGTCAGTTTACCGTTACCACTATATTTTTATAAATTCGTAAATTGTGGAATTGAAAGCAGAGATTGAACAGCTTCCGAAAATAACGGTTTCAAACTGTTCTCTATCGGTTCTGACTGAAACGCAGTTATAGCGAACCGAAAACATTCTAAACCATTATTAGCTATTGATTCTGGATATTTATCGGTTTCGCTTTCGCTTCGTCAGAACCGATTTTAATACGTTGAATGCCACGCGAATTTTGCATGCTTCGAACAAGTTTCGTTTGTTTCATTTATAAAGGGTGTCCCAAAATTAACGCAAGATTTCAATTTGTCGCCATTTCTGCAGTAAATTGTTGGCAACCCTGAAGAAAGAACAATTTGACAGCTGAGAGTTTAGGGTTAGTAAAAATGAAGCGTTATACGATACAACAACGTGTTTTCATTATTGAACAATATTTCAAAAATAATGAAAGTTTGGCTGCCGCAGTTCGAAAATTTTATACAAAATATTATCAAAATAGTGTTTTAGCCTCGTCAACTGTGAAAAAATTAATTGAAAAATTCAGGGAGACTGGATCAGTTGGAGACGCTAAACACACCGGTTGTCCAAAAACAAGCCGTTCAAATGTCAATATCGAAGCAGTGCGTGAGAGTGTCGATGAAAACCCAGAAACATCAACTCGGCGTCGTAGACAAGAATTGCAAATTTCAAGAAGCTCTCTACAGCGTATACTCACAAAAGATCCGTGTCTCCATGCTTACAAAATTCAATTAACACAACAACTGAAGCCTAATGACCAAGAACAGAAGAAAGTTCGTGGAATGGATTATTGAACATCAACAAGCGGATGCTGATTTTTCGAGCAAAATCATCCTAAGCGATGAAGCACATTTTCACCTTGATGGCTTTGTTAATCGCCAAAATTGCCGTGTTTGGGGTTCGGAGAAACCACATGTGATTGTTGAACAACAAATGCACCCACAACGTGTCACTGTTTGGTGCGGATTTTGGGCTGGAGGCATCATTGGACCATACTTTTTTGAAAATGAGGCTGGTCAAGCAGTAACTGTTACTGGTGCTCGATATCGCGACATGATAACACGGTTCTTTCTGCCGAAATTGGATGCTATCGATGTAGCCAATATGTGGTTTCAACAAGACGGTGCCACATGCCATACAGCCAGTGAAACAATTCAATTACTGCATAAGACATTTCCTGGTCGCGTACTCTCTCGTTTCGGTGATCAGAATTGGCCCCCTAGATCGTGTGACTTAACACCATTAGATTTCTTCTTATGGGGTTTTTTGAAGTCAGAGGTCTATGTCAACAAGCCCACAACCACCCGTGCATTGCAAGAGGAAATTAAACGCTGCATCAACGAAATTCGGCTACAATTATGCAGAAAGTTCATGCAAAATTTCGACAAAAGAGTGTGTATGTGCCAGCAAAGCCGTGGAGGCCATTTGTCTGATTCCATAAATAACCCTATCCTATGTACTTTATGATTCAATGAAAAAATAACAATCTAAAGACTAAAAACTGTGTTTTCTATTTAATTCAAATCTTGCGTTAATTTTGGGACACCCTTTATATGACAATTTTTTCATGGGAACATTGCGGATTTGTATGGAAAATAAAAATTGTCTGCATTATTTGGAAGACATCGAAGGTGTTTATTTCGTTTGTTAACACGGTGATATTTCTCGAATCTACTTTTGAAAAAAATATATCGTCATTCCTTTTTATACTGTTTCCTATTATCTACATCGCCGTATTTCTTGAGTGGCCGCGTATTTTCTTGGCATCTAGACCGCAGATCTTTACACGCAAATATATCTTTATGATTTTGGACTGAATTGAATGAATAAAATGTTACATTAGGCACAACAAAACGTCGAATGGGTCTTCAAAACGTATCATAAAGCTTGTAGTTGAGAAAGATGGCTAAATAAAATCGTAAATGATACTTCAGTTATATGGTTGCATAAAAAGTCAAAAAGACACCTTTTAGAAATGATCAGCATTATTGAACAAACTTGTTAGTTACTAAAAACTAATTTGTTCACCTCATACTATAATCTGGTTAATTTTGGCAGTACTGCGTTAATGTTCAATGCTGTTAGTTTATTGATAACCATTCTTAAACGATGTAACGGTGCCGGTCACCGATGACCCCCGTGGCATCCAACGTGTTAAATCGGTAATTGTTATTTCTAGGTTATGCATTAGCGGGGATGAAAGGAAACGCACGACGGATATTTTTGCAATTAAAATTGCTTCGATTGCAAAGAGTTAACAGTGTCGGGAATTCTTTGATCTTGAATAGTTTGCCTCAAAGGAAAGGAGAACCGGATCAAGAAACGTTGAAAGTTCGATGAGCTTGGTCCAAAAGCCCGATGGTTTCCGTCGGAACAGATCTCTGTCGAGCTCGGAGCAAGTTCGTTGAATGCGGATCCGGACCTGTCGGCAGCTTCCGTCCGAGTAAATGGTGAGCTTTGTTTACGTTTCGACATTTAATAATCATCCATCATGCAACGCCTTAACGAACTAACGGGAGAACAAAAGCACGGGTATCCGACCTCGTTTCCCTAGATTTGTTGCTTGGTTTCACCTCCTCCTTCTCGGTCTCTCTTTCTCTCTTCCGCTTTCTGTCTAGATAGTTCTCGTGGAATGGCGGCACGAAGTCTTGGTGAATGGCCGAGGATGAAAAGCTACCAGCGAAATCTGAATGTCGGAGGGTCTACCATTAAAACATCGGACGAGGGTTCTCTCGCATGGCCTAGAATTTGATGTGTTACTTAATGATGAAAAGTCACCGGGGATGCCTTGCGTCGGATTAGACGACGACCGAGACTCACTTGGCATAAATATACTAATTGCGAAACGATATTCCCGCTGGAGGATCGTTCCAGCTCCGAACTGTCGGCTGACACTGTCTCACGTGATTCGATATTTTTAGATTGTAACTTTTTCCGACGACAAGAACTGTCATTGCGTCTTGACCATGGCGCTGCATCGTGTACGGAAACGTTAGGAAATATCAACTTCGGTTCCTCCTTCGTTACCTTTGCATGTTGAACGCTAGATTTACGGAGTTAAACGCGTCTACTTTACACGATTTCATAAAAAAAAAGAAAAATACATGTACACAAATTTTTAGCCATTTTATTATAATATATGCTAAAAGAGATAAATCTGTCGACTCATTCGTCATGGATGCGTCTTTATAATCTCAACAATTGTAAAGAAAGAAAATCATATACGTAGTAGAAATTGTTAAGGAAATGAGAATCTCTGCATTCGTGGAAAACTCCACACCTCCGAAAAACAGCGTATACCGCTCTAGCTGTACGTGGCCCTTCTTTAGGGATACCTGCGTGTACTCGCAGGTATAAGCGTTTAGGTATAAATGTGCGTACTGCAACAGCGTAAAGTTTAGTTGACCTGTTCTGCGCTGTTCCGTCCGTAACGTACGTCCGTCTAGTAGACGCG
>CM052099.1:10964010-10975548 GCA_028453745.1 Agapostemon virescens
CTGTGCTTTTTCAAATTTTTCGGAATAGTTAAACGTGTTTAACACTTTGACTGCCATGTCACCCATATATGAGTGACAGAATTATTTGTCCATGTTTCAAAATAAATTTGCATGCTAATATATTCGTTGCACTCAATTGAGTTCATATCTAAAGAATACAAGAAGGTTGAAGGATAACTATGTGTCAGACATTTTAAGTTTTCAATTATTACTGCATTAAATAAATTACTTCGATTTCGTGGAATTTTTGAGGCTGTTAGTTGGGCAGTTAAAGTTTTAAGGAAACTGAAAGTATCCAAAAATCCAAAAAGATTTTTACTTTCCGTAGCAGTACCGTCAATCTGCGTCATTATGCCATTTTCTTATTTTGACATTTTATAAAGATTTTCAAGTCACAACCACACAAGTTTCATAGAATAGCATAGTTTTTAATAGCTTCGAACACGTCGAATGTTGTGCATGGAAACTACGATTCGTAGACAGCATTGATTTTCAAAATGATTCTGCGTTCAACGTGTTAATGTGTGCTTCGCTTGACGTCTTACGATAACGTACGAAAATGGCTCGATAACTGGTTTGCCTCAATAGAGGAATAGTTTTTTTGACGAGACTTTCACAAATTGTCAGAGAAATAGGAAAAATGTACATCCACCGTGGGCAATACTACGAATAAAATATTTTATATATTTTTCATACAATAAACGTGTATTTTCTATACAAAAATTCCGTTTTCATATTTCCATATCTAATAAACATCTTTTAATTTAAATTCGAAAGAATTCACATTTCATAGACATTTTTCTGATTGCATATCAAAGTACAAGATTAACCCCTCGTCAAACTACAAGTCAGACTCGCGATGAAGATATTGCATAAAGTCTAACAAAAATATAAATATTATGTTCTTCTTTTCTAGACCGAATCAGATTTATGTCTTTTGCAATCAGTGTCCAAGAGTTGAATGAAATGTAGCCGTACAAAAGATATAAATCGCCAGTTCCTTCCTGTAACATATGTAGCGACGAAGACGTTACAATAACTTCAGTGGCAAAGCAAATGGTACGGCAAGAGGTTAATAAACGATAAAACTTGTTCGCACGGCCGCGTTCTACGACTGCTGCGAGCGAACCGAGTTTCTCTGTTTGCTGAGAATTCTCGTACACCCGGAGACATTGCTTGCGTATACATGTTTACAGACAATGTCTGTAAAGCCCTGTCCACGCTTAATAGGCAACCGTTGGCGAACTGTTCGCGGACAGTTGTCTGTCAGTCTCGACAGGGCTTAAGCAAGTAACAGGGCATTCCACAACTATTTTCGAACGAGACACGGTGGGGTATCGCGTACGCGGCGCATTATCTCTTTAAACTATTCGAGAAAGTCAACCAGGAGGAAGATCAGCGCGTAAAATAGTGCCAGATCAGGAATAATCCGGTGCTCGTAGCGCGTGGTTTAACACGCTTTTGTTCCGCGCGACAATTGAAATTTTTGGTTCATAAAACGCGGCGTGTCCATTGCGAAACGCGCAACGGTGCGACGCGTGGCCTTTTACGAGCAGATAAAAAGTGTGTTCGTAACACGAACAAAAATGATCGTCGGTGCCATTTCGGCGGTGGGTGGCAGAAAAAAAAATAGAAAAAGAGAGGAGACAGAGAGGAGGAGAGAGAGAGAGAGAGAGAGAGAGGAAGAGTGGCGAGGATTGTAAGCGGGTTTATTACACGGGGAGAGCGCGCGGGTGCTCGATGTTCGCGGCTATTGTTTCGCGGCAGTTGCGTTCACCACATATTTTCGCCGGCATATTTTTACCGTGTACCGTAACAATGAACGAGCCACTCGTATTGCCACCTGTACCTGACAGCTTGTTGATTTCCACGAATATCACGCTATTTTAATCCGCGCCGGAGCCAACTGCGCCGCCAGTTATTCCGGCATTATGATGTAAAACCGTGCTAAGCGATTTAACGTCGCGTGAATCGCGCGTCATTAGGACCGCTATTTGACTTCCGGAAAATCGGCGCCTGGCTACAGCCGTTCCCCCCGAATTTCATCGTAAAAACTACGCGACACCCTCCACGTTTTCCCAGCGTTTCCTTCATTATCGCTGAAATTATGTTTGGCAGCAGAATTATTATTGCATTTGCCTACACCAGCGTTTTACAATCGTTTTGTCCTTTTTACAGTCTTGCCGGACCATCAAATGTTTCGCTAACAAATATAACTGTGTTACACCATTCTGTCTAGACAAACTCGAATTTTATCCTGTTGCGATTTACGCATCGAACGCGATGCAGCCCTATGGAAAATATAATTAATATTAATATTAATATTAATATTTACGACGAAGGCGTTACGATAATTATAGCCACAAAGAAAATGATATGGCAAGCGGTTAACCCCGCATCGGCAAGCCGCCGGCAATCGTTCGGTCTCGTTATTTTTCTGGCTGTTTAATCGTTTAATCGCGCCTCTCGTTTGTTTACTTTTGTCCGCTTCGCAACGGCAAATTCTCTTCCATTTTGCACGCGGGATTCACGGTTCGTGCTGCATTCTCGCTGTTGTTTCACTCGTCGTTGTGAATTTCATATTTCACTTCATCGAATTTAACCTCTTAGGCACGGCTGAATTTTACGCAGGGCTGTTTCTTTGTGAATGATACAGCACTGCAATGTGTGATGGATAATGCTGTTCTCTACACGAGTACATTGGAATGAAGTGTTTGATCATAAAATTATAATTTTTCTTAAAGATATGATACACGTATGTTGACTTTAACAATTTACTTTAATAATTAATAATACAATTAAGTATGGCGCGTCGTTCAGAGAAATGGCATTCTCGAAAGCCACTATAGTGGCGCGTCGTACAAGAAGATGGCGCCCGCGAAAGCCACTATAATGGCGCATAGTGCCTAAGAGGTTAAGTCTGAACAAACAATTCTTGCACCGTGGTTTGAATACCAAGGATGCATTCCAGAATGAAAAATGAACTCGGTTACCCTTTCGAAGCATGAATAAAACCAATTTACCGACCGGAAGTCTATTATTAGGATTTTCAATAATGGCACTGTAACGAAATGAAGCCTAACAAACTGCTTTTACATCGTAATTTGTAATCAAATTATTAGATAACGTTATCGAGAATGGCACGTTGGTTTACAATAAAAATTGCTGTCAGCGTTGAGAGATCCATTGAAAAGTTGCCGATGATGAACAATGGACGTTGAAAAATTCTGAAATACTCGCCGGTCGGTAGTGTTAAGAATCCGTACGGTTCGAGTTGACACGTTACCGAACTTGGAACCCCTCCGGTGTCTCAGAAACTGATTCGAATCGTGTCTTGACGCGAGCTTCCGTTTGCTACAAAAAAGATCGAAAATCAAGAGACCCAAAAGAGGGAAATTTTTGGGTAACTAGTATATCTCACGAGTCCCGGTCTATTCCCCAACCGGATAATTAATCCGGGAAGTTCCGTCACGTCGATCAACGTGTTTAGTGGGCAAATTCTTCCGTTACGGACGACAGAGTCGTCAGGAATTTAGCCCGGGTGTCTTATACGGACGTTTCGACGAGAAGGATCAACCCGGCGAGGGACTCGATCCAAAAACCAAAGAACTATTACCCGAAGCGACGACTTCGAGCGTCCGGTTTCGTGTCAGGCTTTAATTAAAGAGCCCGTCTTCCTTCGAACAGGTTATGAGTCGGGGGAACGATGATATGACACGGGGACCAACGACGCCGTACGACCCGGGTAATAAGGTTAAACGAGAGATAATATGGCAGTTTGGTCATACACATGGCTACCGAATACGCGGATCAGTCCCGGGAATTTCAACGAAAATGGCGCGATAGCTGGGGCTTAACGCGATAATGCGAAAAGTTGAAGGACCAGGGCGATTATCGTCTTCCGCCCTCCATTCGGCCAATGCTCTTTCGTTTCTGGCTCAAATTAATGGTACATGCTCGACTTAACTTTCGTTATACATGGTGCTCGCAGACGTGCCATTAACGAATCGATGTAACAGAGAACACGGTTTCAACATCGCCTGTTAAGACGCGAATCTCGTCTCGAAGAAATTTTTAATGAACGAACAGGTTTATGGTACGGACACCTGACTTCTGCTACTTTTAACCCTTTGCACTCGAAGCTGTGTTAACTCCAAAACCCAAGGTATTTTTTCTGACCTAGAATATTTTCATTCTATACGATATATTTTATTTTATGCTTACGAAATTTCTTTACTATTACTCGTCTTTGTAACAATTACATTTTTACGAATTTCTTTGACACAAGCATAGCGTTTCATTCAAAGTATTGTCCATCGCTGGCCACTACTTTTTCCCATCTTTCTGGCAGCATCCGGATACCGCGTCGGAAGAACTCTTCATCTTTTCGTGCTATCCATGAATCGACACAATTTTTTGGTATCTTCGTCATAGATCGAAACAAGTAGTAATCGGAAGAAGCAATGTCTGGTGAATACGGCAGGTAAGGTAAAACTTCGCAATTAATAGTTTCGAACTGTCACGTAACTGCAACCACATCCGGTTATATGGTCTGATTCGAGGTAAACGAATGAATCGGAAATGTAGAATAATATTTGTACATTTGAGACTACGTTTTCGAAAAAGTCGGCTGTAACAATCTATTTGGTACACGTACACTCGACTAAGTCGGAACTTAATTTTATTTTAACTATTCTTAATTAATCGCAACTGCGTCGAGAGTATGTGAAGTTCGTCGCGAGCAAGCAGAGTCAGATTTAAACGGACAACATTTTGCAAAATAGAAAATTATTAAGAAATTTATAGTTGAGTTAATAAATAATGCCTGATGGTATTAGAAAAAGCTTGAGTTTCATTCTTCAGAGCAATACGTACGATTCATGGTTGAAATCAAGTAGAATAACGATTATGATCGATCTATAAGTCTAGTAAGTAAAACAGTGATGACCTATGGTCAGGCAAGTGAAATACTGAATCACATGATCATATAAATGAAGAATAGCGGGGACCCAAGGCAAGCCAAAGGAAATGGGGATGGTCTATGACCGGACAAGTAGAACAGGAACGATGTATAGTCAGCGGAATACGAAGAATCTACGATCAAGTAAGTGGAATGGAGATGATCTACAATCAGATAAGATTTTCGGACTCCGTAAAGTATCCTCTGTAGAGCAGTAAAATGTTCAATAATTAAGATCGGGTAACAGATAACGATAAACTGTTTTGTGTTACGAAAAATGTATTCTGCACTGCATTTTAAACGCCTACGCCTTCTAATTAGCTAATAAATTAAACTAATAAATAATTGTTACCATTGTTGTATTACATGTTGTCGAGAACAACTCTAAGTGGAGAAAAAACATTTGAAAACTAATAACCTTCGTAAAAATAACTTGAATTCTTTTTTTAAAGTTTGAAGAATTAGTTTACTAAGTAATGTGTAAAATAATTTTGTTTTAAATAATTTCACCGATTGGTTTGAAATTTTACAGACATCATTAACATATGTGTCGCTATTAGAATTGCATTCGAATTCGTACGTTAATTTTCTTATATCGAAGAAAAGAAATTTTGAAAACGCTGCTACTTCGTTAATTTGTAACTTTTATTGTCTAATGCGGTGCGCGAGATTTCTATACTTCGTATCACTTGGACATAACTTATTTTATTACTACAATTCTCAACAAATTTATTATTGAAACAAGTTGAAGAATTTCAAAATACAAAAATTTCTTTTGCGTTGTCAAAACTTGATTTATTAATGTGTAAAATAAAAAATTTATAATTCGTATCATTATCGAATAAAAAGCTTGTCAAAAACAGCGAGTAAAGAAGATACCTTTACCATATTATAACGAGTCAGACTCGTGTTGAATATTTTAAACAAAATCCAACAAATATATATATATTATGCCTTTCTTTTTATACGAAATCAAGTTTTATACTTTTGCAATCAACGTTTAAGTATTAACATAAATATAGCAGTGATTTAAATCGTCCCTCCTCCTCTGTGGCATCTTTTGTGCCGAAGAAGACGTTGCAATAATTTTAGTTGCATAAGAAAATGGTATGCCGAGGGGATAAGGAAACCTGATACCTGCAGTGATCGAAGGATACAGCAGCGAAAATTATACGTGTGGATTACAGCACGGAAATGTTGTCGAGATCGCGGGAGACTCTGGGTATGCCGGTTAAGGGTTAATAGTCTAGCGGTAACATGTTAACCTCGATATTTTCCGTATCGTAATCGCCTGGAGATTATTGACCCCGAGCAGCCTGAGAAAATCCATACCGTGTCGTCTGACAGACCACCAAAAACGGAGAAGGTAAAAAGACAATTTCAGCTGCGCCGTAGAACAATCGACGACGACAGAAATATCGAGGAGCGCGTCCGAGCGTTGACGCACGGCCATACAAATCTGTGCACCTTGTTCTACATTTCTCACCTGCGTGAACGTCCATTCTTCCCCTGTCCCTATTCAGAAAGAATCGCGGCTATAGAGCAAGAACACACGGCCCATTGAAACGAGCTCCACCATTGTCGGCCGACGTGAATCCCGGGGAAGAGAAAATGCCAGGAGACCAGGTTGTACATTCTGCTGCGGTCAAGTCAGTCATTCATTCGTTTGCACCCTCCAGTTTTCCAGCCGTTCCCCGTCGCCTGTTTCCCCATCTATCTCCCACAAGCACGCGACTACGCCGCTCATTGTCCTCGCCGTTCCTTCTTCTATCTTAATTTTCGCCCATTACGCCGCCCGAACATTTCAATTTGTTCTTCCCGCAAACGCGTCTCTGCGAATCCGCGCACGAGACTCGCAAAGCCGCGTTCGCAAAGGACTAGAACCATCCGGGTCGTTTCCAATCTTGGAATCTAATTCGCGAATTTAGCCGGATGCAAACTCGATTTATCCTGCGCCGTTGTTTTGTCAAAAGAGTACGGTTTTATTAGCACAGCCTGAGGACCGCGTGCATTTATGACAAAAATTAATGGGAAAACCATCGCGTCGAAACTTATCAACCCCTTTATTCTCCGGAGAACGACGAAAAGAAAAGACAAATTGTATAGCCGGATAAGGTAGTAAAAAGTGCTCTTGAGCCTAATTTTTTGACCGATACGTCAAAATAAGATGAAAAACCATACTAGGTAAAATCTGAATCCTATATCTCAATCGGGATGGTAGTTATGGGTTGAAAACGCATTTTCCGTTTTTTGGCCTACTTTCCTTAGGTAACAATGTTTAAAACTTCTAATAAAAATCTGAGATGTGTACAAAACCTAAACACATTGTCTGGAATTTTTTTAGATTTTTAAATTGAAAAACCTGTTTGTAAAAAATCAAAAACGTTAAAAAAAAATAGAAAAAATACAAATTTCGCATGGAAGGCCTAGAGTGACAATTTTTATATTTTTACAGTACCTGTATATGGTTACAATAGTTGTCCACGAAGTTTTTCATATTTTTATCTGATGGGCGCCGTTGTTAAAAAATATAAAAACTGATTTTTTCGATGTTTTTTCCGAGAAAAACTAACTTCACCTTAAAATTACTACGTAAAAGTTTCACAGAAATACTTAAACAATGAAGGAACTTGAATAATATTGTTACTATACGGGTGCATTGCATCTAGAAATATTAACAATGATTTCAACAGCTCAGTTGGCTCAGTGTATTAGGGGTTCGATTTTGGAATAGATGAATAGATGTAATATAGATGTAACGAATAGTAATGTATAGATTCTAAAATTTTATATAATATTTTATATAATAATATTTATAATATTTTTCGTGCCACCTCAGTCATCCTATGTTAACATATTTAATTCTGTGGAAGAATAAAAATAAATACTGATTCTTTGTTACTATGATAATGAAATAAACAGTTTACAATTTCATGAATTAAATACAGGTATCTGTTATTGCCAATGCGACGGCACTCGTCCTGTAAGGGTTAAATCACATGAAAATTGTGTTTTAATGTTAACACTATGTTTACTATTTTACTATCACTCTTACTATCCACATTTTGAATCACTTCTTTCAAATTTAACCTCTTAGGCACTATACGCCACTATAGTGGCTTTCGCGGATGTCATCTTCTTGTACGACGCGCCACTATAGTGGTGGCTTGAGCACACTCAATTGCATTATTATTTATTAAATTAAATTATTAGAGTTAAAGTATATGCATCATATCTTTAAGAAAAATTACAATTTAATTATCAAAAACTCAATTCCTAAAATTGCTACATTGTTATTTAAAACAATTTTTACATGACTATATTGATACCTAAGAATTTGGTAAAAACTTAACCGTTGCAGATACGAGTTTCATCTGCATAATGAAGATATCCTAGGTCAGAAAGAGTTAAAGGACAACCTAACCCTGCAAGGTTTAAAAATATAAAATGTAATATACAATGAATTTACAAATTGAAAGAATGAATTTTACAAAAATTGTAAATTAAAAATGGTAGAATCCGTCATTTTGACGTCTCTCGTGGACCTAATATTAAAGACATAAACAAAGACGAATAGTTTTATGAAAATATACTGAAAATGAAAGATAACGATTTTGTAATTGCTGGTTTATGCGTCTCTCTTTTCATAAACAATGAAAGTACCTTGTATCGGACTGTTCCATTTCTGGAATGTTTAATAGAGATTTCGAACGAATGTTTTTTTACCGTTAAATGGTACATTTCTTCCGTTTTAACTTTCTGCCGTTATTTCGAACGAGCATTTCAATTTGTCCTCGGCGCAATTGCCTTTCCAGATTCTCGCGCGTTTCTGAAAGCTGCACGCGCAAAGGACAAGCAACTCGGATTTCCAATCTTGAATCTAATTCGTGGATTGGGCACGATACAAACGGCACGGAACGCTATTCTAACTTTATTGGGAAGCTTCAGCGTGTAAATGCGCCGCTGATTATTCTTTCAAGTCTCGGCGCCTTCTGCGAATCGAGAAAATTTATTCTGACGTCGCCACTGTTCTGCACTTTTTGAGAGAAGCACTATTACGTTTTCCCGGAGATGGATTGAAACAAGAATTGAAGGCGGTACGACGGATACCGGCATTGTTTCGCCGTGGCACTATGCTAAAAAACAGTTGCCATGGTTTCGAATGAACCACTGGAGAGAAAAAAGGATTGTGGCGAACGGATGCACGATACGAAGCTGCAGAACTTAAATGTGAATAATGAGACGCGAGCGCTTGGAAAAATGCGCGTTATTTTAAATTTGTAGAACGCATCTGTGTTATATCATAATGTTATGTTCGGATTATCTAAAAGAATTCTGACCGCGGGCAAACATAATTCGCGGACAACGCGTCGATGTAATATTCAAAATTTTATATTTCTTCTTGTCGAGTTTCAATTCGCCTGTGTTCATTTATGTTTTGATTTATTTAAATATTAATTATGTAGTTAAATAACGAGCGCGTAGTACAGACAACACTTTCTCTATTCATTAATTCCTGGGTACGTGGATTGTTGAGTAAATTGAGTTGAACGAATCGGTACTACAATTACGCATGAATCTGTATTAATGAACTGCGCGATGGTCAAATTAGGAAACGTCTACTTCGAAAAATTCTTTGCATTTATATAGAATATAATTGAATGTTGCAGACGTATTTGTTTCAATTAATGTATATATGTATTGACAGATTCAGGTCACATGATAATTAAACGTGGAAAAAGCGTTCCTGAAGATTGCAAAGAAAAGAATTCGTTGAAATATACCCAGTGCCAAACCGCTCTCGAAATGTCACGTGCATTTACCCATTTCACTTGATCCAGGTATTAATTACAAATTCGGTGCAATTTCGAGCTCAACACCTCGTCAACGAGAGTCGAAAGCTGGTCGAAACGATTCGATCGCTTTACCAACCTCACTTTTGCAATTTTACTAATAACTATGTATCACAAACATTGTTTCCCTCTAATCATTCAATTAAATCAAACGTGCGTATATTTAATATCGTCTTAATCGTTTGATATTAACTTCATACTATTGATTATTTATTGCAAGTGATTCCTATCGCAAAGTGCAATCTTTCCCCTTTTATTTAAGACCCTAAAATTAAGCAATTTTCACCAGGAACTCGTTGAAATCGCAATACGAAGATTACTGATAAATTTCGATTTTTGAAAAACTTTTGCGATCGTAATTGTCAATTGTTTCGATGCAATTTTGTGACTCTCGGAAATTCTAATACATTATATCTTGAATTGCGATATCTTTTCTTTAATGCAGATCCTCAAAAGATAAAATGTGAAATGTTGCTGAGGAACGCATATTGGGTCCACGTGTTAATCCTGCGCGACGAAAGGGTTGTGACGAAATTCAAGCGGCACTCGAACCGATAGAAAGAACCGAACCATCGGCGCATTTCACTGGCATTAATTTGCACGGCCGGGATTCCGTCGTGCTGGTAAATTTACCGAGCCATCAGAGTGCAAAATACATTTCCCAGGGGAGCCGTATATCATTTAGCGTTTCGGTGGCGTAACCTTCCTTTCCCACGTGCACGATTTGCACCTGACCGTCTGCGTTCGCGCACCTTTTTCTTTATCTTTGGTTTGTTTTCGAGCGACACGAGGAAATCCGTTGGTCAGGTAGTGAACGAGATCAAATAAATATTTTGATGGCTTATAATTTGTTAAAAAGATATTAACAACAGTCGAGTAGATAAATAGTTTATTAGATCCTCGCCAACTTCTACGTTACAAGTCGGAAACGATGTTGCAGTACAAGGGGTTAATTCTCGCTACATACGGTAGGAATTCAGTTGCGATATACGTCGAAAACGGCGAAATTTTGGGTAGGGAAGCAATTTTTGTGAAATTATACTTCATTAATCATACAACTGAATTTCACTATACTAAAGCAATATTATTTATTTCGTTCTATTCTGAAACAAATTGCTATTATAAATATGAAACATTTAATATTAATGTAAGGCTTTATTCATAATATATCTAATAATCTAGTAAAGTATGATATAATCCGATACATGGATAAATACATAATCTACCATCATATTTCTTGCATTCGTAATGCGTCTCATTTCTTTTCTAATATTTCTGACACAATACACATTTGCGTCTTGCGTTTTTTCAAATTGCTGTATTTTGGAAAATGCCTTTGTGTCAGGTGAAACGAATGATTAATAGGATTTTCCCCCATTGATTTACAATCATGTACTTTACCTGAGCGGTATTTGTGAAAACCTTGTTTCATTAAATGTAAATGAAATTTCCATAATTATTATTTATTCATACAACATTACATACATATTTATATTAATAAAACCGCGTAAACGGGCTTCAGACGACAGGAATGGGATAAGCGCCCATACGCGTAAACAAACAAAAAATTTCTAAGTGCATAGAGGCCCACAGTAGCTTCGGAATTAAAGAGGACAGTTTTGGGAAATCACGAAAATGGGCAAAATGGGGTTGATAAAAGGAACCTTCCTGCAGTCCCCTGAAATGATAGCCTAGATTTTGAGAGCTCTTCTTAAAAAGGAAGGT
>CM052099.1:10987469-11025978 GCA_028453745.1 Agapostemon virescens
TTGCGTCGATCGGTTATAATGATCACGGCATTCGACGTGCCAGTTAATAACTATTTCATTTAATGCTACTCAAGAATAGCAATTTATCAAATTAATGAATCACGATGGTTTCAATGTCATTCAACAATTCCTGCTCGATGTGGAAGAAGAGACAAGTAGTGTCACTAGCAATTGTCCAGAAAAATTGTGCAGAATATCGGGACTAAGTGACGCTAATCGGAAACTTCCTTTTTCCGGTTACCAGAAAGTTCGAAGTAGTTAATAATATATGGAATCGATAAATCAATGTGCGGGCACGTCGTTCATTCATCACGTTGCGCTACCGGTCAGACCGTATTCACAGCACTGGTTCAATCAACCGATGAAACTTTAATGCCGGCCAACAAGAACACGCCGTTTCCGACACGCCGATGGAAATTTGTTGATAAAAGCAAATTCGGCCAAAAATTACCGTTTATTAACCTTTCTGAGACGACGACGTTGCTTTTCTATTCCTTCATGAACGTATTTTTAATCGAACAATAAAATTTACATTTTTAGGCCCTGTGGCCACTGAATTTAGTCAACCGCAGTAGCGAAAGGGTTAAGAACTTACAAGATTTTCTACGAATGAATGCATTATTTTTATCAGCCCTTTGCACTCAGAAATCTAGGCATTTCTTCTGCCCTAGAATATTTTCATTCTACCTGATCAATTTTATCTTATGGATATGAGTTCTTTTACTATTACTTGTTCTAACAAGAATTACATTTTCCTTGTAATTAAATTTACAGCAGTTGAATTATTTATCATTATACATAATGGTAAATGGCAATTTTTAGTGGTGCCTCGGAGTCACCGTTCGACTGCAAAGGGTTAATTTAAAAACCAGAAAAAATAACAATACAGTAAAAACCCATTTACTTCCGATATTGTTCAACGTGCAACATAACTTAATTTCGGTACAATCGATCGGTGATAAGCTTATCAGTACTACAATGTTTCAACTTTTCCTACGATGAAGATAGTGGGACATACAATAAAGCACGAATGCAGTGGCTCCGCGATTTGAAGTAAAAAGTAAACTGCTAATGAAAGCCCACTTCTAGAATGCAAAGAGATATTCAGATCGGTCAGAGATCACCGAAATACTCGCGCGCGGGTTAAAGAGTGTTCGACCATTCACGCGGATCGCTGTACTTTATCGAGACGCGTGATCATCAGCGTTTGATACAACTCCGAACAGAAGCGTCCGTTGCCTCGAGCGAACAAAACCTTTCAGCGATATCTGCCGGTTTTCAATCAACGTTTTATTCGGCCGGTGGCGAACAATTTAAAGGATTCGCTTCTTCCGCCACGGTAGATACACGCGGCCTCCCGTCTTCGCCACTTTTTGACAAGCGGCCTGTCACCGGGTTCCCCGTTGATTTCCATCGGCGCGTCCCCGTCACGGGCGAACTAATAACGAAGGTATACCGTAATTATCGCGAACGTCGGATAAGGGTTCGGCGTTTCGGATCGATAACAATCAGAGGCACGCCGACGCTGGGACGTAAGGACGCCGTTTAATTTCCGAGGGCGAGCATGCACGCCGAGAACGAGAATTAATATAGATGGATATGAGTTATCTGGGAAACGGACCGGGGGCCCGGGCATGCCAGTGACGTGTATGACTCTCGTGATGGGGATCACAAAGTCCTGACAGGACATTCGGCTGTGCAGGACGATAGATATCAACTGGTTTTAACGTAACTGTCGAGTGGACGCTTTCAGATCTCTGAAACTGACACTGATGGCTTATCTGTCCTCGTCGAACCGCCGCTGATACGTATCCTTCGCGGACAAACCGGTCGAATGGTTTAGAAGGCAAAGAAGAAACGAGTCCGCGCGGAACGGTGTCTAATTTATTATCAATTAGTCCGGTTGTCATGTGCGGTACACCGTGCTTTTCAATCCAGACCGATTCCGCGCGAACTTCGGTTCCACTGCACCGAACAACTAGACGCTCTACGCAATTCTCTCCACCGGTCAACGAACATTTGCGAGCACCCGTTTTACAGGGAAACTTCCGTTGAACAAACGTTTAACAGTGTTGGAGTAAACATTTTGAATTCCGTAGAATTGGTTAACGCTGACCTAACGGTCGCTAAAAGTATAACTGGCGCGCGTTGCCTTGTAAAAATGGCAAGATTCAATTTATTTGGACTTCCTGTTTCTTATAACGTGCGCGATACTATACCAGATGTTAACCCTTTGCGCTCGAAGCTGTTCGAAACCAATATCCAAGGCATTTCTTCTGACCTAGGATATTTTCATTCTACATGATTTATTTTATCTTACGCATATGGGCTTTTTAAAATGATTTAAAAATTGTTTTTTACCCGTGTGGCTGTCTTTAATGGTTCTTCAGAGTCACCATTTGAGAGCAAAGGGTTAAAAGCAACGTTTGAAGACTTCGTCGAATGAATAATGGACAAGTCGATGCTACGCGTCGGCCAGTTTTCTACGAACTTTTGTCAAACGCAATTGTTAATTTTATTTTTACTAGAAAATTGTTGTACGCTCTATGAAGAAATAAAATAAAGAAGGTCCTCGTTCGCAGATCGTAATGTATTGCTTTTTGAATATGTTCTACTTACTATAATATGTTTTCAAGCAAACGATGTTTCCTAAAGTTTTTCGTATTATCAGAAGCATGTTGTTCGAAGTGAACAGGTTGTTTTGTACAACCAATGGAAGATCATCGATTTTAAATATCAGATGAGAGAAATGGAAACTTTAGAATCCTTCGTTCTCCCGATAATGACGACAACTTCAGTCGCGCGCCTATTGTTTCGCCTTCTTGCGCTTTCAGTTTAGAAAGCGCGAATGCTTTAGAAAGAGGATTCGTTACCGCGTGTGCCCGCCTACTTGATAATGGCAGCGAGATTACGATGCGGCCGAGAGGATGCAATGTTTCTCGAAAGAAACTTCCTACAGGCACTGGGTTAGATACATTAGGCATGTCGTGGAAGTTGAAGTTATCCCCCATATTCGCTAATTGTTTACAAGTACAGGATCCTAGAAGTTTCAGGCAAGTTTGAAATTGATATTTCGCAAAGAAACTTGAAACATTCGAATATCTATGTAGGGTAAACTCGTAATTAGTAACGTTAGAATGCAAACTTGGCTGATGCAAGAACGAACGCTTCTTACCTTCGGTATTAAACCCGACTCGGCGTGTTTCAGACGTTTGGTTTTAATGCGCCAATGCTTTTGCCTTCTATTATTTCATTCAAACAGTCCCTCGAATACGGGTTATATTATGTCAAAGTTCAGCTTTCTTACGTCAGGAATGCTAAATTATTACCTTCACGAAAAAAGAATATACTTTACGAGTTCGTACAGAATACTATAAGCTAGTCGTAATTATAAATAAACTGTGGATTTTACGCGTTTCAGACAAAAATTTCACTGTAATTATAAATTATATTTATTGCAACATTTATGAACCATTTATTACTGGTTTAGATCGTTAAGATCATTATAATAATTATAACGGTGTAAGCCGATAGTAAATGTTTCTAAATCGTAAAACATTCCCACATTTTCGAAATATTAAAAATTTTATAAAATTGTCCAATTACTACTAAGTCAATTGCGAACAGAGGAACAATTGAAGAAGATGCGTGAATAAATAGAATTTATTACCGATTTGTGTTAATGTCGATCTAACCCGTCTATTAGTAACTTGCATTGATAATAACTTTTCGAAACAATGGTTAAACGTTTGCTAATTTTGGACGGCGCAATGCGTTCGAATCAAGAAAACTTTGGGGTAGTTCAAACACGAGTTCATGAATTATGTATGACGCTATCTACGATGAAGTTTTGTCTGATTCTCTGAATCGGCGTACACCGCGGAGGATTTCTACGGTACTAAAGGCAGCCATTTTGTAAATAAACAAGACGTTTAATTTCTTTTATTTTAGAACCATGGCCGCGTACACGTTGATTGAAAAGGAGAACTTCCTTTTTTCGTTTCTGATCAATCTCGTGAACTCCGGCGACGAACTCTCGGTGATGTTCAGTTGAAAGGTTAAAAATGACCAGGACATCGTCGCCGGGACGACAATCGAGCGACGTTCCAGACCGGTTCTACAATTTCGATCGGTAAATAGAAACAAGCAAATATGGCGGTTCACCGATTTCCTGTTTGCTCGCCGATAATTCCAGGGAAGCTAACTGTAAGATTAACCGCGACCTAAACTTGACTCGGTGTAATCTGCTCCCCAACTTCCAATAAACTTCCTCACTGTTAGTATTCATATATGCAGCCGGCGTGAGTGCACAGACCTCAGATTGCCTCGCATCTTCTCTGATCCGCTACGAGTACACGGATCGCAATATCGTCAGGGTCAATCTGCGGACCTCCGTCAAACGGAAAGCAAATCAAATTCCCCGGCAAAGCATGCGCGCGCCAATTAGAGTATTTCAACCGGGAATCCTTCACTTTGACCAACGTACCGGCCACCTGAGTAACCTTCCCTGTAACCGACGAATTCGCTCCATTATAATCATTACCAATCGACGCCGCGCACGAAAGTTGCATCGACATTGCCGAGAACTTCCGCCTACCGGCGTCGACTATGCCTCGAATCAATGGCGGCGCGTTCTCGACCCACCATTTCGTTTTCTATAGTCCTTCTACAGCAGTCGATGCAACGGCCGAGATATTCCGAATATTCTGGATCGATGAACAGAATTGCGAATATTTGCATCGACTGCAGATTTTTCTTAGCAGCTTTAATAAATTGATCGGTTAAATTATTTTTCAATTGTTCCGGTGTTTCGAATGTTTTCCGCATCGTGCTTATCCATTTTTGTCGGGAATGCGTAAAATCCACGCGACTTGCGAAATCTTTTGTAAGTTACGGGAAACTATGAAGTAGAAATACTAATATTTTTAATTTTCAAATATTCACATTGTAAAAATGCTAACATTTTTAATATCCAAATGTTCACATTATAAGACTGTTAATATTTTTAATTTTCAAATATTTACATTGTAAAAATGCATCAGTGAAGAGGTATTCCAAGTAGTGCTCTAAAAGAAAGAAATAATTCTAAGCGATCACTACTGTCGCGTTACAAGCGTTATCTTTGTATTGGGTTGTTCGGAAAGTAATTTCGTTTTTTTTTTTTGTGAAAATGAAAGACAATTTTCGTATAATAAACAAATATTTTATTAAATTATATATTGGCCATTCTGGTCCAATACCTTTTGCCATCTTTCTGGTAGTAGCATGATTCCACGCTCATACAATTTTTGGTCTTTGCTGGCAAAAAACTGATCGAGGTGGTTTCCGACCTCCTCATTTGAAGTGAAGGTTTTGCCGTCTAAAAAATTTTGCAGTGACCGGAACAAATAATAATCCGAAGGTGCCAGATCTGGAGAATATGGTGGGTGTGGCATTGTATCCCATTCAAGTTGTAAAAGCTTTTGGCGAGTGACCAAACTTGTATGAGGTCTTACATTATCTTGGTGGAACACTACACCTTTTCTGTTGATTAATTCTGGCCTTTTCTGTAGAAGTGCATCATTCAGTTTGTCCAGTTGATGACAGTAGACTTCCGAATTAATTGTTGTGTTATCCGGTAAAAGCTCAAAAAAAAAACGATTCCTTTAAAATCCCACCAAACAAACAGCATCACCTTTTTTGATGGATATTGGCTTTGGAAATGCTTTGATTCGGTTCATCGTTTTTGCTCCATGATCTCTTGCGCTTGACATTGTTATACACAACCTATTTTTCGTCCCCAGTAATGATGCGCTTCAAAAATGGATCATTTTCGTGACGTTTGAGAAGCGAATCACAGACGTCAACGCGACGACACAAATTTCTCTCCGTGAGAACATGGGGAACCCATATATCGAGCTTCGAGGTTAAACTCAGGCCTTTCAAATGGTCATAAACAGTTGAATTTGATAAATTTAACCTCTCACCGATCTCACGTGTTGTTATTCGCTGGTTTTCATCAACTAATGCCTTTATCGTGTCTTTATCAGCTTCAACCGGCCTTCCAAAACGTGGTGCATCTTCGACATCAAAATTGCCGGATCGAAATTTTGCAAACCAGTTCTGGCACTGGCGTACTGTCAACGCATCTTCTCCATACATATCGGTTAATTTCTTTCTGGCTTGAACAGCATTTTTACCTTTTCTATAGTAAAAAAGTAAAATATGACGAAAATGCTGCTTATTGCTCTCCATATTTAAAAGGGCACCAACCAAAAACTACTGCGTAGAATCAATTGGACCTTTTCACACACAAGTCTTGCTATATCAGCTCTCAAAACATATAGTGATTATGCGGTTTAAGTGTGAAGTTGGGTGCAAAAAAATACAATTAAATCCTCCGTCGGGAAAAAACGAAATTACTTTCCGAACAACCCAATAGTAAAATTAAAAGTAAATTTTATTCCTATTTATTAATCGATTCGGCGAACGGAGAAAGAAACGAAAGAGAGCTTTTTAATCCATTTTAAGTTTTGTTTTATTCATTATTGGATTCAATGAACGAAGAAAGAAACAAAAGCGTATTAAATTTCAATCCATTTTAAATCTTTGTTTTATTCATTATTGAATTCAGTGAATCGTGAAATAAATGAAATGTGTTTTTCCAATTCATCTCGTATTCTAGACGTTCGCGAACATTTCTATGTACCGCAAATGCATAAAAATCTGCAATCTTTATAATATTTATATTTTGTTTTGAATTATGCATTTTCTATTTTTTTTAAAGATTAAGTTGGATTTTCGTAAACCGAGGAACTTGAAAGTCTCTGCGAAACCGAACTGTACATTGAAATATCTTGCCTTCGTTTTCGATCGAAAAGAAAAAATCATTTCCCGTAGGAATGTCACAAGTTAATTTTGCTAATGGAATGCCACGGAAATGTAATTACATATTAACACGGGTTATACGCGTGGCGAATAATAGGATATCATGAAGTTAATGGGCGAGCAGTAATACATATTAATGTAACAAATTGGCTTGTTTCATTTGCCAGTAGTTATTTACGCATTTAATGGAACAGTTTCGTTCGTTTTGGTAATTTATTTAAAACAACCGATGTTTCCTAATTATCAAAGGTTGTAACCGATGCCGACACGCGCATTATTCTGGTCAGCGTATCATGTTACGGTGGTCAGTAGCCGCATTGAGTTATGTTGATCAGATAACAGAGGGGAACATAATACGATTTACTCGAGTCGAATGCATTTCCGATTAAATGCGTTTCGCCATTCGATGTTTTAGTAGATCTACGAAGATTTTTGTATCAGCGGTTCAGCTACTAAAGATTCACTAAACAAAATTGTGTTAATAAACTTACTGTATCGTTTAACGTATCATCGACACTCACCATCTGAAACAGAACAATAGATCGTTAGCTGGATACAGTTTCGATTTTTATTCGATTATAAATCTATTCTAATGGACAAACGGAAATTCTCATATTTGATGTTCGAATATTCTGGATAAATGCAATGCGTTCAATGCGTGCAACACATTGTGCATCGGACCCGTCGCAATTCTCTTATGCACGGAATATTTAGAGCAAACGAAATCGATATTTTCTGACTGTTGCTAAATAAAATTGCTTTAACCGTTTCCGAGTTTAAAACAGTTTCAATAATTCGACCGTTTATTTCGAAACAGGTCTCAGTCCATTTTTCAGCGAAATCAAGTTAACTATTTTAATATTTACATTTATACGTTATCTTTTCATGTTTAAACAAATTGTAAAAAATATATTTAAAATCACTAAAATTTGTGAAACGGAAACTAGCTAATTAATGGAATGACGAAGATTTTTATTTTGAAAGTGGCTTAAATCGTATTTTGAGAGTTGCAAACGGATATGCAGCGTATTATGCAGTAAAATTTTATCAGATAAGAGCTTTATGTTTTATTATTAATGTAGTATTGCTCGATTAACTCAGGTAATGATTTTTTAAATTATAATAATTCCATTAAATATATAATTTTAACATAATATATCGTCACGAACAAGCAAGTAAGAAAGATTATCAATGCAATGCAAATTAATAATGCTCATCCTACTATGCACTCACAATGTACTTTTCTCGAGTTTTCTGGTTATTTTATACCCTAAAAATCTTAAAAAGGTAAAAAAATCGTACATGTATAATTCACTCTAAGAAAGAGGTGAAATCATATATCGACACCAAGTACAGCAGATATTTTCGTTTATCTAAATCGTTACAAATAGTAAACATTAGAAATGGCGTCCAGAAAAAGTAATTTATTGTTTCTCTCTAAGGAATATTATAAAGTCATTAAAAAAGTTTCGAACACATAAGTTCATTCTAAACGAAATAAAACGAGAGAATTTCATTTTAACTAAGCCTCTAGAGAACGCGATTTTTAGAAGGTTAAAAAATATTAACGGAGAAATAATAAATTGGTTAAAAATATACTGGATGTGTTTTTTTGGGAAATGAAGAACATAAAATTTTCTGTAAGACATCAATGGTTGAAAATGCAAAGTTTAAAATCCTGGATTTATTACCACGTCGGGGTAGACCAAGAGAGTTCGAAAATGTATCGACATCATTATAAAATTATAAGACGAATTACAACACCGATATACAAGGATACAAAATGTAGATGAGCAGTATAAACTTTTTTGTATTTTGTGTAGTTAGAAAATGTCCCCAACCAAAAATGTCATGTCCATGTCCCCAATAAAAAATACCCCAACTTTGAGGGCTGTTTCCACCCCTTCAAAGTGGAAGGTTGCCGATAAAAAAAACACGTGTCAAATATTTTTCAAAGAACTATAAGCTCCCATAAGTTTCATCAAAATCGGATTTTCGCATCTGAATATGTTCCCTTGTAAGCTGTTAACCCTTCAACGAGTCTAGTTTGACTCAAAGTGTTTAAAACGGAAAGTATTCGAAAGTGCCCTTTCGACCTGGTACAACCCTTCTTCGTAAATCCAGTTGAAATAGAAAGTCCCTATTTCGAGGTGATAGATTCGGCATCACACTTTTATCTAAGAAATTCGTAAAAATAATCGAGTAATAGAATTAATAGAATAATAATAATAGAGTAATAGTAATATGAAAATATCGTAGTAAATGAATGAATCATAGTAAATGAAAATATCGTAGAGCAGAAGGAATGCCTAGATTTCCCAATGCAAAGGGCTGATAAAAATAATGCATTCATTCATTCAAAATCTTGTAAGTTTCTTCTAATAATAAGTTCTTCTATTATCATCCATGTGCATAAGGTGAAATAAATCACGTGGAATGAAAATATCGTAGGGCAGAAGAAATGCCTAGATGTTCTCATGTTAGGCCGCTTTCAAAATGAACAGTTCAATTGTATAGATCAAGCCTTAGAAATGCTTCTAATCAATTTCTGAAAATAGTCAGCGAAATGTTAGTTTAATAACTTTCGTAAGTAACAAATTCTTAGCCCACCGGAATAAACAAACTTGAAACGAAATCGAAAAACCAACGGCGTCGTAAAGTTCGCGTAAACAGGAGCGAGCGGATGGGTTCCGGGGCTGGTAATGCCTCGCGGAAAGGGGCTCGCCCTTAGCGTGAAAATTCTACTCGGCCGAGTACACCGCTTTCACCGGTCATTAAAGTCTCGTCGGGTCTTCATTCTCCGCGGTTTAATTTCAGCTACAAGGCGAAACTTTCCGGAGCCGGGGCTAGATCGACCGAAAAGCATCGGGCAGAGACGCATCCCCAACGTCGTCCCTCGTCGACGAACGGGCCAGGCCGCGGCGCGGAGGCGGCCAACGACGTTGCGAGACGATGTTTACGCTCTTCCACCCCAAAAACCTGAAAGGGTTCTCCTGTAGATTAGAGAGGCCGCGATACATGTATTTTGGCCCCGAAAGGGTGGATTGGCTTTCTGTCTCTATTACGGCGCATCTCGGCTCCTCCTAGTCAACCCCCTGTCATCCCCTCGACTCTCCATCGCTGCCGGTCCAACCCTGCTTTTCCTGCCGTCGTGATATTAACGCGAAGTCTACCACAGCTGGTCGAACGACCGTTCACGGATTCTTTTATTTTACATTCGTAAAAGTTTTACAATTCTGTTGATTATAGTTACGTTGTAATAACAGCTAGATGTACAACAAACGTAGGAATTTTTCTGTAGATTTAATTTAGGCGACCGGTATATTTTAAGACAAGGCATTCGCACGTTTCTTTTACTTTTCGCAGCACAACCAACATTTTGCAAGCAGACAAAAGGAAAAATCCAGGACAACTACCTGTGATCGTGCTGCTCGATCAAGCCATCGTCAACGCTGATTGGTGCGCTAGTTTGCACCACATTTTATATAAATGCCGCATATTTTTCCTCACTCGGTTAGATTCCAAATTGAAACTGTCACTGAAACATTTTCATTGAACTCGCACTCGTTCGTTTGTAACAGTAATTTTAAGTGTTAGAACTCGTACTTAAGACTAGTAAAATCTAACCTTATTGTCAAACAAGTTGTGCGTTTTTCTTAAACTCCTAAATATTCGAGCATTGTTAAGTTAACAGGCGAAGCGTACGAATAAATTCAACTCGATAGAGCCACTTTTACATTTTTACAAGTTTCTCTTCTACATTTGTCTACTTTTGTATTGTTAGTTTTAAATTATCAGTTTTGCTTCTCCTTTATTTGAATAGCAAAATCACTACGAAGAGAGAAGTAACCCATACTTCCGAAGACTAAATCATTCCTTCCCAAAGTCTCTCTGCTCCTTTTCCTCGGAGCATCGCGCACAAACGCGCGCGAACAGCAACAAAGCCAAGGAATCGAAGGTTCGATCGCTTCTCGCTAAATGGCGACATCCGGCAGTCGAAAATGCGAGGATAACGCGGTAGCAATACGGTGTTCGGAAGGCCAGGAGGGCGAAGAGCATGGTCGGGGGTGGCAACAAGCGGTAAAAAGAATTTGTTTTATTTTTTTTCCGTCGGAGAACGCTCTTATCGTTATTACGTCGTTTGACGGTCACAATGCAGCCGGAGAGTATTGGCCGACGGCGAGAGAGGAAAAGAGCGACACAGAGTCGAGCCTCGGAAAAAAGCACGGAAAGGGATGAAAGCCGTAGAAAGGGGGCAGGAGGGGGAGGGTGTAGCAGGAGAAAGGACGGAGGAGAAGGAGAAAGAGAAGAAAAGGAACGATTGCGTTCGGCTTGAATGCGGAGCATAACGGGCGGGGGTAAGTGCACAAGCGAACGGGCCCTTTTCGCAGTTTATTCTTCCTGAAGTCAAACGGGGAGCAGCGACGAGGGCTACGAGGGCTGTTGCGGGGGTGACCGGGGGTGGTCTCGCGAGTACCATCGTCAATAGAGGACCTCGTCGTTATTCGTCGGCCGGCATGCTCTCGAAGGGCGAGGCGTGGCATAAAGGCAACGATGAATAATTATCGCGAGTGCTTCAAGCAAAACAAACAACTAACCGCGCTCGACTTGACGGCTAAGTGGCGTATTTAACAAACAACCGGCCGAACGGGTACAGTCGCGCCGATGCACAAGGTCCGGTGAGAACGCGAACCGGCTCCTTCCGCCTCGCGTGCGCCGACCCGATGAAGGACACTCCGTGGGGATCGAAATAAAGGAGCACTTTGAATTTGTTAGCGGTGCATTGTTCGCGATTAGCCCTGGAACAAACGCGACGCCGAGTTGCTTCGCCACCGCCGCGGCTACCAGCCGCATTGTCTCGCACGCTAATCGAGTGGGGTAGGTAAAGGTGTTTAGCATCGTGTACAGCGATAGATTCCCTCCCCCCCCTTCGCCGTGTTCACTTTCCGAGTGAAAACTGTCGCCTGACATCGGATTTGCATATCAGGTATCTCTAAATATGAAACCGGAATTTTTCTATTGACCCTCTGCACTCGAAGCTGCTTTACCTTCAACTCCAAGTAATGTTTTCTGACCTAGATATATTTTCAATCTACACGATACATTTCATTTCGTGCATACGAAATTTGTTTACTATTACTCGTCCTTGTAACGATTAAATTTTTAAACAATGCTACAATTATTTTCAGTGTGAATTATTTTGCTGTATGAAAATGTTACAAAATAGAAGTATTACCGATCGATAGCTATACATTTTTCCAATCTCTCTAAAAATTTGTGGATGTCACGCCACGTTTTTGGTTCTTAATTTTTAGTTGGCCCACCCTCGCTTGCTAGAAGAAAAGAAAGCGTGAAAAGTAAAAATCGAATGTTGTTCGGTATGAAGCCGGTTAGAAATCTATTTTGTAGGATGCAGAATAACGTGCCAAAATTGTGGCAAGAGGCGCTGCTGTTGTTCTTGGGCCACGGTATGCCGAATTTAGAAAGCATTACTAATTTTTAAATGTGGACAGCTAATTTCGTCATCTGTATATGGGAGAGAGCATAAGCAACGTGACAAGTTGCAAATCTTTAAATATTGAAAGTATTTTACAAACTTTGACAGGTTTGAGCTAAACAATAGTTCTAGCGAACCTAGGTTGGCTAACTGGTTTTACCGACGCATGGACAACAATTTTCTTCCGGAACAATTTCTTTTTCGGTTTCGATTCGTACCGCAGAATCACAAACGACCGTCAGACGACGACAGCGTTGTAAAAGAAATCGATTGGCCGGAAGGAGAGCTCGTAACTCAAAAATCCATCGTAGCTATCGACTCAATCTGACCTCCTTTTGGAAATACACTTCGCAGTATTACAAATGTAAATGACTAAGAATAAAACGAACGACTCTCCGAACTATCGGCTCATGCAAATATCGAGAAGTTACATAAAATATCGTACTTCAATATAACTCCGTCGTTTTCCTGATGCCGGTAAAAATTTGAAGTACCATCTCCATTGAATATAAATCACGCGTTGCCCCCAGTATCCGTTTTCGTATTCTATCCTCGGATATTTCAATTTCTATCTGAGATGTACGTTTGCACAATCATCTTTCTCTTCGTTCAACGTATTAACCGCTCGCATATAGAACCGTGCATTTCATAACGGCACCTTCAAACAATCATAACTTTTACCCGAAATAAAACTGATTGGTTAAAATAAGCGTCAATGTAATCGCGGTATTCCGTTCAAAAATAATTTCTCGGTTGCGCCGTGGTAAATATGGAAATTTTTGGTCGTTGAACTTTCTCACTTATGACGTTGCCGTTTTTATTTTTATTCATTATCGCATTTACACTGAACGCAACGGTGTCGATATACTTATTTTCTCACTTGTATAAAAATAAAGTTGAATGGAAAGGTTAGCTTCGTACCTTTGAGCAAACATAATTTTTCCCGCAATAACGAGCGATGATAGTGAGAAAGTTAAGATATAAAAATTAGGTTAAACGCTCTCTATTTAAACAAACAAAATCGATCTTCGTACGATTTGCACGCGTTAAAGAACTAATAACACAAAAATCTACTCAAAAAAGTTTTTGCGAAAAGAAAAGAAAAACAAATTAATAAAAGGTAACGATCAAGATGTCAAAATCAGGTAAAACACTCTGTATAATAAAGCTGTGCATAATAACCGAATTTCTTGATTAAAACATTTCATAATATTTGCATTCTGAAATCGAACATTACAAATGCAACGATCTACTAATATCTCTATTATCTGTCAAATGTATGAATATTTAAACAATTACGCTGTGTTAACATTACACGTCACAGTACACACTGTTGGAATATTTTTACAGATTTTCGTGTATTTGTAACTCAAAAACATTTAACCCTTTGCACTCTAGACAATTTAAATTAAAAAATTCCGGCATTTCTGTCTGCAAAGAATGTTTCTACACTGTGCACTTAACAATGCACTTAACGAATTCACGATTTACAGAATACAGGCAAATTTAATGAAATGAAAACTGTTTGAAATAATAGTATGGTAATTTTGATTGGTGCCTCAGAATCATCGTTCGAGTGCGAAAGGTTAAAATACAGTAAATTGTAAAACTCGATCGAATTCAGGAATGCGAAACGGGATTCCGCGTACGAAAATTTGAAGCTGCATAAATGCCCTCGCGCTTCTCATTACATTTCGAATTCTCGAAATTCAACACTTCGATTTCTACCATATATCTATTAAACGCGTAACAATTTTCAGAACACAAGTGTGCTCTTTCTGGGAATCTTCCAACGTTTGCAGTAAAGATTCGGTGCGTTCCCCTGAAATGTATTATTCATAATTTGATACGATATACGTGAAATTTATACTGTAACATTATACGGCAAATACTCCCGTGTGATGCCAAATGCACCGAACATTAAGCAGAATTTGTTACCGAAGATAAGGGGAACGTAATACTTCAGCGCACTCGCATCTGCCCCTTCCACTGTAAATAAAACACCTTAGGAAACCGAGAAGTAACAGAGAATTCTAATTTATCGAAAATGCTTGGGAAAGAAGCGCATCTGAAAGCATAGAATGATTGTCATTAAAAATAATCGAATGGTTAAATGGAT
This sequence comes from Agapostemon virescens, assembly GCA_028453745.1. Lineage (NCBI taxonomy): Eukaryota > Metazoa > Arthropoda > Insecta > Hymenoptera > Halictidae > Agapostemon > Agapostemon virescens. Next base: position 11,001,953 of record CM052099.1, read on the forward strand.
GAAAAAATAAGTCTGTATTGAAAGAAACGAAATAAGTATTAAAAAAAGAAGTAACAGCAGCAGCGTTTTCTTAATATCGTTAGAGAATTCTGAGTTATCAAAACTTCTTGCAAACGAAGTACGTCTAAAAGCACAGAATGATGGTTATTAAAAATAATCATACAGTTAAAAGGATGGAAAAATAAGTCTCTATTGAAAGAAAGGAAATAAGTAATAAAAAAGAAGTAACAGCAGCATTTTCTTAATATCGTTAGAGAATTCTGATTTATCCAAACTTCTTGCAAAAGAAGCGCGTCTAAAAGCACAGAATGATGGATTTTAAATCTAATCAAACGGTTAAAAGGATGGAAAAATAAGTCTTTGTTGAAAGAGAGGAAATAACGCATTTTCATCCGCATTTTACTTATAACCACCATCAGCTGTTTCTTCTAAAACAACCAAACTTTAATTAGTATGTTAAAAGAAATGTCACGTTCACGAATAATTCAACCTAAACACAGTGATTTCGTCCAACGCTAAAACCTGAAAATCTAAAAACCCAGTAACGTTATAGCAATCAGTTGACATTCAACTTTTCGCCGTTTGCTTAGAGAAGACGATATTTTCGGATGTCCAGGAAGTGTTTTGAAAATGTCGGCACAAGACGTCTTTAAGACGTCTCACTTTGTAAATGGAGCCTTCCCAGGACACTTCCCAGGACACTTACAGGACGTAACGAGGACGTATAGGGGACACACGGACATTATCGCGACATCCCCGGAACATACGGAACGGTCGTCGCAGACGTATATATATCTGTGCTGTTCGATTACAAATCTCTTCCTTACAAATCGCGCAAACAATGACACCACAGGTCGACGCGAAAACGTCAACTGCGAAATGGTCCCCAAAGTCCCTTTTCTGACTTTTAACCTCTTTTGAGTAATTAGAAGTACTCTAATCCTAAACTTCGCGGCTAAAGGTTGGCATAAGACATCGTTTGCCTTGTAGAGAACGTTTCTACTACTTGGATCCTTCAGAAAGGACACAGCTGCCAAGGATCATCATAAGCGGCGGCCAAGGAATCGTCTGTCTTGTGCAGAAAGTTCTGCCAGTTGGGGCTTTTTAGAAACCATTGTTTCGCTGTTCGTCGATTGTTGCTCTGCATCGATGTGTCTGCCTATAAAAAACATCGGAATGAAACATGACCGTTGATGACAAAAGAAGTTACGCGTACGCGATAGCGGCCGGCAAAGTGTTAACCCTTTGCACTCGGATGGTGACTCTTAGACACCACTGAAAATAGCTGCAGCACTGTTTAAAATAATTTTTACATCGCTACGCTTGTGTCAAAGAAATTCGGAAAAATTGAATTGTTGCAAGGATGGGTAATAGTAAAAGAATTTTATCGTAGTAAAAGAAATATATCGTGTAGAATGAAAATATTCTAGGTCAGAAAAAATGGCCTGGGAATAGAGTTAAAACAGTTTCGAGTGCAAAGGGTTAAGCCGGCCGGCGACAGTGCTGTAAATAGTCGAAATAAAGTACATTAAGCTTCATTTCGTTTTCTAATAAATTATATGCGGCACCGAAACTCTAAATTGTTCTGTTCGGAGGAGGAAGTGCGTCGAGACATCGGAGATCGATTCACTAAAAATCGAAAACCGAGGATCGTCGGTGTTTGCGGGCCAGAACGAAGAAGAAGAAGACGCGTGGCGTCAGGGAGCTGCTCGGTCAGGTTATGGCTATAAAAGTTTACGATCCACCTACATAGCATCTCCATTAGCGTGGTCGGGGTACCTCGCGCTGGTAACGCGATCCGTGATCTCTCCCCGCGACCCGTTTTCACCTGTCCCGATGATATCGCGGTTCGCAGGGGTCGAGACGCGAAATAAAGGGTGAACAGCGAGGCGTGGAGCGAAAGGAGATGAGAGGAGGCACTATTTTTACCCCTAAATGTAAGGGTATACCGTGGTTCCGCATTACGCGGCGGAACACCAGTAGCCGGAGCACGGAATAATACCTGGGGCCGAGAACTTTCACCCTTTCTACGGAGCTTTAAAACGCTCCCCCATCGTTCCCCATGGGAAGACAAAGAAAGGAGGAGGAGCGGGACAGGGCGGCGCGGACAGCCAGAAGATGGGGAGCCAAGGAACGGGTAGAACAGATAGAACGGGGCTTTCCTCTTAAAGGCGAGATCCGACCAAACGGAGGGCCACCCCTTTGACGTCGTTTAGGTAAAATACGACGGTCCTGGGAGGCTCCTGGGCCCTGTCAACGCAAGCTCTTCGAGACTCCTCCGAGGGAATCTTCGTGCCGCGTGCCGGCGGACAGAGTTTCACTCTTCCGTCACGCTTCCGAGAGTAGAACTTACACCTCCGAGCATAGATCGTGACGTTCGCTCTTCTTATTCTTATTCTCGGTCCCCGATATCGCTGCTGTTTCTCAACAGTGAAAGTCGCCGGGGTTTACTATCCAGCGAACAGGGAGCTGTCGAGCTGTAGTTTCGAGGGTTGTCAAAATGCAGCTTCGGCGAGTTCTTTGTTTGCAGGGAAATGGATACTAAAATACTGTGCCGTGCAAAATTAAAGGATCACTAAGTGCTCCATCAAAAGTTGCCGGTGTTCAAAGTGTTGTAATTTTATGGTTAACATATCGTAGAATATTCGTGCTCGCCTCAGAGTTTCAGCCTTCTACTTTCGAAATCTATTATTCAGGTTTCTCAACGAAGTTATGCGCACTATGTAACCGGTGAGAAAGGGAACATTTAGCAATTTCGAATATCCGATGGGCGTTCGAGAATTTGTTTATTGAACGGGACCAATGAACATTTGACGATTGGAATTTCATTTTTCGTACGGCATATTTGGCACAGTTATTAAACATTGAATGAAAAGTTTATTCTCAAGAGTTATCGTGAAAATGTATATTCTGTATGTTTTCTTTAGTGCTTAGTGGTGCAATAAACATGAATTTACTATATAGGCACTATACTTAAGTTTCTCTTTTACATTTGTCTAATTTTATATCGTTAGTCTTAAATTGTTAGTTATGCTTCTCGTTTTTCGAATAGCAAAATCACTATGAAGAGAGAAGTAACCCAAAGTTCCGAAGACTATTGTTAATGGAAATTTGCTAAATTTCTGTCTCGTTTTTCCCGACAATGATGTATTTATTACTCAGCCTACTGATCTGGAATGCTTTTCTTCGGTTCTCGTTCCGAATGCTTTGAGATGCATGACAAACGTCAGATTGGCTTTCAGGGTTTCTCCAATAGCTACGTGACAGAACCTCTATATGGTTGCTTTATTTTAGGCGAGCGCAAAATAGTACCGTCACAAAGCCAACTGTCGATCTGAATATTTCCACTATCCATCATGAAAAGGTCAAGTCTGAATTTCCGATATTCTAGGTTTGAAATGCGCTTAGTCGAATAGTAAAATCCATACAATATAATATTTATCGGAAATGTAATTGCATAACGAATTCTACTATTCTGTTCTATTCTCATAATGAATTTCGAAAAATAAAACGATTGCGATTAGCAAGAATTGTTCGCTAGATTATTTCGACTGAAACAAACAGAAGACCTGATTAAGCACAAAATAATTTCGTTAGCGTCTACTTCGTTAAAAATACCATCGCATTATATACAAAAAATATAGCATTTTAATTGAAAAAATTAAATTGTTTTTTATGTTTCCAACAATACCATTATAATACAAAAAAATACCACATAAAGTCTCATACGAACTCCATATATTATTTATTATTTGTAATTATTTATACCCATCAAATATACTCTTAATGTAACGTTGGAAATGACATAATCATACAACGGTTCAAATACGATGCAGCAAGGATAGAGGTTCAGCGTAAGACAGAGTTGAGGATGAGCCAAAGGTGAAATCATAGTTTCTGAAAAACTCTGGAATGTTTGATAAAAATTTAAACGCTTCATAGATTAATTGTTAACGCAGCATAAGAATGAATAAATAAATTTGTTCGAATATGATATATTCAAAAGACGGACCTAATTTCAAGTTGAAATGATGGAATGGTAGAATGTTACAGTGGCTTTCAAAATGGCAACCTGCCCGAAGGTATCGTTAACGAAATCAGTAGCATGCCCCAAAAATTTAAATAAATCGAATCTTGCATTTTCATTTTCGGTTCGAAGATACTTTGTAAAATTCCAAATAATATTTCACAAATTCTATTTAACTTTAATTAGGAATTCCCACTTCTTAAAATATCCCAAAATGGCCAAAAGAAAGTTACCGGACAGAAGTTTACTGTGACTCTGAAAATAGAAATAAACCAGGACTGCATATTGGCGACTGTTTTGAAAAATTCCATACAATATAGAAGTATAAAATATAATTTTTTAGGGCATTATCATGCAAGCACATGGCATAGTTTCTGTGTAAAATTGCCGGTCAGCAAAGTGTTAAATTGTAATTTTAACGAAAACTAATATCCATTCGTAAATTGCAATATGTTCAGAATATTTAGAGATCGGGACGAAATAAAACGAACAAATAAAAAGTATAAATAATCTGAGATGGATTCGTGCGTGGCCGTATGCACTGACTGGAATAGTAAATTAATAGAATAGTTCTAGTGTTAATGAATTCGCATTCTACCGACGAAACGATGTTTCAATAATCCACGGGTGTAGCATCGGAAACCGGTTTCGAAGCAATTTTTACGTAAGTCGTTTCTGATCGGTGCAATATTTCCACGCGTGCGGAAAACGTCCAATGTTCAGACACCAAAGCTGCTAGCCAAGAGTTTCGCCGGCCGCCGACATCGCGAAATCTCTGCGAAAGCTTTCAACGGTCCGTGTCTTTGTATTGCCGGAGTGGCCGAGAGTGGCGGGCGCCGAGATTGTCGGCGGAAGAGTACGGCCAGGTCTCGTAAGAGAGGTCTGGTTCGAGAGAAGCAAAGTTAGCGACACGTCCAAACTTATCTCCCCTCTGTTTAATTTAACGTAGCTTCGAGTTAGCCGTTAACGGGGTGCCGGGGAAACTCGGCCGACAAGCGTAGTTCTCTGCGATCACGGACCTTAGTTTTCCGTCGCGTCCTAAGAACCCCGTCATCTGCTTCTTCAACGGCAAGTCCGCTACTTGTCAACGCCGCAAGCCGAGCCCGATGGGCAACATTAGGGTAATGAGACACGTCCAGACAATATTTGATACATGAAGATACAGTTCTAGCTGTTGAGGCTTTCGGGTGTAAACCGTCTCCTTGCGGAATCGTTTAACAACGTTTCCTCAGCGTTGCAGCTAACTTCGTCAGGGGGTTGAAAGACAGACCGATATACAGTGGCTAACACAAGTTATTTTAATTCGCATGAGGTATTTTTAAATATTACTATTGTTATGCGTTCTCTGCTCTTTATTCGGCGAACGACGCGGCATCTCGTTTATTTAACCCTTAACACTCCAAGCAATTTTAATTTCAAAATAGAAAGATTTCTTTCACCTAAAATAGTTGCACTGTACATAGTTCATTTCCTTTCGCGAGTAGAAAGTTTATTACTATTACTTGTACTTTAACATTTCCATGTTTACCGACTTCTTCAATGCAAACGTAGTTATGTAAAAGCTGCTTTAAATAATAGTAAGCGAATGTTTAGTGCCCCCTCAGAGGCGCCATTGGAGCGCCAAGGGTTAATAAATATGTATGTACAAATTAATAACTATTTACGTTATTACGTTTTCGTTTTACCGAAAATGTATTTCTTCTTCTACAATTTTCTATCAATTCATAATAATGCTCAGAGTTGTATAAGTAATTTGTTTTTTTTATTTTCATTTCTATCAACCCAAAATCACTGTCATTCGGTAGAAAGGAATGACCAAATACCAAAAATTTGTGGTGTATCGTTTCAATAATATTATTTGATGAATGAGCAATTTTCATCCATGTCAATGCTACTTTAATATTACGATCTTGGCCTAAACAAGCATCACTGTAAGCCATTACATGTTTTTATTGTAATTTGTCGGCTTATTATGTAGTTAAAAAATGCGCCAAAGAGGGCCACGTGCCATTTCAAGATAATGTTTATATAATTTCTTTAAAGTCTTGACTTAGACCACTATCATAATTAACACTGAATGAATTCCATATAATGCTGAATTTACAACCCCTAATCTAATGGTTCATTTTTGACAATATCATAGAAATTACATTGAATCAATTTAGTTTAAAATAATGTGGTGTGAAATAACTGATAAACTCATTTTGTTTTAAATTTTGACATAGACCACTTTCATAATTATGGGCTCAAATGAAACTATGAGATGAAATATTGAATTAAAAATATGAAATATAATCAGAAAACTATGAAAAATGGAATGGTAAAAGTATCGTACGATAATAATTAAAAACAAGAACAAACATAATTCGTGAATGTCTCGCGAACAGAGACCGAGGGATGGAAGCGTCTACCGGGGTAAGTTATTTAGGCTGATGACCTTGCTAAGATATTTCAAGGTTATTGAAATCAGCGATAAGGCGACGCATCTAGTCAATTACCCAATATCCTCCCGAACAGCGAGACAAGTTGTTTCGCGCCATTTGCCGGCTAATTTGTAGTGGGAAAAGTTGAAGGGATCCCTGCAGAGGGAAGTTCGGGTAAAGGCGGGTCGCGTATTCCGTTCTCGAAAGCAGGGGCGAGTACACGGGCGGGCCAACCCGCGCCGTTCCCCTGGGGAATGAAATTTTAATGAGTCATAATGAGAACGCCGGAATATTAAGTAACGAGGCGGCGAGCACCGCCGGCAAGGAATCGACTTCAGCGGCTGACGCGCGCGCCATGTTTACGCTGCAATTGCTCCTCGGCAATGCGCGAGGGCGAAGCTCCGATGCGAGGGCGCAAACCGCGGACGAGGATGCACTCGAAAACCTTGGACATTGCTGCAGAAAAAACACGCGAAAGGCGTGGGAAAAATTAGGTATCCCGCAGTCCAGTTTTCGACTGCGCTTGAAATTTCGCGGCGGATATCTTCTTCCATCCTCGAGCCACGTTCGCCGGACGACGCAACATGCAAATTTCGCCGGGAATCGCGTGCACCGGTTACATCGCCAAAGGAATTTACGAGCGAGAAACTGGCGGGAACGTTTGGCTCGGAGAGCACACTGTTGCAATTATTTATTGTCTTTTTCTTCTGGTTTTTAATGGGCGCGGATGGTTTCGATGCTCCTCGCTTCATACGTTCCTGCGTCGACTGCATGGATCGCGCATTTTTCAGGCAACAGTTTATTTTACTTGTTGTTTATGATGCGCATTGTCTTTTCTTTTACCACGTTCACCGCAATTTTGTTTATTATTGAGGAGATATTATTTGTTTCAGTTGGTTGATTCGTAAGGCGTTGGAAACTGGCGAGATTATTGTAATCGTTCCATACGATATTAACCCCTTGACTACTGCAGACTTTGATACGCATCGATCATTTCATACGACGGACATTGAGTTACGAAGTGCGCCGGGATCGGCGAACTTTTGGGTGGTGATGCATTTTTGTGAAAACATATTTCGATATGTCACAAAAATTGAATTTCACTACATTAAAACGAATTATTTATTTCTTTGGACCGACTGAGTATAAATATTACGAATTTAATATTAACGTAAAGTTTTTTACAAGATATCTTCACAAGCCAAACTATGTCGAGCGCTTATAGGCGCCCACAGTAGCCAAGGGGTTAATAAATGTTGAATGAGAAAGTATTTGAAGAGTTTTTAGTAAAATTGGAATTTTTATTGCAAATAACGGTGAGTATTTTTTAGAATTTTAAATTAACCTCTTGGACACGATACGCCTCTATAATGGCTTTCGTGAATGTCGTCTTATATTGGGATGCACAATTACAGTGGCTCGAGCACACACAATTGTATCGCTGATTATTAAAGTTAAAGTATGTGCATTATATCTTGAAGAAAAATTATAATTTAGTTATCAAGAACGTCATTCCAATCTCCTCTGCCGTACAGAGAAACAGACTCGCGCAAAATTCAGCAGTACCTAGAGGTTCAAGATGGATTCGATCTTGGCGAAGAAATTGCTCAAATCTAACCCTTTCGCTACGGGTGGGTTCTCTGCGAAGATACTCCCGCTGATCGGGCTGCTGCGACAAAAATGCACGCTACACGTTACATCCAGGCTGTTTTGACAGTATTTTCAAAGAAAACAAATATTTGTTTCGTGAGAAATAAATGTTGCGAAACAGAAGACTAAAACTGCACGTTCAGAGTGACATACTTGATGTGCCATAACTGCATACGTCCGTCAAATGTACAATACGCGGCACTTTATGGAAAGCGACTATAGTCGCCCGTAGTACCTCAGTGGCATCTTATGGAGGACGACTACAGTTGCCGGTAGTAGCGAAAGGATTAAACTGCTATAAAACGTATGACGGGATTTGTGAAGTCACGTTATTCTCACTACGAGAAGAATGGAGTCGAATTTGGTAATAGAAGGAGAAATATTTTGAGAGGAATACAAGCCTGGCATTCCATTTTGTAGTTAATAGAGCCGCTATAGTTGAGTGCATGTGAAAGGAGGCCTACCTTCTTCCATAAATCATTTTTTCCGTAGATCACCTCGCTAGGCACGTATAGTACAGTATATAATAAAATAATTCGACCCACAGATGGAAAATCGAGCATAGATTTGCATTTCGATACTCTGTAAAATACCCCACAAAAATAACAAGAATTCATTGTTGTTCAGCAGACTTGTAAAAATTGATTGATTTAATGTAAACTCGTGAACGTAGAAACGAAGTGGCTCGAATAATTCGCTAATCCACTATGCGTATTCGATTTCGAATACGGGCGATACGTATCGCGCATGTACCCAGCAACGAAGACCGTCGCGCGACATGATTTTTCTGTAAGCGAAATCCTATTCAAAACCGTCTATCGAACAGGTCGAAAAAAAAACTAAAAAAAATGAAAGGTAGATATCGTACGCGCGTTTGTCGAGGCGATCGGTGCTCGATATTCAATCGAAACGAGAATTGGTCGGCAGCGGTGTACCAGCCGTTTTCTTCTCTCTCTCTCTCTCTCTCTCTCTCTCTCTCTCTCTCTGTAACTTTTTTTTCTCTGGTTCACCAATTCTGGTTTGCGCGTTTGTAAAATCACTGGCTAAATAATGTACAGACACGGTGCACCGATGTTCGTTCAAGTGAAATCGGTTGCAGTAGGCTGAGAAACCGTGTGTTTTCATACTTCGAGCGGAAACCGATGGTAACGTGCTCGGTACGTGTACATATTTCCAAAAAGCAATTTTATAAATTTTTCTAGCGGACAAACAACATTTTGTTTATTTTAACGACACGCGACGGTGTTCTTTTTTCTTTTTTTAATGCTATCCTGGATTCGAACGCAAAAACGCGTGTCTTACTACGCGAGCGAATCTCGTAATCTGTCTGTTTGTACATTTCCATAGGAATCGCTGAAAGCAAATCTTTGTGTCAACAAATTCTCCGATACTTACGGACGATATTTGTGGAAATTCATTTCTTCGCATTACGCGTTACAACGTCACAGAAGAATTGACCTAAATCGTGGCCAAGCCTTTTCATAAATATATATGCATGCGGTTGCTGGCTCCGGAACATGAGCTTCGGGCCATTATACGTAAGCCTGCGGAACATAAGCCGATTTATTGTGACCACCGTAGTTTAACCAACACAAATTATTTCGAGCTAGGATGCTGGAAAGTGCCTGACGACTTGCAGTTGGCAAATACGCGCATCTCCAACGTACAAGCATTTAAGGAATAATAGCGTAAAAACGTAGGAAGCCAGGTGAACAGGAACACCTGATCGCTTCCGTCGGGAAAACTCGCCATTTTCTAGACGCCTTGGGCCTGTCCGTATTGCACCACTCAAAATTCCTACACTATTATTTAAAACAATTTTCACATCATTATGTTTGCAATTACGAAATTGTTAAATATTTAACACATAATAATTCAACTCCGTATGAGTAAGAGGGAATACATCGTGTGGATTGAAAATATTCCAGGTTAGACAAAATGCCTTAGTTTTGCAGTTAAAACAGCTTCGACTGCAAAGGGTTAACAGGGTTAAAACAGCTTCGACTGCAAGATTTGCAATCTGATTCGTTCTGAGCGACGGCGGTTGAAGACCGTGACTCCGAGGGCAACATGGCGGACGCCATGGGCTGAGAAATTGCTTCTAAATAACCGTAGGACGAGGAAGACCAGCTGCTTCGAAAACATCGTCTCAGGACCTGTACCCGACAGAAACTCACGCCGTTGCGTCGCAAAGGGCGAAAAGTCAACGGGGAAACAGAACGATTCGGCTCGACGAACGGGAGGCGGGGGTAAGCGAAAGGGGAGGTTCTTAAGAAAACTCGTAATATTTACCCAACGGAAATCAGGCACGACGTAAAAATACAAATCGCCCTAATCATTATTTACTTTACTTTACCGAGCACCCAGTGGCCCACTCCCCCGCGAACCGGCTCCCCTAACCGATGAAAAGGCGTTTTCGATCTTCGCCGCGCTCGAAAACGACGATTCAACGCGAAATTCCACGATCCGGAACCAAGTGTCTGATTAAAGAAGATTCCTCCATCGATCCTGAGCCGCTGCGAACCGTCGACTTCATCAGCCACGACGATTGAAGTCGAGAAGGGCCCGGCCCAGAGATTTGTATTTCCGCTTACAAATGCGACTGCCGTGCAAACGCGAATCGAAGAAACATGTTGAAAGTGTACGGAATGATCTGGAGTTGATCGATGTCAGAAACAGAATGGCGGGGACGACAAATATCTTCTTGCCTTTTAAATTTTCCTTTGCAATTATAAGGTAGAGGAGCCATTTACTGTGGGGGTCGTCGCCAATTACTTTACCTCTTTTTCCCCCCGTTAAATTCAGTGAATCGTGTATTTGTTAAACCTAAACACGTAGAACATAGTTCTTAAAATTCCACACGAATTATATAAATATTTTTATAGTAAATTCGCGAAACTGCTAAGTTCTGATCACATATGTTCTTTATTAAATAATTAGAATACATTTTTTAAACAACCTGGAGAAATAAATTCGCGAAACTGGTGAGTTCTGATCGCATATGTTCTTTATTAAATAATTAGAATAGATTTTTTAAACAACCCGGAGGATATCGGTCGTAAATATTGGATAGGAATATCGAAACATAGTCGGAAAATAGAGTATCGGATGATTAAGTGCAATTACAAAATTTAGAAAGGTCACAAGCCATCATCGGCGAAACGCCGAAAAGTGACATTTCAGCGATCATTCTACTTTTATTTACATGTAAATTGCCACTCAAACGGGGCTGGTCGGGTGAACTAATTATTCCAGTCGATATTTGCTGGCCATTAGCAAAGCAATCGCAGAGAGAAAGAGAGAGAGGGAGAGAGAGAGCGAAAATGGCTCTCGATATCGACAGTTAATAAATTTAACTTTCATAGAATATACTTGTCTTCGTCAGAGAGAGAGAGAGAGAGAGAGAGAGAGAGAGAGAGAGAGAGAGAGAGAGAGAGAGAGAGAGAGTTCGGTCTGATAAACGCGATCGTCGGCCATACGGTGAAAGAAATTCAATTAGGTTCACGACGAACGTATCTCGATGCGTTTCTTCTTTTTCTCCAAGAATCTTCTGACTCGACTCAAACTACCCCTCTTAATCAGAGGTAATCGGGAAATGGGAAAAATCTTACCGACGACGAGCACGAGACACGATTCTGACGAAGGGGAAAGAATAAAAAACAGAACGTCCAGAGATTTCGGAGGCGAAGACGCACCGAACTGTTTCTTTAACCCCCTATGGGCCGAATTTTTGTTTTTAATCCAAAAAAAAATTGGGGAAACGAAACATGAGAAATTATAAACCTATATATGCAAATGAAAAAAGATTTTTCCGTTTAAACAATTTTATTGCAATATATTCACTATGTGACTTTCAGGTAACAACGGCCTATAAAGTTTGCACTTCTGTGCATAAAAGCTTAAACGTGAAATTCCATAAAACAATTTGCACTTGACGTTAAACATTTTATTTTTGAAAACTCTTTGTTGGATCACATTGCAGTGCATACATATTGGTATAGCCAACTATATTCCTTATAATTTCTTTGTCAAATAGTTTTCGAAAATAGGTCATAGGAGAATGGGATGCTTCGGGGACATTAGGGCAATCTCCTTTCCAAGGGCGATAACAACTATTATTATTCGTCTGGGATAGTGGTTGTCAAACAATTCTTTGTGGTCCTGCATCTTCCTCATCTGACAAGGATCGAGTACTAAATTCTTCGTCACTGTCAATGACATTTATCCGTCGTCGGGGAAGTACTATTACATCTTCATCGGACTCGGAATCTAATAAGGAATCATCGGATGTATTATCGCTAATGCATCTAATTCTAATTCCTCTGTTATTTCTATCTGATTTTGTATTCATATTTTGGATATATGATGTACAAATCTGAAAACAGGAGAAAGCACAAGCTGTATCCTAAATGTACCGAAATCTGCCATAATAGATGCCATAAAAACTGTATCATAAAAAAACAGTGACAAATTGAAAATGGAAATGCAAACAAATAGGTTGTTATTGATATACGAACCCAGAGCTATTGTGTTAACTATTTTTAGTTTGGTAATCACTGACAAAAGCACAAATAATATCAAATGGTTTCGGTTATTTTTACTGCAGACAGTTTGCACAGCATTTATTTTGTTATTTCAGGTTGATGAGCCTAGCAACGGTTATAAATATTAATATTGGTTGTCTTGGCAACGTTATAGAATTAAGATTTATGTGTTTTCTCATGAAAAAAGCTATAATTATTTGGTAAAATGTCGATAAATTAAAATGTGACCTAAAAGTTACACGGGCCATAGAGGGTTAATGTATCTTTTAATGGAAAAGTTTACGTAAAATGTGGGAACGGTTTTAGAATGTGAATAACTGCCAAATAAGAAGTCAATAACCAGTCAATTTCACTCGTCTCGTTTTCGAGAAAATTTAATGTGTAGATCAATTGGGCTCGTGTGCTTCACGCGGGAAGTAGAATTGGTTAGCCAAGAGCGGACGCGTCAGACAATTCCTATCTAGCAACGCGTGTAGGGTAAAGAATATTTATTTGAAGGTATTCTGTACTTGATAGAACGTTATAGAATTGAGGTTTATGCGCCATGTCATGAAAAAAGCTATAATTATTTGGTAAAATGTTGATTAATTAAAATGTAACCTGAAAGTTACCCATAGAGGGTTAATGTAAGAAAATTGTTCGAATATAACTTGAAAATACTTCCTTCCAGGTAATTAAACTAAACGAATATGTTGTGTTAAGATGCGGCTAGTCTTTACATTTTTACACTGTCTGTCGTACTTTACATTTTGTTTCTCGTCTTTTGATATCTCACCTTTTTACCTTTAGTCTAGTTCATTTTGGTCTTTCATAATTTTAGTGTATAGTTGTCCGTTCATCCAATGAAGAATTTATAAAGTTCTTTATTTTCATACAACACTAATTGTCGTTCTTTTATCCCGAATTGAGTGATAATAAAGTGAAGTAATTTTGGTAACACGTTTCTAGACCAATAGACAGAGTGTATGCCAATTTTCAGGTCGATCGGAATCGAATTACGAAAAATGTTGAGATCGGTGGAATCGGCCAACTCCCGAAGTTGGGAAACTGAACGGGGAAGTCGCGACCCCAACTCCCGAAACCGTCTAAAAATTTAGTTTCTCCGATTCGTTTAAAACTCTGGCTACACGTAACTGGACACGTAGGCAGTGTGAATACCAAATTTTAGCTCGATCGGAATGAAATTGCGGCCGTGGCGCGACTTTGAAATTTTGGGGCTGGTGAAAATCGCGAAAATGGGAAAATGGGGTTGATAGAATGAAGCTTCCTGAAGTCCCCTGAAACGGAAGCCTAGAAAATTGGGGGTCTTCTTAAAGAGGAAGGTTTGACGAAGATTTTCGTGTGTGATTCATGTCGATAGCTCTAATAGTTTGGTCGGGGCACGACTTCAAAGATTGCCAAATATCGCCAACTAGCGAAGGGACGACTCATGACCTGTCGAAAATCGTGAAAAATAGGGGAAAAAATTTCTGATCCCCGATTCTTTTGTAATTTTGGTAACACGTTTCTAGACCAATAGACAGAGTGTATGCCAATTTTCAGGTCGATCGGAATCGAATTACGAAAAATGTTGAGATCGGTGGAATCTTTTGATATCTCACCTTTTTACCTTTAGTCTAGTTCATTTTGGTCTTTCATAATTTTAGTGTATAGTTGTCCGTTCATCCAATGAAGAATTTATAAAGTTCTTTATTTTCATACAACACTAATTGTCTTTCTTTTATCCCGAATTGAGTGATAATAAAGTGAAGTCAGCGATCCTCTATTATTGCTGAGCACTGAGAGACGCTGCAGCAACGATCGATTAAAAAGGCGGCCACCTTATTTGTGCATCTAACAAAGAAAATTCGATTATTTTTCACCGCAATCTATGCGCTCAACAGCCCCCCCTACTGAAGTACAATGATCCACATCGAAGTAAGAACAATCACGTATCGACGCTTCTACAGCTTCCTGAGAGGAAGTGCTGTAGCAGGTCGGAAGTAAACCGTTAGGAGAATGATGTGCTCGGCGAGATCGGGGGCAAGGGGGATGAAAAATAAGCCCAGAGGGTTCGGGTACAAAATGGCTCATTGGCCACGCGTTCGCCTAACTACGTTACTCGTGGCGAAGCCATTTCTTCTCGCTCGGAGCCTCGGTCGAGCCCTCGAATGCCGGGGTGCGGAATTGCGGGCGGATATCGCCGGCGTCAGTCTGCTGGAACCGGGAAGAAAAAGGAATTTCGGAAAAAAGAATAGGAGATCGACGATGCGACGGCCGGGCTAAAGAAATATCCGAGCGCCCCTTAGCCGCGGGCCTGCGAAATTGAATACTGCCCCGCGAAATTGAAACAGGAAATTCGACGCGATTCGTTGCCGCTTTGTTGCCGTGGCTTGGCTCCGGATTTTATTTTCGTCCCCTCGGCCGGTCTACTGATTCCGTTCGCCGCGATACACCGTGTATTGTTATAGAAACAATGCGAAGAAAGTGAGCTTGCTGGGAAGAAAGAAGTCGGATAGCTTCGGGTTCTCGCTCTCTTTCATTTGCGATTCTGGATTTAATCGGAAATAGTCGCGGGCTATCTTGTTTCTTACACGGCTTCGTTCTTTAAGAAATATTTTCTATTATTCGCATGAAAAAGCCGCCTCTTTGCTTCATTGCAATATATCGTTCACTTAGACCCTTCAAAGAATCGGGAACAAACAGACAGATTAGAATTAAAATACAAAATTCAATTTCTTCAAGTAAAACAGGAATTAAATTTTATTAACACGTTCTGTGCCAAGCTGTTTTTGCTCGATTTTTCATTCAGGCCATTTTATGAGTGACTAAAGATTCATGTATTATTACAAACTTATTTGCTTTATTCTACATTGCACTTTTTAATGGGTTATCTAAAATGAACTGTAGGATGTTGTTTTAAAATAAAAAACGTACTACGTATTATATTTTGGCGGTAGCTGAAAATTGAGAAAGAGACGAGAAACAGGCCGTCCAATTGTCCATTTGTCCATCTGTTGGTACGCGTAGGAAATAACGTCACTTCAGTGTAAAAATACAATTTTCTCGATACAGAAAAATATAATTAATCCTCTATAATGCGGACGTTTTAATTGGACCATTTTCCCTGGGTTGAAAGACGCTATTTCAAAAGTATTCTGTCGGAGAATACAACGAGTGCCTCTAGCGATGACGTATCAGCCGGATTTCAAGGATAAGCCCCACGGTCACGTTTAAATTCACCACACACACCGTGTACAGTAAATCGGTCGGAAATGATCACGACGTTTCGCCAGACGTTGCCCCGGAGCTACAAAACAAAGTGGGCCATCGCGAGCGGTAAACTCTGTGGTTCCGAAGAGACTACAACATTTTTCTTATAAAAGCACTTCTGCGTCGGAATAAGAGAATTTTCTACCACCGATGAAGAAGTAAATGTAGGTCAAACCTGTAAAGACCGAGTTTAACAGAGAATTTATTTTATTTCGTTGGTGCTGCTCAATTTTTACAATGCGATAAGCTTAGACAATACAATTTTCATACTACGTTTATTGAAAAAACCGAGTGAGCTCTTAGAATGTCGGAGCACAATTCGCAACGATGGAAAAGTTACAGACGTTGCAGCGAATGTAGTGTAATAATTTATTTCGTTTCGTTGGTGCTGCTTAAATTTTGCAATTAATAATTCATAGGAAATTAATGTTAATATTAATATGTTTCAATCTTTAATGAAATTGTCGTAGGCAATGCATTTAAAATTTTATAATCGTCGTTTAAAGAAGCAGTCGTAGTCAAACTCGCACTGTTATAAATACATCGTGGATATTTATCTAAATTCTAACTGTCAAGGATGATTTTATAAAAATCAGGATGAGAAACAAGTCGAATTTACCAACCAAAAATTTTTATTTTTTATTCTTTTATTAAAAGTAATATTTTATTAAAAATTAGTAAACACTGTAGAAGCATGAGAATCCAAAGTTTAGTTACAACACGCCAGACAAATTTTCCGGTCGTAAGAATATTCTTACGGCAAAAATATATTTCAATTGTTCTTCCATTCTCTTGCGCATTCGTATTTTCGCCGCGCAAAGAGCGGACAAAAAGCATTGTTAAGTACATTTACGTATCCAAAAGAGCAGCGCGTAGGAGAACACCACAAGACAGTCGCAGAGAGCGAGGATTACAATAAAATTGCATAACAAAGGCAGAAAAAGAATAACGCCAAGGCTAGAAGTGTTGGTTAAAATGAAAAGTCTGCAAAGGGAATCGTCGTTTCTTTAATCCTGCTGCTCGGAATTGCATGATTTAATAACTGCGTGCCCCCGTACACGCATTAAAGTGTTTGCAACGCAACGTCGCGAATTACCTCTGCAATCACCATCATTTAGCAGACCATCGGACTATAAATTCTGTTGCATCCTCGCGAGACCGAAACATGATCGATCGGAGCGGTCGATCAAAGTGCTTTACGACCACTGCGGTCCGACGTTCCGCATTCAAATTCTAATTGTACCTGTAAATCACAATACTGGCAACACGAGACAATAAGACAAGATTTTCATTGCCAAATCTTCATCGCAACGTCTGTGTTACGCGGACACGCATACAAATGAGAAAATTCGACAACCGCTACTCAAGTTCACCAACCAAGAAAATTCCGAAAGATTCCTACGAAGGCAATTTTATAATTTCAATAATTGCAAAATAAAAGAAAGAGATAATTTAACGGTGGTAGGTTCAGTGAACTTTCTGTTTTCTACAAGAAACTGACTCTTCACGCCAAAAAAGAATGCCAAGGACCACTCTAAGGCCCTCTGACGGCGCTCTGCCTCCTACACTCGCCAACAGAGGGACAATTGAACCGACTTTCTCGCTAGTACCTAATAGCTTTCCTCTCCTCTTCCTCTAGCAGTCCCAGTACGAAACGCTCCTCTTCTTTTCAGCCGCCGCCAAAGTTCTTAACCAGTTAACTGTAATTGGCGAGTATACTCGTCATCGAGATGTGGCACGATTTTGTGTATTGACGAGTACATTCGTCATCCGTATAAAGTAGTGACCATTGGCTATTTAAATTGTAATTTTTGAAAAAAACAAAACATATTCTCAAATCTCAAGATGTTTAGCATATTTTGAGGACATGGCGGAATAAAACAAGCAAATAAAAAATATAAATAATTTGAGATGAACTCATGCGTCCCCGTATGCACCGGCTGAAACAGCTTACCAGTTCGCATAACGAATTTTGGCTCGATTATGGCGATACAAAACGGTGCGTGCTCTCAAACGACGGCGCCACAGTTAACTGGTTAATTATCAATTCTAGGATCCGTTTAATCGTCGCCGACGCATCTCGTAGTCCTTATTGTCCTTATTTACAATAAAGAATGATACGTTTCTTAGACGGTCGAGTCATGTCTGACCCGGTCGATATTCGGTTCGCAATTCTCGATAATAATCCATCACGACGGTTTCCACACACACCTGGAAAATGTTGTTATTCATAGCGTAGATTACGATCGAATTTCTGTCGTATACCGTGCACACTATCTATCAAAGTTTGCCGCAGTGAAAGGGTTAAAATGGTCACGAGGAAGCGGTAGTCGGATGTTCGACAGTGCGAAACTCAGCCTGCGAATTTCAGTATTTGAGGACGTAGCACATTCCTATCGATGTCTACGGGGATCGCTCGAGCGCCGGTAGGTTCTCATAGAGCCCACTCAGATCGAAATTCCTGAAGTATGGAGAACGAACCGTCGGGGAATTGGCATCGATAGCGTGCAGCGGCCACAAAGAGAAGCTCCGGTACACAATGCGCGCGAATGGCCGTGGGTATAATCAAACAGGAGAGAGAGAGGGCCCCACTCGAGCGCCGATCTTCCTTTATCGAGTATTAACCAGGAATCCGTGGAACGGACGATCGTCTTTGTCTGTTCCGTTGGAATAATACTGCGGCCGATACCCGTTCAATTACGCCGGCCGCGGCGTAACAATAAAAAGGATGTATCGTTCGGGGTAATCGTAACGAACGAGGATAATTAACTCACCGGCGGGGGGGTCTGCTGAGACAGCGGATGATTCGAGACCGCCTGGAAACGCGGCCGACCACCATCGACGCTCGAGGAAACTGCAGCGCAGTTATCGGGAACAGGATTATTCGGGAGTTCTGATTACGTAGCCTTCGAGTCTTCCGCCCCGTTTCTGGTCTAAATGTAATTAGCTGTCGACCACGAAAATTATCTCGGCCTCGAGAATCGCGACGTGCAAGCTCCCGTCTGCGTGCAAACGGCTGCATGTTAACCGAGGCATGCCGGATCATCCCACGGATGCCCGAAAATGGGAAAGATATTGTTTTTAAATGAATGAGTTATTGGGGGTGTTTAAAGAGCATTCCAATGCGAGAAAATCCGAGGACGATCTTTGGTAAACGTTTGCAATAGGTTATCGCTGTGAGGTCTCTGTACTTACACGGGAACATATTCAGATGCGAATATCCGATTTTGATGAAACTTATGGGAGCATTATATTTATTATTTATTTATTTTAACTTTTGACTATCGACATGGTTCAAATGCTAAAATCTTCCCCAAACCTTTCTCTTTCAGAAGCGCACCTCACATCGAGGCTAGCGTTTCAGGGGAGTCCAGGAAGCTTCATTTCATCAACCTCAGCGGACACAGTAATTCCTAGATATAAATGAAACATATTTTTATCAACGCAGGTTCACGATGTAATCTTTATAATTCTACGTCACGGTATCTTTGCGTCCGTATGTGTATCAGTGACCCGCAAGAAGTTAAGTGGCGTTCCCGGATCACAGAAAACTAGTACAATAATTTTGCATAAAACAAATGCATCCACGTCACTGACGTGTTTCTTCGTTTCGGATTCTCGGTGTTTCCCGTTTCACCTGCGTCTTATCTCATTGCGAATTCATCCGATCCTCCATCTATAATACCGTTTCCGTTCAAATATTCAAACTCTATCAACAGATGGAACACTGGAAGCCTCTTCCGGTCGCGGGACGTATCGTCCGAAAAATTCATGCGCCCGAATAAAAATAACGGCGCGAATGGGTTGGGGGATGAACGCGGTAAAGTGTTACTTTCCGTGACAGTAGCATCAAAGGGAGGACCGAGGGTGCAGGTGGAAATGGAATGGCTGCGAGCACCGGAGAATTCGAAATCGAGGAATGAAAAAAGATCCGACTAAACCGGGTGTCCTAATTCTTTCCAACGAAGGAAATGTTAGCCAATAGAACGTCGGAAAGAACACTTCGGGTTCAAAATATTCTCATAAATGCTATTCAAAACAAGGTTCTAGCGAACAAACCGTTCGTACTGTTTTAGTCCTGAAATGATCCTTGGCTGTTGAATTTTTAATACCAGATATGCAAATATGAAACCGGAATTGGTCTATAGACAATACACGTTTATCTTATGAAAATGATACAAACTATTTTATTCGAAGTATTGCCGATCGGTACTTATACATCTCTCCCATCTCTCTGACAGTTTCTGACTGCCATGCCAAACAAACTGTTCCTCTTTCGAGGCAAACCAGTCCTCCTGCATGTGCAATCGCATGTTCGAGTGCATATCCCATCGATGCAAATAAATAATCGGATGGAGCCAAGTCTAGCGGGTAAGCCGCATTAACCCCATGCCCTACAACAACGAGTAAGACTCGTGATCAAGATTTCGAACAGAATCTTCTAAACATGTATTTCCATAATTTTCTTTAACACTTTGGCTACCACGTCACCCATATAAGTGTGACGCAATTATTTGTGCGATTTTTAAAAGAATTTTCACGTTAATATATTCATTACACGCAATCTGACGGTGGTCCAGGAAATGCAAGAAGGTTGGAGAATTACTAAGTGTCATAGATTTTGTTTTTTCAATTTTTGCGGCTGCTGGTTTGGCAGTCAATGTGTTAAACGGAAATAACATTTTATTTAATTGTTGATCGTACACGGTTGTAGCGGCTGCTAAAAGTGTAGTGGAGAGAGAAAGAAAAGGAAAGAAGGAAGGGGGAGCATTTCGTCCTGGGTCCGCTAAAGGACTCGTCAGTAAGGCTGACTAGCGGACCCTGCCTTAAACGCTGGGTAGTGGAAAGCGGTTAAGGACGGTATATACATATGTATATGAACTGGAGGCGGATCAGGAACTAGCGGGAAAGTCTCGTCCTACTGTTCCTCTACCGGCGAGAGTAGGAGGTAGAGCCGTCACACGGTCATTGAAGAATAGTTAGGCACGCAGTAACTACAAATTTGTCTTTTCTTTTTGTCGTTCTGTGGAGAACAAAGAAAGTGTAGTCACTCTTATTGTAAAATCAGTCGTAGGCCAAGGGGTTAACCGCTTTTACCTGAAAACTGCCTGCATTGCAGACCTGGTAAATGCGTCGAACGCATACGTCGGAAGTTTATTTGAAATCTCGGGTTTGCTAACGGACCCAAAGCGGAAAAGCAGTCGCTGCGAAGGGAGCTGACTGACTTATCTACTCTGTTCTTACTTGGCTTGCCAAAAACGGGTGTTGCACGATAGGATGGAAGTAACTTGGCAAGAGGGACGCTAGGATGCCGTTCTCTCGACGAGCTGGACAAGAAGGAAGTAAGTATGCGAGGGAAGCCATTACCGTCGAATAGAGTGCGCGCGCGAGGGTGCACGATGCGCGAGGCGAAAAAAAAACGTGGCCACAGTTGGATATGCGGATGGTGTAGTTTGGGGTGTAAAGGGGTAGGAAAATAGCGCGCTTTGTGCCGCGGGTGACGCTAGTCTTTATGGCGGTGCTCGGCCATAACGATGCCCATTGCATTGTGCCTGGTATAAAGCGGCGAAACCTCCGGGCGAGGATCTCGAACCTGGCGCCGAGGACGCCGCGGAGCGTCTTCCGTCTTTCCCCGGTGTCATCCCGGCCCGTTTCCCTCGTAATGCGGCCAGACGACAAAAGAAACGAATGTCACCGGCGAACCGGTCCTGCTCGACCACCCACGCAAATGATTCCTCCCTCTTTTGCGGGGCCGATCGCGATCCCCGGAATGCGTCTGCGGAGGAAATCAACCAGATCACGCCCGAGCCCGTCGCCTTTCACCCGAAAACGCCGGGACGAGGCGAGATAACGGCCGGGAAATCGCACTGGCGAATTGGCTTCACTATCATCCTCGACGGCCCGAGTTTTTCGAACAAACCGCAGCCCTCTTTCGCGAGACGTCGCATCGCTGATCGATCCGGGGAGCGATACGGGCCTGTGGAAATTTCGACTTCAACCTCCGCCGCCATTTTGACGCATTACCCACCGGAGATTATTTTATAATTTTTTAAGTTCACCAAGATAGCACCGGTTCGTGTCTAGGTCTTGTCCGAACGTCCTTCGTCCGGTCGTGAAGAAAATCTAAATCGACTTGTTCAATTTGTGAACAACAAATATTAGAAGATTTCACTCAGATTTAATTTAGACGTCGGATATAACCCGAGCCAAAATCAAAAGCGCCTCTAAAGCGACACTAAAACTTGCCATACTATTATTGAAACAGTTCTTATATCGCTAGGTTTACAGTTGAGAAATGAATAAAAATTATAAAGTTCTAAGTACGAGCCATAGTAATTAATTTCGTATAAACGAAAGGAGATGAACTATCTACAGTGGAGCTATTATAGATAAAAATATTGTTTCGATTTTGAAGTAGAATTGCTTTGAGTGCAAAGGGTTAAAAGTATCTTTATGAGAATAATAAAAGCGACATGTGGCAAGTAAAGATTGGCATATATCGGCTACTGTTTTATAAATAAATCAATTAAATCTATAAATACATCTGAAAGCTCTATATCTAATAATATTTGTCTGATCAATGATTCTAGAAAGTGTTGCGAGAGGTAACATTCCTCGTTAGCGTTAATGTAAGGAGGATGCAATTTAATGTGACTGAAATTCGAATATTTAAACGTAGGAAAGACCGAAATAGGGTTGACGAAAATATCGGAGTTCGTTCTTCCGGTCTTTTAAACTGCAATACACTTCAATTTGGTGGCAACAATTCTCGTCGGAATACAGTTCACAATTTCACAACAAGCGTAAGGAGATTTCCGTTAGGACGACGAACGTGCATCGTTCTGCGAAACTTAATCAGGCCATAAGTTTAATATAAAACTTTTCCGCCTTTAGAGAGCTCCGGCTTGATGGAAACATCGGGACGCACCGACGATGCGCGTCTTCCTTCGAACATTTCCAAGAGACTACAGTCGGTCTCTTTATGGTATTAGACGTCGCTCTTGATGAGCTCGTGAAATTACCGTCTTAATTGAATTAGACAGAATGAGATGTTTTTCCTCGTATCGAGCGCACAAACGACCGTTTAAGTGCAAATTCCGCCACAAGCAACTTTGACGAAAAACTTCGTCATCCTTATCAGATGCAATCTTATTGTCAAGCAGGCAGCACAAAGGTCACTGTTTATCGTCCGTCGTAGAATTAACCGTTTGCCCTACAACGAGTCGGACTCGTGATCAAGATTTCGAAGAGAATCTCTGAAACATGTGTTTTCCTAATTTTCTTTATACCAAATTAACATTCTATTTAATCTCTGATAGCATACAATCGGTTAAATAGTTATCAAAGGTTTGCATTCTATAGTCTCTTTTATCATCAGTCTGTGGACCTCTATGCAAACGTAGAACATTCTACTTCCAATTATAAGAAGTAGGATAGAAGCATAAACTTTGTTTAGTTAAGGCAAAGACGTCAGCAATGATTTTAATGGTACGGTCAACCATCTGAGAGTTTATTCGGTAATTTCCTTCAGCATCGAGCTATTACCATCTTTCAGCAGATCGGCCTGCGGCCAACGCGTGACACTGTAGAAATAAAGTCATTTAGAAGTTTCCACGTGATCGTCTTAGTCTCTCAGGCCAAAGAAATCGAACCATAAAGACCCAAGGCCGAAGGAACAAGGGTTAGCCCTCAGGTATCGTCACCAGCGTGTCTGGCCAGCCGGAATTTTCCATTATTACCGTCCACCGGCGAGCACGAACGGTTCGGTGAACCCCACCAAAGGACGCTTCTAATAGGTTCTTAAGAAAATCAAGAACCGCCCTTTAAGGCTCATTCGAGGTACGCGAGAATAGATGAATAGAAGAGCGGTTACCGAAGGAGACAGCGACCGAAAAAAGGTCCAAGTCAGACGCAGTCTTGCGGTATAGCATAGAATCAGCATAGCACAGCCAAACATAATCTTGCAGTATAGCATACAATCAGCATTGAACAACCAGACATAATCTTGCAGAATAGAATCAGCATAGCACAGCCAGACATAATCTTGCAGCATGGAATTAGCATAGCACAGCCAGACACAATCTTGCAGTATAGCATAGAAGCAGCACAGCAAAGTCAGACATAATCTTG